>CM070609.1:21314311-21660711 GCA_036346395.1 Hsuehochloa calcarea | reverse complement strand
TTCACAATTGTCCAATAATTAATTAACAGGTAAACATATGTCCTCCATAGAAAACTCTTTTGTAGTCTTTTTCTTCCTTTGCAATGGCTAAGGCTAACTTTTTGGAATTACGTAGGTCGTTCACCATGTACGTTGCTATTGAAGGGAAATCCAAGGGAGGGATTAGCACCTTGAGACACGATCTAAATTTTCTGGTATTCGCTAGTACAAATTAATCTTATATAACACTTTGTAGTAATGACTCTCGAACTAACCAATTCTATTTTTGCTGGGCCACCAGCAGCCGCCGGGCAACACCTGTGGATACTATGTTTGCCACAACATGTAATTACTCCTCAGTTCCGCGATGACCAATGATCCCCAAGTTTATCAATCTTGCAATAATTATTTCATACTTATCAATTTATATATATGCACGACTTTAATCTTCCTAGCGACAGGTTGCGAGCATCGCTACAGCTGTGTTGGAACAGGCTGAGCTCGAAAAGCTTCGTGGAGAGTTTGCGTACTTCTTGTTGTATGGGGTCATAAACTGAAAAGGGGAGTTCCACAATATAGATTGAACTTGATTGGGATAAGATTGAACTTAATGGTACATGTGTGTATTATTTATGAATGGTTAATTTTAGTTCATTTGAGTTAATTGTTTTGTGAAATGGATGTGCTTGTTTCTGAAATGAATGTTAATTGAATGTATACATGTACTTATTGTGTTTCTACTTATTTCAGAGGCCATGGCTACCATTTACAGAGGCTAGCCAATAAACATAAATAGATTTAGAAATACAAAAGAATATCACAGACGGTTCCTTTGGACAAACCGTCTGTGATACATCAACTATCTGAGGCGATTTCATCGCAAACCGTTTGTGATACATAAGCTATCACAGACGGTTTCAACTACAAACTATCTGTGATAGTCAACTATCATAAACGGTTCTGAGTTAATAACCATCTATGACAGTCTACATCACAGACGGTTCGAAAACCAACTGTGATGACCTCATGTCATTGCTGACCCATAAACTTAAACGACTCATGAAACCATCTGTGATGACGTTTTTGAACCGTCTGTGATGACCTTTTTCTCTAGTAGTGGCTTTAACCTATTGTTTAATTAGAGTTCCTATTCACTGAGGGCCCACATGTCATACATGCATTAACTACCAACTATTGTTATATAACTATGGTTAACCTAATTACCTAGGCCCATACGTTAGTGGCTCCACATCGTCTTCTTCCTCTCAGAACAAAGGAGCTGCGCAGGCAGCCATGGCCAACCCCTGGGCGAGCTCGACGTCGGTGGAGGGGGCTCCAGCGACCACCCACGACTAGCAAAATGGAATGCAAGCACCTAGGCTATCCTAATGGCAGTGACAACATGACGGAATATGGTCCAAGGTGAAGATGCTATGGTGAAGACGGCGGCAGCGATGATCGTGCCTAATGACAACTACACAACTAGGCTTACAACTACAAACATGAGCTTATACTACCATCTACTGTATATAATGATGATGATGGTGCTATCGGTGCTCAAGAAGAGGTGGTGCAACGAGCTCACCATGGTGGCTTGCGGCGGCATGGCGAGGTGATATGGAGCGGCTACACTACAGCCAACTAGGCGCTTCATTGACTAGCCTACCAGTTTTGCGAGATGAAGAAGCCTATGGGAATGGGAGATCTCACCTAGAAGCGAAGTGAGGAAGGAGATCGACAGTGGCGGTGAGGCTGTGTGCCTTGGGCTAGCGACAGGGACGAAGAGCCGTTCCGGCGACACAGGTGCATGGAAAGGAAGAAGAGTGTGTGCCTAATAGAGAGGAGGTCGAGGTGACCTAGATGCACAATACAACGGAGGAGAAAGCTCACTGGACAAGGCAAAAGGAGGCGGTGATGGCTCGGTGTGCTCCGGCTAGCTCCGTGGACCACGATGGCGTGAGGAAGAGGAAGTCAAGGCGATCATAAAGAAGATGAGGACAAAGACTCACCCTAGAGACAGGAATCAATAGCGTAGCTGACGGCCGAAATTGGGGACGAAGGCTTGCACGACGGCTTTCTTCTCCACCCAAGGCGAAGAAGAAGGGGAAAGTGGGGGGACATGTAGAGGAGGGGCTAGCGAAGGTTTTGATGGGATTGACTTGGCCTTAAATAGGGAGGAGAGGAGATAGGGATGAGGCGGTGGCGGCTTGGGCATGACGTGGCAACTGAGCGAAGCGGCAACAACAGGCACTGACACACTAATGGGACGATGTTGCAGCAGTGCAAGACTCAACGACGTTGGCTACAGGCACTCGTGTAATATCCTTGATAAGTTTTCAGAGCAGCATCTACTGTTGGTTTTGATCTCAGTTATTTTTTTAAAAAATAAAACAACTTCAAAGGATCGGTGTGGGCCATTCGCCAAATTAGTGACAAAGTCCGATCTCTTTAATTTTAGATTAATATTTACTTTGCACCATGCATGAATCTGATCATCTGAAAAGTTTGCAGTAGGTTGTAATATCCCGTTCAGACTTTGGAGAAATAAAAGATTGAGAGAGGAATCTAAATATGAATAAAAAGAGAAATATGGAATTTTGGAAGTAGAAAAAGAATTAGGCCTTCGGCCCACGATCCCATGGCCCAAAGTGGGTCCGGCCGGCCTTAAGTGTAGCAGGGGCGGCAGTTCCAACCCTAGTTGCCGCAGCCCCTGCTCCTACCCCTGCTAGCCGCCTCTAGTTCTTCTACCATTGTTGCCGTTGCCCATCTGCCTGCGTCCTGGCCATATGCCCTGCATGCGTAGGCTACTAACAAGCACCGCGTGAATGCATGTTGTTTTTCCATTCTATGCGATTGTTTTTCCCTGCCACCTCTGCTTCCCTACCCATTGCATGCTTCACGATCCCAAGGCATCGCTGGGCTATTTGCATGCACCCTCTTCGCCTACACGCCCTGACACTTTTGCTAGTTGCAGCATGCAGCCCATGCTTGCATGCATGAATATTAGAGAGAGAGAGAGAGAGATTAAGGAAAAGAAGCCTGTATGTGTGGCGTGTGCTGCTGCTGTATTTTATGTGGCACTATCGACCAAGCAGAGGAAGGAAAAGAGCAAGAATAAAGAAGAAAGAGGAGGAAATTTAGGAGGAAGAATTCGGGATCCGGTTTTTTCATCGTGTGGTAACAATCTGGTCTTCCCTGTTCGTTTTGTTTATTTAATTAGAGATTAGTATCGAGATTAGAGAGGAGTTTTAGAATTAGTCTAGTCGGGGGAAAACCGATTACTAGATCTGTTTAGTCTGTTGTTCTGTTGAACGATTTATTCGGGTACCTTAATGGAAAATTTTGGAAATATCATCTACTAGTTAATTGTAGATAATTTCGATATCTTTCTATAGCATATTTAATCATGTCGAGCGGACAAGTAGAATTCGAGATATGAATTTTGGAAGACTGCTGTCTTTGTGGTTGTCGTCTTTCGGCGCTGTTTTGATAGAATATAGATTAAAAATAGTAAATAGACTAATTAGAGTTTTTGATCTACATGAAAGATGTAGATAATTGTCTAAGGGTTCTGTAGAATCTAAGAACTCGAATTTTGGTTGGGTCAAACAAAAGTTATGAATTTAGTAAGACCCGCTGTCCCGAAGCTGACAGATCGGTTTTCTAGGCTAAAAACGGAGGGTTAGATGATTTAATTAGAAGACTTGGTAATCTAATAAAATATGGAGAATTTTGTGTAGAATCCAGAACTGGGTGGTTTGTCGTGATCGGACTTTTGAATCAAAAGTTACGCTCTTTTTAGTAACAGGACAGCTAGGGGTGACTATTCGGTACCGGAGAAGCGTGGTATATTTGGGGACGTGTAGGAACGATGTCGATTGATTGTTGTTCTTATGATGCTGTAGCTTGTATTGAAATTGAGTATTTAATGTAGGAGAGGCGTCGTTCTTGTTTCCATCTTCTAGCCAAATCGTGCGTCGCAACGGTAAAAGGCAAGTGCATGGTAGAGCGACAATCAATGATTGATCACTGTTTTCTTTATCTTCTATTACCATTATTGTTGTGCTTTTATTTTATTTAATTGCAAACAATGGAATGGTATGGTTATATCTTTGTTGTTAATCATGAGGAAAAGTTGAATATGATGAACATGATGGAGTTTGCATTTTTCATACATAAGCATATTTGCATATGAGCAGGTGATCATGAATGATCACAACTCCACGGGAGTGGAGGAGGTCCCCGATCCTTGTGGAGGAACGGGCTTGAGAGTGAATGTTGTCGCGAGCATTCACTCATGCTATACCGGTATACGCGAAAAGAAGTGCATGTGGACATGTAGAGTAGAGTTGCATTGATATGAGATGAATGGATGTGAAAACAAAGTGAAGAGAACAGTATGAGAATATTAATAGAAGTGCACGTGATGATAATGAAGTTATTGAATACCGTTGATTCATTATTGTTCGTTGTATATTGATGTATTTGCTGAGTCGTGGACTCACCCTTGCTCTTCTATTGTTTTTAGGTGATCTTCGAGGGCGCCATGTTTGAGAGCGAATAGGGCACTTGGGATAGTTCTCTACTTCAGACACATGATTAATTGCCACGAGAAACTTTTATTCCTTATTGCTGGATTACTCTAGGATTTGTTAGACATTGAATAAAATTTAGGTTAATGTTTTGGACTAGACGATTTTGTTTCAATGCTTCGAATTCATTAGTTTGGTGCCCTTTTGGATTGCTTACCTGGTTATGTTTCCTTTGCTTAGTTGTTCATTCTTGATCAATCTTTACTCAGGTTTTGTTGAGGCCCGTGAACGGGTTCTATTATTGTTTTGCTTGCTGTAATTTTCTAGTGTGTTGATGATTATTAGAGGTTTAAGGGTAGTTTGGTGGCATTCTAGGCTCAGTGTTGGGCTGGGGTGTTACAACTCGAGTTCCTGTTGCACATGACCGTGACGCAGATAAAGAGAGGGCGAGCGTGAGAGAGCAGGCGTGAATGGCGTCTTGGGGAAGAAGCATAATGCTTCACAGTGGTGGTCAAGCTGTGCGAGGTGGACCTAGCTTGGTTGGGCCGTGAGGGGGAAAGCAGGAGAGGGGGAGCGAGTGACGGCTCGCTGGGCCGGGAGGGCTAGGACAGGCCACGGGGAGAGGAAGGCTAGGCCGATGGGGAGAGGTGGCTCGAGGGAAGAAAAGGTTTAAACTTTTAGTTTTGGATTTTCATGATTGAATTTAAATTTGAAATTCAAATGATGTTCAGGTTTAGCACACATTTAACCTGTAAATTTTTATAAATTCAATTTGGCCCAAGGAATTTCATTTATCTATTTGAATGCAAGATAAAGCTTTTGGAATTTCTCAAAATGCAACAAAAAAATTAAAATCCAAGAAAATCATGCAAATTTTAAATGGTTCATAATTGGAATGTTCAAGATTTGTTTATGAACATGCACGGACATACTTTGTTTATGTATCCCTTTTGTAAAAGGAATTTACTCAGTCAGTTGTACCACATACGACGTGACTGTTTCAACATGTATAGTAACTTGTGCAACTTAACGCGATTAATGCTACAATGTTTATTCTCACTCATACATGGGATTTTTAGTCCCACTGGAATCTTCATGAAGATTTTTGAATCTAGTGACCCATATAAATATGCAGTCACGACATCCATGTTTCATTTTCAAATTCATTACTGCTGCAAATGGTTATAAGGTATCGGAACGTTGCGACAACCATTATAGGAGAGTAAGTTTCATCAAAATTGGTGCTGAGTCTCTGTGTGAACCCTTGTGCTACTAATCTCTCTTTGTATCTCACCACTTCACTATGTTAACTCCTCTTTCTTATGAATATCCACTTGTGTCCAATAGGAATAACATCATGAGTTATCTTGACCACAGGTCCGAAGGCTTTCCACTTATTAAGCGAGTTTAGTTCATTCTCGATTGCTTTCTAGCATTTATCCCAATCTTGATAATTCTTGCATTATGCGATCATCTTTGGTTTCGGGTCTGATTCAATATGGAAAAAAAATCTTGGAGATGAAGCTGCTACTATTGGCACCCATTTCTCTATAGAAGACTTATCATGTTTCCATATAGTTTGTGAATTTTTTTTGTATAATCCAATTGGAACTTTATTTAAATATATCAGCTCTCTACTATTTCCCAAAATGGCAAAGTCTGACTGTTCCATGTGAGCCAGCCTACCAGCCTATCAGCCATAACCCATAATTTCCCAACCAGCCAACCCACTAGACAAACATCCACAGAATTTCGTAGCAACAAACCTAGTGTTGTCTATCTCTAATCAAGTGTTGGAGGTGGAGGGTGATTTGGGCGGTGTGTGGCCTCTCACGACCTCGGAGAGTAGTCGTCAAGCGTTGATTCCCGTGGACTGTGGATGTGAGCCTCTAGGTCTCGGATCTTAGTGAGTGTTCCAATGATTAACATATTTATTTTGTATTTTTGTCAGTCATTGTGATTTGTAAAATCAAATCAAACAACCAATTATTAGTGTAATAGACTAATAGTCTTGTGTCTTTGTGATTTGTGAAATGTAGAAAAAGAAGACCGTATATTTGAAGTCTTTGTAGGAGTAACATTAATTCTCTCATACTGCAAGAAGAATATAGTGACAATGAGGGTGAGGGTGATGATTTTCCAAGAAAAAAATTTGGATGTATGTGTCGCTTCATAGCCTCTTGGTTTGACAAGTATAATTGGCTTGAGTATAGTGTGGAACTAGATGCTGCCTTTTGCTTTATTTTCTACTTGTGCAAGGACAAAACTAATTATGCTGGTGGAGATTGTTTTGTGACCAGAGGATTTAGGAATTGCCAAAAATACTACTAGGTTTGATAAAACATGTTGGAGGTATTAATAGTGCTCATAATCAAGCTCAAGAGAAATATGATTTTTTTTATCAAACCTGGAATATCAGTTAGAGAGTCTATTGTAAAGATAAGTAATGAAAAAAAAAGATTTTGTATAATTCCTAATTTACTTGTTGATTTAAGTGCTTGAGATTTCTTTTGCGTTAAGGGTTGGCTTGCCGTGGACACAATGAAAATGAAGAATCAAGTAACAGAGGAAATTTTTTTGAACTTCTAAATTGGCCTGCCGTGTTACATTTGAATGTTGTACCGTGTACTTTGAACTTTCATGTTCGCACCACCCATAGTTCAAATCGATCTGCCACCAGTGGTGTGGTCTTCGATGGCAAACAGGTTGACATGCGCCATATTTAGTCGTGATACCAACAGAGCATCCAAAGTAGCAACACATACATAATTCCTTCTTTGATTGTTAGCTTATGGGTTTATACGTGGCACCTGGAGATCCCAAGCATCACAGATGGCTCGGTGACTATCGTGCCAAAGACTGACATTGGAATGGGAATGTTTAGCATAGGTACGCAATTTAGTAAAGCACATACATACATATTGTCGCAGCTACAAACTAACAGTAGAAATAGAGGAGTCTCGGGTTCCCCACAAAGCAAAGGGGGGGGTGACACTTCGAGGTTCTCGAAAAAGAGAAAGCGATACTGATATGAGTAAATGTGTTTTTGTTTTTATTCCCAATGCTTTTCTTCCTCCTTCACAAAGAGGAGATGGCCTATTTATAGTGTTACATTGGGTATATATGAGATTACAATGCTACCCCTAAAAAGACCCTATGATTACAGGGGATTCATAATCTTTGCACCCTTCTATGCGTAGTCTTGGTGCACGGTGGACCTTCATAGACATTGTCCACCACACCTTTACGCCTGGTACACAAGTAGTCTTGTCTCCCTTCACTCTATATGATGTGGCTCTGGAGTGAAGAGTTCCTGTACCCCCCTTCACTCTAGGGTGTGTTACACCTAGAGGTGAAAACGAGCGGATAATTCCCTTGGATCCAATGTCGTATCGGGAAAAAGTCCACCAGGTACCATTTTTAGTCCCGATCTTCATCCGATATTATTTGTATTCGTATCAGAAAAATCTCATGGAATATGAGTTAGGATATGAGAAGAGCAATATCCGGCCCATATTCGTATTTTATAGGATATCCAAAAGATATATGATAAATCAATAAAATAGATATCCGATAAACATCAATATTCCTTAATATCCTCTATGGTTTTCTAGTCATTGACTAATATATAATATGAATTTACAATTGATTATATTTATGTTGTTAAGTAGGATAAATAATTCTCTAATAGGTAGTATAATTTGACACTTTCGTTAGTGAAGTTATATCTTTTCTTTATGTGTACACTATCCATCAAGTTATCCGTGACTGATTTGAATCTGATCTGTATCCGTCCTGTGCTCGTATCCTGAAAAATACATATTCATATCCATACTCAGGGTAAAAATATGGGTTAAAAATAATCATCTATGATATATACTTATCACATACAGTTTGTAGTTGTAACCGTTTGTGATATGAACAAAGTTTATTTTGCATACAACTACAAGAAACTAGCTACTTCACAAATATGTCATAAATTACAACAATGATACACATACACACACAATCTTCTCCAGCCACTTGATATGGTCCAGAATGCGCTCCATCTTCAACTCCAGCATGTTTAGCCTCTGCTCCAGACACTTGTAAAATTAGCAGTTTTTTAGTGATACTCCTGATGCTATCAGCCGAAAAATAGAATATTTTTAGATATGTAAGGAAATATCACATGCAGTTTAGTGGAATAAATAAATCTGTGATATATATCGTGACGGTTATAAATTATAACGATGCATGATATATAATTATCATGACGATTATTAACAAGAACCGTCTGTGATGTTTATTTATCACATATTGTTTATAATTGGAACCGTCAGTGGTATGTATCACGCAGAGCGGTTATTAGCAAGAACCATCTCAGATAAGCGTGGCTATTTTGAAGAAGACAACGAATACGCCTAAGAAAGCAACCAAGTCCACCATAACGCATGATTTTTTTCGGGAGGGAGGGGGTCGTCCACGCAGCATGATGACGATGAGACAGCAGCCACGACCAACCTCATCGAGCCTGTAAGTTCAAGAAGCATGGTGCTAGGAGAGCGCATGAGGTGACTATTTATTTGGTATTCCTCCGGACACAACTACATGCCTCGGATGTGCCCAAGTAGTATGAGGAGGGGGATTCTACATCTTTGTGTGGCACATCCGAGGGCTGCGGTTGTGCACGGAGGAATGCTAGCGAAATAGCCTCTTCATGCGCTCTTCTAGCAGCCATGCTTCTTGAACTTGCAGGTTCGATGAAGTATGTCGTGGCTGTTGTCACATGCTCCTGATGCTGCATGGATGACCCCCCCAAAAAAGATCATACTTCATGGTTGGCTTGGTTCCTTTCTTAGGCGTACTCACCGTCTTCTTCAAAGTAGCCGCATCAGAGACAAAGGAATACTAACCTTAGATCACCAAGAATAAATAGCAGATCTGCAAGCACACTTGAAAATCTACAGTATTTCTTTCACCAAACACGCTCCAGAGCCGACCGACTCCTTCAAAGCGGCCAGATATATATCAGAAATATTTCTCACTACAGATAGATCTATATCTAAGGGGACGATCATATATTTAATGGCGCATATAACAGACGGTTATTGTTAAGAACTATTTGTGATGCGTATTACAGATGGTTTTGAATAAATTCCGACTGTGATAATTCAGAGACCGTCGGTGAGGTGTTCGAATGTCACAGACGGGAACCGTCTGTGCTACTGTTCTAGTTAAGAACCATCTGTGATACTTATCATAGATAGTTCTTAACAAGAATCATCTGTGAAGCCTACGATTATCACGGACGGTGGTTATTTAAAACCGTCCATGATACATGTCACATACGGTTCTTTTTAAGAATGGTCTATGATATGCGCAATTAAATATCTGGTCGTACTGATTCCAGACAGGTCTGTCTATACTGAGATCTATCTCTGATATGCAGCTGCTTTGAAGGAGGTGGCCGGCTCTGGAGCGTTTGGTGATAGAATTAAATATCGTAGATTTACAAGTGTGCTTGTAGATCTATTTATTCTTGGTGATCTAAGGTTGGTATTTGTTTCTAATTATATGTATTATAATATAGAGAGATCGATGATAGCTAGGTTTATCATCCAAGAAGGTTATTAGCAGTTAAGATTTACAATAGAAGAATAAGCAGCATGTATATATACATTGACTTATCCTGTATTGTGTAAAATAATATTATTTACATCATAGTAAGCCTCACTTCTGACTATGTCAAATGAAGGAGGAATGGAGGAGAATGAAAGGACGAAGAGAGAGAGGTTGGTCAATAGGAAGAGATCTCGCGGGATATTTGGGATCTTTATGGTGAGCTCCAAGGGTAACGATCTGTAATACTTTATATTTGCCCTGTGTTAATCGCTATTCAATTTGTAGTATGTTTGGTCAATCTGAAGAGTAGTTGCGTGCATTAATCTAATTTGTTGGTGTAGCGGATGGACCGAAGTTGGATGTACATTGAGAACCGTGTGAGTGTAGAGTGCATTGATAGTGTGTCAGCTTTTAGAAGAGCTGCTGAGCAGGATAAGTTGAAGAAGAGGATAAAATTTATGTACTGTCCATGCATTAATTGCGATAATCTAAAGATGTTTAACAACTCGGCGCAGATCAAAGGACACTTGATTCGAAGGGGTTTCAAAAAGGAGTATACATGTTTGACCAATCACGGTGAAGACCAGATTATATCGGAAGGTAGTAACATTGTCGAGGAGACAACGATATACGGATCGCGGTGTGCTTTCGATGAGGGTAGATCGCACGATGGCAATCTGGATCAGATGCTACACGATGCATAAGGGGACTATAGTGAGAGAGAGTTTGGCGAATTCAATGGCTTAATAGAGGACTCGGCGAAACCTTTGTTCCCGAGCTGCAAGCCGGAATACACAAGGTTGTCATTCGTACTTGAACTACTGAAATTGAAGGAAAGCAATGGTTGGTCCGACAAAGGTTTCACGGCATTACTAGGTCTCCTAGCGGACATCCTTTCAAAGGGAAACGTGTTGCCCAAAACCACCTACCAAGCTAAGAATGTTCTTTTTTCATTGGGAATGGAAGTAGAAAGAATACATGCATGCCCGAATGATTTTATCCTCTAATGTAAAGAGTATGCAGACATCCATTTATATCCGGTGTGCAAAGCATCCTGATATAAGTGTAAGAATCACTCCGATGACAGCGAGGGCATCGGGGTGAAGTAAGTACCTCCTTCTAAGGTGTTGTGGCATCTGCCTATGATTTCCCATTTGAAGCGTTTATTTGCGAGCCGAAAGGATGCAAGATTGTCGCGTTGGCATTCGGAGGAGCGTAAGAAAGATGGAAAGATAAGACACTCTGCAGATTCTGAACAGTGGAGAAAATTTGATTGGAGCTTCGAAGACTTCGGTGCGGAACCGAGGAATATAAGGTTTGGGTTGAGTACATATAGAATGAATCCTTTCGGTAACATGAGTAGCCGATATAGCACATGGACCGTGAATCTATGTATGTATAACCTTCCTCCTTGGCTGTGTATAAGGCGGAAGTACATTTTGATGTCACGACTTATCCAAGGGCCGAAGCAACCCAGGAACGATATTAATGTGTACCTAGCACCATTGCTGGAAGGTCTTGTGATACTGTGGAACGAAGGGGTACATGTTTGTGATGCATATAAACGAGAGAACTTCACTTTACGCACCATGTTGTTCCGCACCATCAATGATTTTCCTGCCTTTGGTAACTTGTCAGGGTTCAGTATAAAAGGAGCCAAAGCATGTTCGCATTGCTTACATGATACCGAGAGTGTGTGGCTGAACAACTCGTGCAAAATTATGTACATGCGTCACCATATGTTCCTTCTCAGGTATCACCCATACCGCAAGATAAAGAAACAATTTGACGGAAATAAGGAGGACGGTTCATCTCCAATGGCTTTTAGCGGGAAACAGGTCTATGATGTGGTTAAGGATATCGATGTTGTATTTGGAAAGGGACGTAAATTGAGGACCCGTCAGAAGAACATCTAAAAGAAGCGATTAATTTTTTGGAACTTACCTTATTGGGAGCACGTAGAAGTTCTCTACTGCATCGACGTCATGCATATGGAAAAGAATGTATGTGATAGCTTGATTAGTCTCTTATTGAACATTCGTGATAAAACAAATGATGGTGTCAACATACGATATGACTTGGTTGATATGAACATAAGGACTGAGTTAGCACCGAAAGAGACCGATAAAGGACGAATGTACCTTCTCCCAGCTTGGTACACTTTGTCCAAGGGCGAGAGAAAGGAACTGTGCTAGAGCTTACATGAGATGAAAGTTCCGTCCGGTTACTTCGCCAGCATGAAGAAATTTGTTTCTATGGAAGATTTAAAATTAATTGGTATGAAGTCTCACGATTGTCATGTGCTGATTACACAAATACTGCCTGTTGCAACTAGAAGTATTTTTCTGAACAAGGTCCGAGTGGCAATCATGAGGTTGTTTTATTTCTTTAACTCAATTGCTCAGAAGGTCATCGATAAGGACTAGATGCTCTGCAGGCCGAGGTGGTGGCGACTCCATGTCAACTTGAGATGTATTTCTCTCTATCATTTTTCCATATCATAGTCCATCTCATTGTTCACCTTGTAAAAGAGATAAAGATATGCGGCCATGTGTTCCTATGTCATGTGTACCCATTCGAGAGGTACATAGGAATTCTCAAGTCCTATGTACACAATGGATCTCAGCCCGAGGGCAACATCATTGAAGGTGCAACCGAAGAGGTCATTGAGTTCTACATCGACTACATGGCTCAGGTGGAATCGATAGGTATACCTCTATACCATAATGAGGGGATACTGAAGGGTATCAGAACCATCGGAAGGAAATCAATCACTCCTGTATTCAATGCGTACGCTCAAGCCTATTTCGCGGTCTTACAATACATGACCCAAGTGTCCCTGTACATCGACGAGCACAAGGACATGGTACACCAACATAATCTAGGCTTGTCAGAGGTTTGGATCACGAGAGAGCACAACCGCCGGTTCAACGAATGGTTAAAGGTGTGATTTACTGAGAGGCTGTTATCAAGTGATGATATGCTGCCATGATTGGCAAAAGGGCCAAAATTTACAATTATGACATGGCAAGGATACGACATAAATGGGTACATATTTTATATGACAGCTCAGGATAGGAAGAGCACAGTCCAAAACAGTGTTATCTACATAGATGCGTTTCACGAGCAGTTCAATACCGTTGGGTTGAGCTCCTACTATGGGTTCGTAGAGGAGATTTGGAAGCTCGACTACGTACTTTTCAAGATCCCTCTGTTTCGGTGTCATTGGGTCAAACTTCCACAGGGTGTGAAGGTCGACAAGTACGCCATCACTACTGTGGACCTCGAATGTGTTGGATACATGGACGAACTATTCGTACTCACCAAGCAAGTTGTTCAAAAAAATTTATGTAAAGGACCCAACAAATAAGAATTACTACATAGTTCTTCATGGAACAAGAAGGACTGTCGGGGTTGAGAATATTGTGGATGAGGAAGAGTACAATCAATTTGACGAGTTGCATCCTTTCGGAGACGGTATTAGGCTCAAGGAAGAACCCAGTGAGGAAGCTATCTATATGCGCTTCGATCATCATGAAGAGTTGTTTTTTCAAACAAAATAGCCAAGTGGGATGATCCCACACAGTGAACACGTATTTGAAAAATTGTTCCATTGTAATTAAGAAACTCAACATGTAATTAAGGAATTATTCCATTGTAATTGATTCACTAATTAAGTAATTATTCCATCTGTGATTGCATCTGCTTTCTTGTTTTCAAAGGGCATGGCTAGCATTTATTGAGGCTAGCCGAAAAACAAAATATTTTTCAGCTGTAGAACTGCTCATGAAACGCATCTATAGTACAAAATATCTATTTCTGTTGAGGCTGGGCGGGGGTGGTGTTTCCATACCATAAAGGGATAGTGGTGTACGGTGCCCAGCTGACGTAGGGTTACACCAAGGTCCAGGTGGACATGGTACATGATAATTTGATATCCGTCCTGCAGGAGAAGCGTCCGAACGAAGACATCATAACACTAGGGGTTGCTTTGCACACTTTTGTTCAATGGCCCAAAAGGGACATCGCCCTAGACCCTGCAGTGTTGTGATCTCTACATCACCATGCCTCGACGACTCCACCTCAACCCCCCGCTTCTGAAGGCATCCGTATCCCCTACCGTGGAGACGACGCCTGTGGAGACAACATCGAAGAAATACGAAAAGTGTGTCGAGTCGTCTTTCAGGAAGACAAATAGCACACGAGGCGCTAAGGCCAAATCGAAGAAGATTAAGGAGCCTCACAAGCCCCGGACGTTCTCCCTCGGAATGCCGTTGGTCTTTGACATAATATTACATCACATTGGTCTGGCTTGTGGGACTTTGCATGCCTGGTACATGCGGCAGACCGACGAGGCGATGGAAGACTGGCCTACTGGATTCACCGTCAGCTACACGGAGAACCAGTTCCACTACAAGCCGGGCTACTTTGTCGTGAGCTTCGAAGACTTATTTGATCAATTCAACCTCGATGCCCTCGATGCCTAACTTATACGATGCTGAACACTATAAGTGTGTACAATCAAGTTCTACATTCACGCAAATACCGATAAATATCATAACTCATTACTTATGTATAGATACATGATGCAACAAGCCTGGTGATCGCGACAACTAGTGAGTTTCCTCGACCCACATTTGATCTCTGAGCAATGCATCATCGAAGACGTATCCTACGTCGAGAAGTACATAACGAAGGGATTGTTTACTCACCGCGACAAAGACTACATACTGATGTCCTACAACCAAGAGTAAGTGCTTCACTACTGGCTGTACAAATTTTATTTGTTCTTTATACGCAATACGAACTTAGGTTTAATGATTAAAGTGGTATACATGAGTAGGTTCCACTGGATCATTTTAGTCATTGTACCAAAGTGGAAAAAGGTAATATATCTTCATTCCCATAGTCAATAAGAACCACGGCTTCACTCTTGTGCAAAAAGTACTCTACATGTATGCTTATTTCCTCCATACGTAACTCTATTGTAGTCTTCCTTCGTTTGAAATGTCTGATGATAACTTTTTGGAATCATGTAGGTCGTTTAGCGCCTATATTGCTGGGGGAGGGACACACAAGGAACCGAGCGCCACACTGCGATACAGGACGTGATTTTCGGTACCCACTACAGCACAATAACCCTATATCACACTTCGTAACCTGGTCTCTCGAACTGACTATACCAATATCCTATATGACACTTCTATTTTTGCAGTGTCACCAACAACTACTACAAGCCAACATATGTGCATTCTACGTTTGTTGTCATATATTGAAAATCACGAGTGCTAAGACAAAGGATCCAGAGGTTTGTTAGTCAATCTCGCAATAATTATTTTGTAATTATGAATTTAAATATATATGTGTCGGTGTATTAGAACCGATCTTACGTAAAGATTATTTGATTCGGGGGGTCTCCTAAAGATGAAATCACGCAGAGTGGTTGACACGGGATGTTTAGACAGGTTCAGGCCTTCTCCGGAGAGAATAATAACCCTACTCCTGTGTGTGTATGGTATTCTCGATGATCAAGTAAGAAGCTAAGACTATTACAGAGAACAATACTTGTGTTTCTCCTTGACCCGCTCTATTTCGTCCTGATTAGCTATCTGTGTCCTCGCCCCCCTGTCCCTCTGATTGATGCCCTTATATAGTCGTGAAGGAGTAGCCGTTTTGTCCTGCGGAAGATGTGCCTAATTAATCCAGTAATGGGCGCATGATGGCAGTAATTACCGGCGCATTGGCTTCTTCACGCCGTCTGGCAGTTATCTTCCAGAGGTAATGGGGTATTTAAGCACCATTACTACGCGGAATAATAGTGCGTGTGGACCATTCGGATTCCTTAATCAATTGGACCCACTCGCCTGTAGGTTTGATTATAAGGTGGTCGTGGTTTACTTGGTCGCAGAAAGACTTACGACCAGGTAGTGGTCGTAGAAGGACTTACGACCAGGTAGTGGTCGTAGAAGGACTTACGACCATGACATAGTCGTACTAAGACTTACGACTATGGGGGTGATTGTAGAAGATCTTACAATCACTTGGTAGGTCTTCCCCTTATAAATATAAGGGGTACTTCTGGGGACTATGTGACATCATATTCGCCTATAATAAGAATTATAGATAAAAGATAAAATGAGGATTATTAGATCCTCGTCAATATGTTTACTACTTTACTCTTGCTAGCGATAGGGCATGAAAATATCAAAAAGTGTCTTCCATCTGGACTTACCCGCGGATGTTCGAGGACTGCTCGCCACCTTCATCACAAGGGAGATCATTAAACAGAATGGAGAGTTTCACCCCGACGACACCGATTTATTGTAATTCACTTTGAGTTGTAATCAAATTACTTTGTAATTGATATTGAGTTTTTAAATCACTTTGAGTTATTCTATATCAAATAAATTGTGATATATTTGTTTTTTGCTTGCTTGTTTTCATAGGACATGGCTAGTATTACCTGAGGCTAGCCAGAAAACTAAAATATTTAGGTATAGAATGAACTATTACAGATGATTTTGTGGAATAAATCGTCTGTGAATGCATACTATCACATACGACTATTTTTACTAATCATCTATGATATATATACAATCACAGACGGCTACTACTAATAATCGTCTGTGATATGTATCCAATCACAGGCGACGACTACGAACACCCGTCTATAATATGTATCCAATTACAGATGACTACCACCAACAACCGTCTGTGATATATCGGATATCACAGATGGCTACTATCAAAAATCGTCTGTGATATTTATGATTTCGCAGATAGTTATTTTTACTAATCGTCTGTGTTATATCCCTAATCACAGACGATTAGTAAAAATAACTGTCTATGATATCCTACATATCACATACGGTTTTTTGTGAAAATCGTCTGTGATAGTTGGTCTTCACAGACGATTTCAACAAAAAAAACCATATGTGTTGTGATTTTTCACAAACAGCTGATAAATCTTTTATGATAACTGACTGTTACTATAGACATATAGATTCAGACGGTTTTTGAACTGTCTATAATAACTTTCTATGTAGTAGTGAATGAATAAGTGTTCAATGATTGCATTATAATGTGTGCATCTAAAACAAATTATAGAGCATGCATGCATGCATGACTCATCAATGAAATTGTTGGCGCGGTTGTAGGCTTGTTCTTAGGACAGCGGGACAAGTTCATGATGTGCGGACCGGCCTTGACGGCGTTCAGCATGGTGTGCTGAGGTTCGTCGCAGGTCCGGCAGCCACCGCAGCCGGAGCCGTCGTTTTAGGACTCCGTGGTGACCTTCTGCGTATTGCTATTGTATAGGTAATAAAAAGTACAAGGCAAATTTAATTAAAGCACGTGTTTTTTTTGCTGCAATTTAGCCTAGTGTAATTAATGGAGCAAGCTAAGATGTTATAAACAACGTGACAATTCATTTCATTCTTTTTGATAGGCTGCGCTGCCTCAGTCTGTTGCAACATTCAACTTTGCAGGAGAATATGATCTGCTGATGTACTCAGCGGGGCGGAGTTAGGCCTCGGACTGTTGGACAATAGCCTACAGGACTAAGATAAAAAACTAATAAAAGATCCATGAAAAAATCAAAAAAAAAAAAACGAATTCAACTTAAAAACAGCTGGTCCGGCCGAGACATAGCTGCGACTGGCTCCGCCCTGGTACTAGTACTGCATAAGTAACTGCCGTCGCATTACCTATTTTGCTGGACGTGCATGTTTGCTTCTTAGTAGATAGAGATAACTTTTTTGCTTGAAAGAAAGGCTAAATGAGGGGGGAAAAACTCTAACGCAAATAGTTCTAAAAGAATTGCAGCGAAGTTTCTGTTTTGAATCGTAACAGCTTTTCGAGATATATCTGCTTCCCTTGCATTCAAAACGAACTAAGCACATATCCAAAGCAACAAATTTCTCTTTAAACTTAACAGATTTCCTATGAGGCTACGACATGAATACATCCAAATTAACTCTCATGATAGAATAACTCCTTTCTTATTTATTCTAAACGTGTCTATGGCCGTCACGAGTCAACCGAGCACTCCCTATAAACTCTCAACCTCCTTCCTTAATTCCCTGCTTGGTCGTCCCGTCTCTCGTTTGGTTGAGCGTTGTCGTTGGTAGAGAAGATGGGAGCAAGCGTGCTCCCGTCGCTGCTCGCGGCGGCCGCCATGCTGATGACCACCGCGGCGGCCATCACGGTGGAGGACTCGACGCTGGACAACATCCAGCCGCTGTCGACGCTCAACATGGACGCCGCGCGGGTCGCGATGGACTCCGCGTCGGCCATCCACGCCTCGCCCGAGGTGCTCGGCAAGAACGTGAGTATATATACGAGCTTACAAGAGTACACGACGCGTTACGTACAAGATTAATCCATGTACACGTACGTATGTTGACGCCTGAACCGTGTTGTTTTACTCGACGCATGGCAGGGAGAGGATTCTGCCTGGGTGGCTGTCAACTTCACCACGCCGGCGCCCTCCTCGGATCACTGGATCGGTCTCTTCTCTCCTGCCGATTTCAAGTACGTACATATATATATATATATATGCTCAAGATCGATCATTAGTTCCGATGTTAAGTTGAAGTTACTCTACTCCCTAGTTCTTCCCTAATTACTCGTACTTGTTTATTGACATATTTTTTGACGGGACTTGTTTATTGACTTGTCCATGCAATCTGAACCATCTGTGATCGATGCTGCAGTTTGAGCGTTGGGGGCAGCCCGAGTACCACCAATGCAGCCGGGCAAGATGCGCCTGCAGGGTTACCCAGGGCTCCCATTAAGGTCAGTAATAAGAGGCTGGACGAGATGTCTCGTATATACCAATGCAGCTTATGTGTAAATAAATATACATCCCACTCACCTCGATTGTGTCGGTGTCGGTTTCAGTATAAATTT
Organism: Hsuehochloa calcarea; assembly: GCA_036346395.1. Taxonomy (NCBI): domain Eukaryota; kingdom Viridiplantae; phylum Streptophyta; class Magnoliopsida; order Poales; family Poaceae; genus Hsuehochloa; species Hsuehochloa calcarea. The sequence continues at coordinate 21,641,686 of CM070609.1, read as the reverse complement.
GGCAATTACTCACCGAATTTCCTGAGCACCGGCAGCGGCAACACCAGCTTTCTCGTGATCAACCAGCGGTACGACTACGCCTTCGGGCTGTTCTCTGGTGGCAAGGACAATGTAAGTCCAATTAATTTTCCAATGCACGGTGGTCAATCTACAATGTTAATAATAATGCATGTAGGAAAAATCAAGGCTAATTTGATGCTGCGTGCAGCCCAAACTTGTCGCAGTTTCAAACAAAATCTCTTTCGCGAACCAGAAAGCTCCCGTTTTCCCACGTCTATCTCAGGGAAAAGAATGGAATGAGGTGAGCTAAGTACTGTGTACTTAACCGAGTATGTTGTGTGGATACTGTTTTGTGCATATATATAATCTCTTTTTGATGTGTTTACTGCATGCAGATGGCTGTGACTTGGACAAGCGGGTACAACATGGATGAAGCGTATCCATTTGTAGAGTGGAGAATGAAGGGCGAGGAGAACTCCAAACGGACGCCGGCCGGCACCCTGACCTTTACGCAAGGGCATATGTGCGGTACAGTTCAGAACAACTTTTTTTAAAAAAAGACTCAGTTCAGAACAACTGATTAAAAATTATTCATTTGTGTGAAACAACTTATGCGCATTGTAAAAACACATCTTACATTTAGTTTTGAATTGCAAGGCAGTAATTTGATGCAAAATAATTGCAGGTAAACCAGCTCGTGAAGAAGGTTACAGAGATCCAGGTTTCATCCACACATCGTTCCTGAAGGACTTGTGGCCAAACAGAGAGTATGAACACTGACTGCAGAACATATATTTCACTTGTCAGGGGCCCTGTTTTTATTTGTCATGCTCATACTTTTCATGTTTTTGTTTAGATATGCTTATCAGATTGGGCACGAGCTACAGGACGGAACCATAGCGTGGGGCAAGTCCTCCACCTTCCGTGCATCACCTTTCCCGGGGCAAGCTTCACTCCAGCGAGTTGTCGTCTTCGGCGACATGGGACTTGTAAGAATTTAATCAAGACTCGTGTAGAATGGCAATAAGCTAGGCACTGATCACAGTATGATTGCTGGGCATGCAGGGGCAAAGTGACGGGAGCAATGAGCTCGCTGGATTCCAGCCCGGAGCACAGGTGACCACTGACCGGCTGATTAAGGACCTGCCGAACTACGACGCCGTGTTCCACATAGGAGACCTCTCCTACGGCAATGGCTTCCTGGCGCAGTGGGATCAGTTCACCGCGCAGATCGAGCCCATCGCCTCCAAGGTGCCGTACATGGTCGCAAGGTTCGTTCGTTGGATCGGTTCCTACATCTTTGAAGATCGCGTGAATCGCTAGACATTCTCAGCTATTTATTCCGTATCTCCAATGCATGCAGTGGCAACCATGAGAGAACGTTCCAGGACACGGGGGGCTTCTACAACGGCAACGACTCCACGGCGAGTGCGGCGTGCCGGCGGAGACCTACTTCTACGTGCCCGCGGAGAACCGGGGCAAGTTCTGGTACGCGGCGGACTACGGCATGTTCCGGTTCTGCGTCGGCGACACGGAGCACGACTGGAGGCCGGGCTCGGAGCAGCACGCGTTCCTGGAGCGGTGCTTCGCGGCGGCGGACCGGAAGCATCAGCCGTGGCTGGTGTTCATGGCGCACCGCCCGCTCGGCTACTCATCCAACGACTACTACGCTCAGGAGGGCTCCTTCTCGGAGCCCATGGGGCGGAGCCTCCAGGGCCTGTGGCAGAAGCACCGCGTCGACGTAGCCATCTACGGTCACGTCCACAACTACGAGCGCACCTGCCCGGTCTACGAGAACACGTGCACCGACAAGGCCAAGGACCAGAGCTACTACTCCAGCACGGTGGGCGGGACGATCCACGTCGTGGCCGGCACCGGCGGCGCGAAGCTGAGGCGCTACGCCGGCGGCGCGTGGCCGCAGTGGAGCGTTGCACGGAACGAGAGCTTCGGGTACGTGAAGCTCACGGCGCAGGACCACTCCACGCTGCGGTTCGAGTTCATCCACAGCGACGACGGCGCCGCGCACGACGCCTTCACCATCAGCAGGGACTACAGGGACGTCCTGGCCTGCACGGTCGACAGCTGCGCGCCCCACACCTTGGCCAACTAAGAATCAGTAGTTAAATTAGCTAGGTATCATCCATCATGTGATCGATAGGCTAGGAGACATCATAGGAGAGTTTATATATGTTTATCTTGGTATCTAACTTCTCTGAGTTCTGAGAGGTGGTTAAGATGTCCTGCGTGACGCTGTCGCGCAAATATTTTTAGGCAGACAAATTTATGTGTGCACGATATTCATGATCAGTTGATGAACCAATTTTGCGCAATTCTTATTCATTTTGCACATGATTGATGAGTCAGACTCACAGTTGCTGGAATTAGTTCTATATGTGTGGAGGTCTATTCTTTCCTAAAATTCCAAAGTATGCAAATCCTTAAATCAGAAGTCTTAGATCAGGGTGGTCGAAGTCTTATAACAAAAGTCTTAGACTAGAATAGTCGAAGTCTTAAATCAGGGGTCTTAAACCAGTATGATCGAAGATATAAACCAGTATGGTCGAAGCCTTAGACTAGTGTGGTCGAAGACATAGACCAGTGTGGTCGTAATAATGTGGTCGAAAATATAGACCAATGTGGTCAAATGCATAAACCAGTATAGTCGAAGACATAGACTTGTATGGTCGAAATAATATGGTTGAAACCATAGACCATTGTTGTCTAAGGCATAGACCAGTATGGTCGAAATAATCTGGCCGAAGTCATGGACCATTATGGTCAAAGGTATAGACCAGTATGGTCGAAATAATCTGGCCGAAGTCATAGATCATTATGGTCAAATGCATAGACCAGTGTGGTCGAAAATAGTGGTCGGATCCTTAGGCCAGCGTGATCGTAATATACTGGTCGAAGCTGTAGACCAGTGGTCGAAACTATGAACCAGTGGTCGAAGCTGTAGACCAGTGTACAATCAGGATCAATAAATACAACTTAATGATCATTAATTGATTTTGAATTAGCAGTTACCAGTGGTTTAAGTTGATAATTACTAGAGAGTAATTGTCTTGACCATAAATAGGATCTGAAGACGTTCAAACGAAAATAGACGATTCATCATCCATTTTCTTTCTACTTCCTCTCTGTTCTCTTGTACCGGAGAGTTGTGCTGTCGAACCAAGTCATCTCTTCTCCTTAGTGTGCACCAGGAATGAGAGTGAGCGGATATCTCTGAACCATTATCGCAGAGTACACCTGCACGAGGCCGCAATAAGGTTTCTGGGCAGCACATCAGCGCGACCGCTCGCTGCGCTGCATCATCTACGACCTGCACTATTTCGAGATTACGATGCTTCCTGTTCTTCATCGAATCCAACTGTAAGTTGGTTGTAAGACCATTCTATTATGTTATAGTCCTTTTTTATATGTTTATAAGTGCAATGAGTTGCTTGTTGTTAGTATCGTTTTATGCATCTCTAGTTATTTGTGATCTTTGACTCATAATCAAATCTGTAATTAAAATGTTGTCCACATTTCCAACAATCCAGAAACCTTAGTGGATACCTTTGTGATCTAGCAATGGTTGGTGCTTCTGATGCCATAGAACCTGAGAGATTTTCTGGTCAGAACTTTCGTAGATGACAGACAAGAGTCAAGTTTTGGCCCATGTCTTTGGGGCTGTGGTGGGTGATGCGATCACAGTATCCATTTACGATTGAACAGACCATGAAGTTCGACACCGATAACAACATCGCCCTTAGATACATACTGACCATACTGGCCGACCAGTTATATGATATGTACATGGACTTCAAGTCCGCCAGAAAGTTGTGGGATGCACTCGAGTACAAATATGCTGAAGCTGAGACTGGTAGTTGGCTCTATATGTGCGAGAAGTTTTTTGACTACAGCATGGCAGATGCTAAGTTGATAGTTGCACGGGTTCATGAGCTAAAGTTACTGGTCGGAGAGATTACACATATGGGTTGTGTTTTACCTCCTAAGTTTGTGGCTGCTGGCATTGTTGCCAAACTTTCCGCTTCATGGCGGAATTTTGCCACTGGCTTAAAGCACAAGAGGGAAGAGATATCTATTGAGGATCTCATTACTGCTCTTGATGTGGAAGAAAAGGCAAGAACAAAAGATGCACCAAGCACTTTCAGCCAAAACAATCAAATCAATGCAAATATCATAGAGAAGAGATAAGATAAGAATAACAAAGGCTTTGAACCAAACAAGACAACTAGCTTTAAGAAGAAAACTTAGAAGAAGGATATGAGGAACATCACCTGCTTTGTGTGTGAGAAAAACAGTCCTATGGCTAAAGACTGTCATTTCCGTAAGAGCAAGGATGGTGTACAGCCAAAATAAAAGGTTGTCAACGTGATCATAGGCGAGGCCTCAATAAGAGAGTAGGGTAATTCTCTTATTGTATTGTTAGTATGTCTATCCACTGATTGGTGGGTTGATACTGGAGCTAATGTTCACGTATGTTCTGAAATTTCTTTATTTTCTTCTTATCAGGTAGTCGGGGCTTCCCCCTTCCTAATGGGGAACAGGTCGCGTGCTTCTGTTCTTGGTGTTAGTACGGTTGATCCGAGGCTTTCTTCAGGGAAGATTGTCCACTTGAAGAACGTGCAGCATGCGCTAACAATAAACAAGAACCTCGTTAGTGGTTCTCTCCTATGTAGGGATGGCTATAAGCTAGTATTTGAGTCAAATAAAATTATAATATCTAAGTTTGGTAACTTTGTTGGTAAAGGCTATGAGAGCGGAGGCTTGTTCCGCATAACTACTTTAGAGTATTGTCATAGTCTGAATGTTGTAACTTGTTTGAATATGTGAGGCTAATATATGGTATTCTCATTTTTGTCATATTGGTTTTGATAGTATTGTCAGAATGTCCAGATTATATTTAATTCCAAAATATAAAATTATCAAAGGATCAAAGTGTCAAACTTGTGTGCAAGCAAAACAACCTCGAAAACCCTTTAAGGGGTTACAGGAGGAAAAGAACTTGGCACCTTTAGATCTAGTCCATTCTGACTTGTGTAAGATGAATAGATTGTTTACCAAAGGAGACAAAAGATAGTTTCTAACTCTTATTGATGATGGATCACGGTATTGTTATGTGTATCTACTGAAAACAAAAGATGAAGCTTTAAATTACTTTAAAATTTATAAGGCCAAGGTTGAGAACCAACTAGCAAAGAAAATTAAAAGAACAAGGTCTGATCGTGGAGGAGAGTATATCTCTCATGAATTCTCTCAATTCTGTTCTGAACATGGAATAGTCCATGAAGTTATATCACCATACTCACTCCAATCAAAATGGGTTGGCTGAGAGGAAAAACCGGACACTAACAGACTTGGTAAATGCCATGTTTGAGAGTGTCGGTATACCAAAGATATGGTGGGGGAAGCTATTTTGACAACAACTTTCATTCTAAACATAGTAGTCACTAAAAGGTGTGAGATTGCTCCATATGAGGGATGGAAGTGGATAAAATCCAATGTTAATTTTATGCAAATTCGGGGGTGTTTGGCAAGAGTCAATATACCATTGCAGAAAAAGAGAAAGTTTGGACCTAAAACAGTCAATTGTGTCTTACTGGGATATGTTCATAATAGCACGGCCTATAGATTTTTAGTATTAAAACTAGAAACTCCTGACGTTATTGTTAACACAATAATGGAGTCTAGATATGCTTCATTTTTTGAGGATATTTATCCTATGAGAACCGCAGGCAGTACTTCTCGAACTAAGGATAATCAAACTATGAATAATAGTAATTTTGTTCCTATCACCATCTCTGAACCAATGAGTGAAATACCACCAGATTGTGATATTCCTAAGGAAGATAACAATTTAGTCGAAGAGACTCCTCACAGGAGCAAGCGACAAAGGGTTGAGAAAACCTTTAAACTCAAAACTCAGTGGTCGAAACTGAGTGGTTGAATACCTCATGGATGATGTGTTAAACACTCTTTCAGAGGCTTATGTATTACCTGATGCTGAGTATTGGAAAGAGGCAGTCTATAGCGAGATGGATTCCATCATGGCTAACGGGTCTTTGGAGATCACTGGCCATCCTATCGGGTGTAAACCTGTTGGATGCAAGTGAATGTTTAAAAAGAAAATGAGGCCTGACGGTACTATTGATAAGTACAAGGCAAGACTTGTGGTTAAGGGTTATACCCAGAAAGAAGATGGTGATTATTTTGATACTTACTCTCCTGTTGCCAGATTGGCCACCATTCGAGTGCTCGTTGCATTAGCTTCTTCCTATAGTCTACACATTCATCAAATGGATGTGAAGACAATTTTCTTTAATAGAGAGTTAGAGGAAGAAATCTATATGGAGCAACCGAATGGTTTTGTGATTTCTGGATATGAAAGTAAGGTATGTAAATTAATCAAATCCTTGTATGGTCTAAAGCAAGCACCTAAACGATGGCACGAGAAATTTGACAAAACTTTAACTTCTACTGATTTTGTTGTGAATAGGCAGATAAGTGTGTGTATTATCATTATAGTGGGGGTCAAGGAGTTGTTTTGTGTTTGTATGTCGATGACATACTTATATTTGGGACTAACACTGTAGTTATTGACGAGATCAAATCTTTCTAATCTAGATGCTTTGATATGAAAGATCTAGAAGAGGCAGATGTTATTCTGAATATCATATTGATAAAAAATAAGAATGTGATTACTTTGAACCAATCCCATTATGTTGAGAAATCATGTGCCGGTTCGGTTTTGATAACTTCAAGATTTCTCCAACTCCTTATGATGCTAGTGTTAAGCTTCGAAAGAATAAGGGATTAGGCAAAAAATCAATTGAGACTGTAACACCCTGGCTATTCGGAAGCCAAAATATTACCTAAAGAACTAACATACAACCACATTGCGGATGAATTTAAACAATACCTCAATCCAATAGCATATAAAGATCATCATCTATTGGTATGATTGCAAGAATATAATCTGTATCCATCCACATAACACAAATTCCAAATATCCAAGTCTACTGAATCAATTAAGATAATTCAAATACTAAACTAATTAGAAATTACCAGTAGTTATTTAATCAACCAAAACATAGGGAATGATATCATCTACCATCATACCCTATTTATTACAGTTCAGCTTTAACAAATAAAAGGCAAGGACAAGTTCAAATAAATAAAAACCGAATATTATGAAGTGAAAGAAAGAATGTGAAGTGAATGATGTGATCCACGTGACTAAGTCCTCCCATGCATGTCGTCTTCAATAGTTACCTAAAACAAATAAACACTGCAAGAATGAGTCCACGACTCAGCAAGTACAACGGAATAAAGCGATCCATACTGAATATGAACATAACATCACAGAATAGAAATTGAAGGTAGAATGCATGAACTCCACTTCTGCTTATACCGATATATCCAGTGACACGCCTGTCGGTGTTCACTTAGGCCCGTATTTAACAAAATACGGGGTATGCTGCCGAGGGCGTCAGCCCTTAAGGGTGGGGTGAATGTAATACCTCGGTCTACTCGTAGCGTGGCCCATGTGGCCCATGAGGAGTTGTGTGGTGGGATTAGTCCTATATTGCTTGTCTCAAGTGAGTTGTAGTAGTATATAATGCCTGTTTGATCCAAACGTAGCACCTCCGGGTTAACCCTTTTACACGAAGCGAGGGCGAAAGTGTAAGTGAGGTGCCATGTGTGCTGGTCCATACGTGGTGGGCATTGAGCCGATTTTAAAGGTGGTGTTACAAGGTTCAAGGAGTTTCAGAGTGAGGTACAAAATCAACTTGGCAAGACAATCAAATCTTTACGATCTGATCGTGGAGGTGAATTTTTGAGCCATGAATTTTGTGATCATTTAGAGCAATTTGTAATTATTCCACAACTCACACCACCGGGCACTCCACAATGGAATGGGGTGTCCGAGCGGTGTAATCGGGCCTTGTTGGACATGGTTCGGTCGATGATGAGCCAATCAAATCTGCCATTGTCTTTTTGGGGTTACGCTCTAGAAACTGCCGCTTTCACTTTAAATAGGGTACCATCTAAATTAGTAGATAAGACACCATATGAGATGTGAACTGAGAAGAGTCCTAATTTGTCTTTTCTAAAGATTTGGGGATGTGATGTCTATGTTAAACGTCTGACAAACTTACACCCAAGTCAGATAAATGCTTCTATATAGGATATCCTAGGGAAATCAAAGGATATTACTTCTACAATTGAGAAGAGGGCAAAGTTTTTGTTACCCGAAATAATGTTTTTTTGGAGAAAGAGTTTCTTTCAAAAGGAGTTAGTAGGAGAAAGATGCAACTCAAATAAATTCAGAAAGCATCTGAAAGTGTTTCAACTCCTACTGAACCTCTATAAGATGAACAAAATATTGTTGAACCTGTTGATGAGGCATCAGCCCCACGTAGATCTAAAAGGTCACATCAATTGCCTATAAGGTATGGGCATGACGTATTATTGTTGAATAATGATGAGCCTAAAACTTATGAGGAAGCGATGATGGACCCAGACTCTAAGAAATGGCTTGGAGCCATGAAGTTCGAGATAGATTCCATGAGTGACAATCATGTTTGGAACCTAGTCGATCCACTTAATGGTGTTAAAACTATTGAGTGCAAATGGATCTGTAAGAAAAAGTTTGATATTAATGAAAATGTTCACATTCATAAAGCTCAACTAGTCGCAAAAGGGTTTCAACAAGTTCAAGGAGTTGACTATGATGAGACTTTCTCACCTGTAGTGATACTTAAATCTATACGGTTCATTCTAGCTATTGTTGCATATTTTGACTATAAGATATGGCAAATGGATATCAAAATGGCTTTCCTTATTGGAAACCTAGATGAGGATGTGTACATGACACATCATGAAGGTTTTGTCATTCCAAAGAATGCTAGTAAAGTGTGCAAACTTCAGAAATCCATTTATAGGTTGAAGCAAGCATCTCGGAGTTGGAATATACGTTTTGATGAGGAAATCGAAAGGTTTGGTTTCGTCAAAAATAAAGAAGAACCTTGTGTTTACATGAAGGTTAGTGGGAGTGTGCTTGTTATTCTAATCTTATGTGTGGATGACATAGTATTGATTGGGAATGACATTCCTATGCTGGAATCCGTCAAGGCATCATTAAAAAATAGTTTTTTTATGAAGGACCTAGGAGAGACAGCATATATCTTAGGGATAAAGATCTATAGAGATAATCTAGATCAAGAATGTAATACCCCAAAAGTAAATCGGCGTACTAGAAGAAGTTTCAGAAGAAGGAGCTAATGGGAGAATCTGAATCGTTTTTTCTTCAGGGGGTTTTTTGTGTTTTTTCAGCAAACTGGACTCTGGGCCTCAGCCCAGGGTGGCCCATGAGGGGGCTGGCCAAAGGGGTGTATCTCTCCCCCCCTAAACCCTAAAACCCCTTCCCCCTTCCCCTTTTCCCCTCCCCAAGCCGCCACCCCCTCCTCCCCCTCTCCAACCGGCCGCCACCCTCGTCCCTGCAGTATAGCGCTTTTGTTCGTCAGATTTGGGTAAGTTCCGTACGTTTTCTGATCTTCTCACCTCTTATAAAGTTGTAGCCCTTGGTCTTAGCTTTCTTTTGGCACCGAGATCATTTGATTTGGAGTTACGGTTTAGGAGATATGGTAGTTTTACCGCGACTGTCCAGGAGAGCTGACGTGATTTGACAGATTTTCTTGTCGGGCTATTATGATTTACTTAGAGGCCGAATCTGGTATTTTCGTCTTCTAGAGTTTTGTTCCTGATGTCGTTATATTTCTTTTGGCACCGAGATCACTTGATTCCACCTTACGGTTTAGGAGATATGAATTTTTAATCGCGTGCTGTCCTGTCTGCCTGAGAATTTGGAACTGTCGGTTTGCCCCTCGGTTTTGATCTAGTTAGAGTCAGATTCAGAAATTCCACCCAACTAGGTTTTTGTAGCCCTTGAAATTATCTTTCCAAGTTGATAAAGATCATCTCAATTGGATCTGTATATTAAAAGTTATGCCATTTTCTTTACCACTGTTCTGAAATCTGGGCAGATATCTGTTAGTGTTTTCAACTGTTGTTTAGGCCACTGTTTTGGCCGAATCAAAGGATTCCACCAACTAGAGTTTCGTAGCCTGTTACGTTAAAAGTATTTGAGCACTAGTTTCAAGTCATTCGGAGTTATAGATATTTAATTACGATTTTTCTCGTACTGCTGATCAGAATGGCCGATATTGGCTGATTAGTTAATTCGTCATTTTGAGTTTTTGGTTATGTTGATTAGATAGAGGTTATGGTAAAACGCTTGTAGCCATGTCATAACTTATTATTCTTATTTGAATAAATATTTGTGTAGGCGGTGGGGCAAGGAGTGGAGAAATTCCGTCGTTGCCTCCTAACTCGTCAACAGCGGAAGGCAAGTATATGGTAGAGTGGTGAACAATGGGTTGTTCACCATGATCATTGATGTTACTTATCATGCTATTTATTATGCTTTCATTCAGCTTATTCTTATACATGATATTGATGACCTTGAGTGAATGAGATTATGATAATGAGATAACGAGTAGATATTGAGTTAATGAGATGGACTATGTTGATGAATAAATAAAGATGTCGCATCATTTACATTCATCATAACATGGGTTGCATGAGCAGTCGGTGAGAAAGTCATGTAACTATTCGGTGAGGTCGGTGAGAAAGATACATGACTAGTCCGTAGAGCTCTAGATAAAATCCTACTTTGGTGGGGACTTCACGGGAGTGAAGGATAGAGTGTGTCATCGACGGGTGAACACTCGCTATCTGAGTATCGGTGATGAGATGCATATGAGCATGAGCATGTTGGTGCATTCGCATATCTAAGTAAATTGTTAAATTGTGCAACTTTACCTATATGGAATATGGCTTGTTTGTTTGAGAATGATAATGGCATTAACTAAATGGATGATGATGATAACTTTGATTATGGTTAATAAACTATTGTTTATGGCTTTATTATGTATTTGCTGAGTCTTGGACTCATTCTTGCTCTATTGTTGTTTTTAGGTGACCAGTGATGACGTTTTACTCGGGAAGGGCTAGCACACTTGGAATCATGCACTTCACCCAATTATTTGATTCATTGGACATGAGAAACTTTTAGAATGACATGAATATTTATATCTAGGACATGATGGTATTGAATAACCTTAGATGCTTGGTTTATGTTAATCTTGGTTTATTATTTTGCTATGCTCCTAGGTCTAATTTATCTATGATTGTCTTAGTATTATGCTTGTGTTGTTGTGACTCGTGGATAGGTTTTAATGTTGTTATGCTTGCTGAAATTTTATAGTAAGTTGATGTAAATTAGATGGTTATAGTAGTTTAGTGGCATTCCAGGCTCAATGTTGGGCTGGGGTGTTACAAAGAATGCTGATTGGATTAAGCCGAAGTACTTATATTGATAAGATGTTGTGTAACACCCCAGCCCAACACTGAGCCTGGAAAGCCACCAAACTACTTTTATCATCTATTATACATCAACACACTGTGAAATTTCAGCAAGCATAACAACATTAAAACCCATCCACGGGTCACATTAACACAAGCATAACACTATGACAATCATAAATAAATTAGACCTAGGAGCATAGCAAAATAATAAACCAAGATTAACATAAACCAAGTATCTATGGTTATTCAATACCATCATGTCCTAGCTATAAATATTCATGTTATTCTAAAAGTTTCTCATGTCCAATGAATCAAATAATTGGGTGAAGTGCATGATTCCAAGTGCGCTAGCCCTTCCCGAGTAAAACGTCATCACTGGTCACCTAAAAACAACAATAGAGCAAGAATGAGTCCAAGACTCAAAGAATACATAATAAAGCCATAAACAATAGTTTATTAACCAAAATCAAAGTTATCATCATCATCCATTTAGTTAATGTCATTGTCATTCTCAAACAAACAAGCCATATTCCATATAGGTAAAGTTGCACAATTTAACAATTTACTTAGATATGCGAATGCACCAACATGCTCATGCTCATATGCATCTCATCACCGATACGATAGCTGAGTGTTCACCGTCGATGACACACTCTATTCTTCACTCCCGTGAAGCCCCCACCAAAGTAGGATTTTATCTAGAGTTCTCTACAGACTAGTCATGTATCTTCTCACCGACCTCACCGAATAGTTACATGACTTTCTCACGACTGCTCATGCAACCCATGTCATGATGAATGTAAATGATGCGACATCTTTATTTATTCATCAACATAGTCCATCTCATTAACTCAATATCTACTCATTATCTCATTATCATAATCTCATTCACTCAAGGTCATCAATATCATGTATAAGAATAAGCTGAACGAAAAGCATAATAAATAGCATGATAAGTAACATCATCGATCATGGTGAACAACCCATTGTTCACCACTCTACCATATACTTGCTCTTCCGCTACCGTGACGAAAGTTAGGAGGCAACGACGAATTTCTACCCCCGCCCCACCGCCTACACAAATATTTATTCAAATAAGAATAATAAGTTATGACGGGTACAAGCTGTTTTACCATAACCTCTATCTAATCAACATAACCAAAAACTCAAAATGACGAATTAACTAATCAGCCAATATCGCCATTCTGATCAGCAGTACGAGAAAAATCGTAATTAAATATCTATAACTCCGAATGACTTGAAACCAGTGCTCAAATACTTTTAACGTAACAGGCTATGAAACTCTAGTTGATGGAATCCTTTGATTCGGCCAAAACAGTGGCCTAAACAATAGTTGAAAACACTAACAGATATCTGCCCAGATTTCAGAACAGCAGTAAAGAACATGGCATAACTTTCACTCTACAGATCCAATTGATATGATCTTTATTAACTCGGAAATATAATTTCAATGGCTACAAAAACCTAGTTGGGTGGAAGTTCTGAATCTGACTCTAACTAGATCAAAACCGAGGGGCAAACCGACAGTTCCAAATTCTCAGGCAGACAGGACAGCGCGCGATTAAAAATTCATATCTCCTAAACCGTAAGGTGGAATCAAGTGATCTCGGTGCCAAAAGAAATATAACGACATCAGGAACAAAACTCTAGAAGACGAAAATACCAGATTCGGCCTCTAATTAAATCATAATGGCCCGACAAGAAAATCTGCTAAATCACGTCAGCTCTCCTGGACAGTCGCGGTAAAACTTTCATATCTCCTAAACCGTAACTCTAAATCAGATGATCTTGGTGCCAAAAGAAAGCTAAGACCAAGGGCTACAACTTTCTAAGAGGTGAGAAGATCAGAAAAGATACGTAACTTACCCAAATCTGACGAACAAAATTGCTGTACTGCAGGGACGAGGGTGGCGGCCGGTTGGAGAGGGGAGGAGGGTGTGGCTTGGGGAGGGAAAAGGGAAGGGAAGGGTTTTAGGGTTTAGGGGAGAGATACCCCTTTGGCTAGCCCTCATGGGCCACCCCGGGCCGAGGCCCAGTCCAAAGTTGCTAAAAAACACAAAACCTCCTCAAGAAAAAACGATTCAGATTCTCCCATTAGCTCTTCTTCAAACTTCTTCTAGTACGCCGATTTACTTTGGGGTATTACATTCTACCCCCTTAAACAGATTCGGCCGAATCTACTCACGATCTTCGAAAGAAACTACAAGCTGGAATTAAATAACGATATCCCAAGCTTGGAATTGCTCGGTTACTCACTTAACACTCGAGCACATCAAGCGATGCGCATTTAGCATAAGGACCCGAGACGGTCAACGCGATATGCCAACTTCCAAATTTCTGAAATTTTCGAAACCAAGAGAATCCAACTGGAACTAGAGAGTCATCATCGCATCCACGCAATGCTAACTCTCCACCAAAAAGGTTAAATCCCAAAATTTGACATTTCAACACGAAAACAAATCCATTTTCTAAATAGGCAGTTTACGAATGAACACGACGACAGCCAAAGAAGAAACCACTCGAATGCCCAAATCAAATACTTCTTTTGGTTTGTCTGAATTAAAATGAATCAGACATGCCAACACAACGCCAACTCAGTTACGGAAAACAACGATCAACAACACATAACTCAAACGAAATCAGGAAAACGCTTCACTAACCGAGGAAACATCCTTTCCTTAGTTTCTCTTTTAGGAGTAAAACTTCTCTCGAACCTTGGAATTCAAATTCATCGCATACCACATGTGCTTAAACCTTTTAATTGAACATCCTCAAATTATGCTCAAACTGAAATACATCATTAACACCATTGTGAAGAGGCTCCATTGAATCCTCCAATTACTCTAGGCATCTCATTCTACTAATCAACATTAATTTGAAAGAAGGCACCCAAAGCGCCACAAAATAGATCCCACACAATCACATTACCTCTAATTTTCAAGAACAACTCAGAATCCTCAGTACACACGCTCATGTACTACATCAGAAAGGTTCTATCAATGATCATTCCACTGCTCAGGAAACTCTATTATTCCACTTTCTTTACACACACTCATTGTGTGAACAAAGGTCTAGCATAAAAAATGTAAAGCCCAGATTCAACATCTAAGACTCTTACAATGAACTTTTGGTATACTTGATAGGAAATTCTTTGATCGGATAACTAAAATTCCTGGAATCCAAACAATATCCTCAATCATTAATATCAACATTCCTCACTAATCAAGTAACTGCCTAATGTGATTAGCTTCACCAAACTTGAACCCACTAAACCACACTACTCCATTTCACCCACACGACCGCAATATACACATTCGCAAGACTCTAACTAATTGACCAAGTTACAAACTTTTGAATATTTCAATATTCCACCGACAAGAACAAGGGTTCTTGAATTACAATTCACTATTGATTTTACTAGTTGTAACAACATAATCAGTTTTACCTCAACGACCATCATTCCTTTTGGATCCAATTCTCTACAAGATTTATATCACAAAATCAATTCTTCCTCCAATGCTCTTGAAATAACTTACAACCTCAGGTCTCACATCAACATATACTTGACCACTACTAACCGAATGCCACTGTATACCCCATAAGGTTTTGTAAAACAAATTGATGAAGTAGCAAATAAAATATTTTTTTCAGCACTCGGGAAATAATGTTTTCCTTTTGCAACAAACATAAGATCGGGAGAAATAAACAAATAACAAGGATCTCGGAAAAGCAAAAGCAGAGACCACAATTGAGGGCACAAGTCCCACAAAAAGAGAATATGAAATCTCAAATAAACCAAAGCACCACTTTTGAAAATCGAGAAACTCCTATGGGGCAAAAATAGAAAGTTTAGGCACACTTCAAGTAAACTGCGAGTTACAAAACTTGACTTCGATCTCGAATACTTCTACTTCACTCTTTCTTTAACAAAGAAAGTAATTCTTTTTATTATAACGTCCGTTGCCCACTCAAACAAGAAAAGTTGTAAGACCAAATCACATGAATCACTTAAGAACCAATAAAGCTTTCCAACAAGCCACTTGCTCAATCCAATCCCAGCTACTACATAAACCATGAACTACAAAAGATCACGGATGCAAAACTTGAAAATTTTCATTTGAGCGATACCACGAGTGACGATCAAATTACCTTCTTTCTATAAGAATCGACAACACACTACCAATCTATTCTTCGATAATCTTACTAACATCCGAGAATAATACACTGTTAACAAAAATTCATCATAGTCTACCCTTCCATTATCTGACTCTCTAAAACTAACCAAATTGTTTCATACTACTTTATCATCTTGTCCTCAAATCGAGAGTCCACCAAAAGCTTACAAACTATTACAACAACAACTTTATTTTAGCAGAGATCTACTACACAAATCAAAATGTTATACCAAAACCCTTTCATTATGGACATGCTATCGTCTAACAATTCCACTATCATGAAAGCATAGGCCACCTGTAACACCCTGGCTATTCGGAAGCCAAGATGTCACGCAAAACTATCAAACTACTAGGAATAGCATTAAAGCTGGATTATACAGATTCAATCAACAATAATTTCTAAAGAATGACAATAAACGATCACCAGATTCATGAAAAAAAGAATGGATAAACAGATATAATACCACGAACAGTCAAGCAATACCAAAGTTGGATTATTACAAATCTGAAAATTTATTTAACATGTTGGCTTGACTGAAAGGTAATAATAAATTCTGGTTGGATAAAAATGAAGTGTAGTGTGCCAAACTACCCCACCAAATCATCTTGTCGTCCTCCTCAATTACCTAATTAAAACATACAAAGCAAGGGTGAGTCGAAGACTCAGCAAGTACTAAACAAGAATAACCAAGTATGGAGTGGACAACACAATTCAGTTGAATTACGAATAATTATTGGAACACATACATGTATGTATGGAATGAATACATGAATGGATGAAATGTAAGAATGCATTGAAGGTATGGACTTATCATTGCATATCTGGGGTATAGCGAGTGATACACCGTCGGTGTTCACTTAAGCCCGTACTTCACAAAGTACGGGGACCCAATCACCGTATGAAGAACGTTTCATACGGGTGTCCAAGTTGCCACATTGGAATGGTGGTCAACACTACCCACATTGGAATGGTGGGTTTTCAAATGCCCATGCTAGAATTGATGGGTCTTTCAAATGCCCATCTTGGAATTGATGGGACTTACCAAAGAATACACTCCGTGGTCATAATGAATTTTATGAATGAATATGATGATTTCTCATGGTATGAATGAATAACACACATTAGTGGAAAAGACACATGGCATTCAACAACATGTGTAAACAAGTATGAGTATGCATTCCCACACAACATAATATATCAAGGATGCCACACAAGTTAGTTGCATGTAATGGAATGCAACAACTGAAATGAATGCTAATTCTTTAATCACAAGAATCATCTTCTTGAAATGAAATAAACATCAGGATGGATAGAAAAAGGCATTCACAATTTATCCCAACATCAAGCAAACAATTGAAAACATCACCAAACAGCATAGGGTACTTGCCTTCCGCGATGTGACGTAATAGGAGGACACGAAGATGCCTCTCCACTCACCGCCTCACCGCCTACACAAATGTATAATCGAAATAAGAATAACAAGGTATGACATTGCTACAAGAGCCCTTCCATCCCCTCTATCTCTCCCACCCAAACAACGGGATCAATTTTACCAAGTTTACCCAACAGCCCGATTACCGCTAAACTGGCAGCAATACTAGAAAAATCACCATTAATTATCTGTAACTCCAAAAGACCTGAAACCAATGCTCATTGAATCTTAACAGATCAGGCTACAAAACATTAGTTGGCGGAATCCCCTGATTCGGCCAAAACAGAGGGCTAATTAACAGCTAAACACAACCCATATACGTCTGTCCAGAATACAGATCAGAGATAAAGAAAATGGCGTAACTTTCAACCTATTGATCCAATGAGAATGATTCTTATCATCTTGGAAAGATAATTTTAAGGGCTAAAATAACTTAGTTGGGTGAAGGTTCTGATTCGGCCCATAATTTGAACAAAATCGAGGGACAAACCTACTGACCTCAGTTTTCAGACAGACCGGACAGTTCGTAATCAAAAATTCATATCTCCCAAACTACAGATCGGATTTTCCTGATCTCGGTGCCAAAAGAAAGCTAACGTTCCCAGGAATAAAACTCTAGAAGGGAAAAACCCCAGATTCGACATCTACAGTAGTCTAAACAATAGATGAAATCACTAACAATTATCTGCCCAAAATTCAGAACAGTGGTAAAGAAAATATCATAACTTTCATTATACAGATCCAATGGATATGATCTTTATCAGATTTGAAATATAATTTAAGGATCTACAATAACTTATTTGGGTGGAGGTTCTGGAAATGCCTCTAACTAAATCAAAACCTAGGATCAAGCCGACAGATCTTTCTCGTCAGACAGACAGAACAGCGCGCACTAAAAACATAATATCTCCTAAACCGTAAGGCGGAATCACGTGATCTCGGTGGCTATGGAAAGCTAAGAACAATACCTACAACTTTCTAAGAGATGGACAGGACAGAAAACGAACGCATCTTACCCAAAATCGACATACAAGGCGGTGCACAGCAAGGGGGAAGGGGGGCGGCGGCTCCAAAGGGGGGGAGGGGGAGAGAAATATGGAGTTTAGGGTTTGGGGGGTGGGAACCCCCCCACTTATGGCCAGCCACCACATGGGCCCCTCCTGGGCCGTGACCCATGCCCAGGTTGCCGTGGAATCACAGAAAACCCCCCGGTGAAAAGATGATTCTGGTTTTTCGATTAGCTCCCTCTTCCGAAACTTTTTCTAATAAGCCGAATCACCTTCGGGGTATTACACCACCAATTAATCCCACAGTTCACCTCTTATAGATGCTCAACACCAAATGTCAACACACAATTGTTGCACTCCAACCACTGTTGCTATCAACTGGCTTCATCAAGAAATCTAGATGCTACCTACTTTCCTTTTCAAATCACATGAACAATCACAAATACATGTTCAACTGTCCATCCTCATATTCATATTTTAGTGCAAAATCCCAACAAAACTTCCAAAATCATAGCCTTCCATCGATCAAAAAGTCTCAACAACTCTGCAACCAAATTCGTCCAGTTATTCTAGTTAAAATAACTATCTAGAAACTCCTTCCATAATATAAAATCATCTAGTATCTACAGATAAGATAACTCCAAGATTAATATCCACTATGGTAATAATCTAGCATCTCCCCAACTTTTCCTTCCCACACAAGAAGATTAATCCTTTGAGACCAACTAATCCAACAAGTTTAGCAAAACTAAATAATTTTAATGATCATACCGGTCATCAATGTTCTACAATTCTTAATAACTCCTTTTAATCCAATTAGGTATAGCCATACTATTAATCATAGTTCATCAAGAACTACCACATGACACCATCAAGTTAATCAACTTTCCTTCCAAGGTTCTTGGTTAAGATTGATTATGCACCACACTCTGAGACCCAACTTGATAACACATACCATATCTATTAATTTATTTAATTACAACCTTTAACTTAACCACAACAAGACATCGCTAAAGGGTTTTAATATTTTCTTTTATAATGAGAAGCATTCAACTTCAATACTCAAAATACCCAAAAGAAATACATTGGGTCAAAGCTTCCACATGTTAAAGGACTTGAAAAAGAAAACTTTCGTTATCCAAAATACCAAGCTAACAAATGAGTCATTTTTTCCCAACAAGAAAGGTAGATCTCTCGTGAAAAGATCAACCTTGCAAATTAACGACGTTCACAAGAAACAACAACAGATCAACGATCGGAGAACAAATAATAACTTAATATAACCAACAAAGACCAATGAAAATACATCAACGCATTGTAAATACTAACCCAAGAAAATTCATCAACCGCAACTATAACAGAATAATCAAATTCAAACTCAAGGAAGACAACAACTTTTCTAAAGAAACATATCCTCAAACACAGTAACTAAGTTACCCGATGTAAACACTTCACCACTATCATACAACAAGCGGTGATATAACTTGGCCATGCCTATGGCCACAACCACAATCTCTACCTCTCGACTATCATGACCCATAGCAATCACATAATCAAATCATAAGTAGTCGAACCAATTCATAACATAAAACATCAATACAACATAAGGAAGCGTAAATGCGATACTCATCCCATTCCCATCCCTCATGCACCGGTGTGTCAAAATTTTAAGTTAATTAACCATTATCAAATTTTGGTTTATTTTACAAGTCATAAAACAAGTTTTAGCAATTTTAGGTTAACTAAGTTATTAATCTATTCACCACGGACCTGAACCTGGCTCTGATACCAACTGTAACACCCCAGCCCAACACTGAGCCTGGAAAGCCACCAAACTACTTTTATCATCTATTATACATCAACACTTTGTGAAATTTCAGCAAGCATAACAACATTAAAACCCATCCACGGGTCGCATTAACACAAGCATAACACTATGACAATCATAAATAAATTAGACCTAGGAGCATAGCAAAATAATAAACCAAGATTAACATAAACCAAGTATCTATGGTTATTCAATACCATCATGTCCTAGCTATAAATATTCATGTTATTCTAAAAGTTTCTCATGTCCAATGAATCAAATAATTGGGTGAAGTGCATGATTCCAAGTGCGCTAGCCCTTCCGAGTAAAACGTCATCTTGGTCACCTAAAAACAACAATAGAGCAAGAATGAGTCCAAGACTCAGCAAATACATAATAAAGCCATAAACAATAGTTTATTAACCAAAATCAAAGTTATCATCATCATCCATTTAGTTAATGTCATTGTCATTCTCAAACAAACAAGCCATATTCCATATAGGTAAAGTTGCACAATTTAACAATTTACTTAGATATGCGAATGCACCAACATGCTCATGCTCATATGCATCTCATCGGTGATCTGGGTATAGCGGAGTGTTCACCGTCGATGACACACTCTATTCTTCACTCCCGTGAAGTCCCCACCAAAGTAGGATTTTATCTAGAGCTCTCCTCGGACTAGTCATGTATCTTTCTCACCGACCTCAGGAATAGTTACATGACTTTCTCACCGACTGCTCATGCAACCCATGTCATGATGAATGTAAATGATCGACATCTTTATTTATTCATCAACATAGTCCATCTCATTAACTCAATATCTACTCATTATCTCATTATCATAATCTCATTCACTCAAGGTCATCAATATCATGTATAAGAATAAGCTGAGCGAAAGCATAATAAATAGCATGATAAGTAACATCAATGATCATGGTGAACAACTCATTGTTCACCACTCTACCATATACTTGCCTTCCGCTGTGTGCGAGTTAGGAGGCAACGACGAATTTCTCCACTCCCTCCCCCACCGCCTACACAAATATTTATTGAAATAAGAATAATAAGTTATGACGTGGTACAAGCGTTTACCATAACCCTCTATCTAATCAACATAACCAAAAACTCAAAATGGCGAATTAACTAATCAGCCAATATCGCCATTCTGATCAGCAGTACGAGAAAAATCGTAATTAAATATCTATAACTCCGAATGACTTGAAACCAGTGCTCAAATACTTTTAACGTAACAGGCTATGAAACTCTAGTTGGTGGAATCCTTTGATTCGGCCAAAACAGTGGCCTAAACAACAGTTGAAAACACTAACAGATATCTGCCCAGATTTCAGAACAGCAGTAAAGAACATGGCATAACTTTCACTCTACAGATCCAATTGATATGATCTTTATCAACTCGGAAAGATAATTTCAAGGGCTACAAAAACCTAGTTGGGTGGAAGTTCTGAATCTGACTCTAACTAGATCAAAACCGAGGGGCAAACCGACAGTTCCAAATTCTCAGGCAGACAGGACAGCGCGCGATTAAAAATTCATATCTCCTAAACCGTAAGGTGGAATCAAGTGATCTTAGTGCCAAAAGAAAGATAACGACATCAGGAACAAAACTCTAGAAGACGAAAATACCAGATTCGGCCTCTAAGTAAATCATAATGGCCCGACAAGAAAATCTGCTAAATCACGTCAGCTCTCCTGGACAGTCGCGGTAAAACTTCTATATCTCCTAAACCGTAACTCCAAATCAGATGATTTTGGTGCCAAAAGAAAACTAAGACCAAGGGCTACAACTTTCTAAGAGGTGAGAAGATCAGAAAAGATACGTAACTTACCCAAATCTGACGAACAAAATTGCTGTACTGCAGGGACGAGGGTGGCGGCCGGTTGGAGAGGGGGAGGAGGGGGTGGCGGCTTGGGGAGGGGAAAAGGGGAAGGGGGAAGGGGTTGTAGGGTTTAGGGGGGGAGAGATACCCCCCTTTGGCCAGCCCTCATGGGCCACCCCGGTGAGGCCCGAGTCCGAGTTGCTGAAAAAACACAGAAAACCCCCTGAAGAAAAAAACGATTCAGATTCTCCCATTAGCTCCTTCTTCTGAAACTTCTTCTAGTACGCCGATTTACTTTTGGGGTATTACATGTTGATTCGATTCAACATGCAGGATGCCAAGAAATGGTTCTTGCCTATGTCGCATGGCATAAGTCTTAGCAAGAGTCATTGTCGTTCGACAACTGATGAGCAAGATCGTATGAATAGTATTTCATATGCTTCAGCTATTGGATCTATCATGCATGTCATGATATGTACTCGACCAGATGTATCATGTGCTATAAGTGTTACAAGCAGATACCAAACTGATCCCGGCGAAGGTCCCTGGACAGTTGTTAAAAACATTCTTAAGTACTTGAGAAGGACCTAAGATGCGTTCCTAGTTTATGACGGTGATGAAGAGCTCGTTGTAAATGATTACACCGATGCAAGCTTCCAAACCGACAAAGATGATTATCGTTCGCAATCTGGTTTTGTATTCATTTTGAATGGAGGAGCAGTGGGCTGAAAAAGTTCCAAGCAAGAGACGGTTGCTAATTCTACGATGGAGGCCGAGTATATTGTGGCTTCTGAAGTTGCGAAAGAAGGTGTTTGGATAAGGAATTTCATTGATGAGTTGGGTGTGGTTTTTGAGTGCCTCGACCCAATGGATCTCTATTGTGACAATAATAGAGCCATTGCGTAGGCTAAGAAGCCTAGATCCCATCAGAAGTCCAAGCATATACTCAGGAGTTATCATATTATTCGCGAATTGGTGGATAGAGGAGATGTTAAGATATGCAAAGTTCATATGGATTTAAATGTTGCTGATCCGTTGACAAAGCCTCTCACACAGCCAAAGCATGTGGCATACACAAGAGCTATCAGTAGTAGATACTTAAGTGATTGACTCTAGTGCAAGTGGAAGACTGTTGGAAATATGCACTAGAGGCGATCATGTAGATAATTATATTTTGTTATGTTCATAACATTGGATAATATGTTATCTTGTTCCTGGAATAATATCGTTAATATTTATTATCAAGTATGTGACTTGATTGTCAAACTCTGTATTTCTACGATGATTATTCTTAAATGTTCTCTAGTCGGAAACATATAAGGACACATATGAATAGACTAGCATATGTATTGGTTGATGACTATGTTTCACAGGTCATAGATATGGAGATATCAAACCAATAATATGGATACATGTTAGAGAACATAGTGTTGGATAAGACCCACCTTGAGACACTATTGAGATTGTTATGATTCTATATGTCATTAGTTGGTCTCAAGCAATGATGATATATAATCCTTAGACCTGAGATTAACATGGTTTCCTACATGTGCAATAGCATTCTTAGGGGTTGTCAAACGCTACTCGTAACTTGGTAGTTATAAAGGTTACTTTCGGGTATGCTATGAAACATGCGGAGGAATGTAACTGGTTGGATATGATATTTGCCCCTCCTAACATAACAGGAGAGATATCTTTGGACCACTCATTGTGGTCGGATAAAGAAAGTGCATGGCCATGACACTATTGGTCGAAGTGTCGACCACATGAAGTTATTTGACACTTGATCGAGAAAGTATTGAACAGTCCATAGATGATAAATTATCTCACCTGGAGTTCAACCAGATATCGTGATGCAAAGGGAGAATACACAAGCAGGTCGTTCGGTTCGACCAGATACGAGCTGGTCGTATAGAGATATAGACTAGTCGTAGACTAGTCGAACATGGTCTCGCAACTAGTCGTAAACTGATCGTATGGAGATACGAGCTGGTTGTAGACTGGTCGGACATAATTACCAACTGGTCGTAAGGAGTTACAAACTGGTTGTAACTAAGTATGGACTAGTCGTTACTAAGTGTGAGCTGGTCGTAAGTGATAAGGACCTGGTCTTATATCATATTGCATTAAGATTCATCTCATATATTCTATGTGTGTTCGGGAATCATTATGTGCTGCTAGGTACCGCTGACGACTTTGGTCGGAAAAGAGTTCTCAAGTCACAACCGATTACACATGAACCTATAGGGCCACACACTTAAAGAGTGAGGATTTGATTTGGATGGTGATCCAAATTCTTGTAGGCCACGAGTTCCTAATGGGCCTCAAGTTTGAGACTCATTATAGATGCCTATAAATAGAGGGGCGGTGGTAAGGGGTGAAGTAACGCTTTTGAAGAATTCCCAAAATCCTAATAACCATGCCTTCCTCAACCACACTACCGACGCTAGCACTCCAGCGCGTGGTGTCTCTGCCCCGTACGTGTGGATACCTTAAAGGTGTTATTGCGAAGCATCAGCACTAGGACGATCCGCAACTCGTGACGATCATCGGAGCAGGAGGAGAAGACACGAGACAACTACGACCACTACTGCATCAACTCGCTACATCGACTCTACTTCCACTACAAGTCGGCGCGTCTAGTGGTAATATCGTGATCTATTACTAGCGAAAGTTCCTTGGTTGTGTGGTAGATTTTTTTTGTGCTATCGTAGCCTTCCCGTGATCCTACAACACCCTCCTCTGAAGTATTGCTACAGGAGATGTCTTCACCTTACTGTCAGGTCCAACTAGAGGTAATCCTAGGATTGGAATTGCATTGCTACCAATGTGCCTCTTGAGTTGACTCATATGAAAAACTGGGTGTATATGAGCATCATCAGGTAGTTCTATTTTATAAGACATATTCCCAATCATCTCCAAAACTCTGAACGGTCCATAGTATTTAGCTCTCGATTTCAGAGATCCTCACAAACCAAATTCGTTCTGCCGGTAGGGCTACATCTTTAGGTACACCATGTCCCCCACCTTAAAGCTTCTCTCTGATCTCTCCTTATCAGCAAAATACTTGATTCAAGCCTAAGATTGCTGCAGATTAGCCTTAGTCTGCTGCAACATCTGTTCCTTTTACTCTACTGTCACCTTTGCTTCCTCAGATACATTGCAGCGAATGGTGAGTTCACCAATTTTAGGAGGAGGGTATCCATGTAGAGTTTGGAATGGGGTAATCTTCAAGGATGTGTGATATGTCTATTATACCACCATTTGGCCATAGTCAGCCAGGTTAGCCATTCTTGGGGTTGCTGAAATGTCATGCTTCTCAAATAACCTTCTAAGCATTGGTTCACTCGTTCAGTCTGCCCGTCTGATTGTGGGTGATAAGCGGTGCTGCACCGAAGT
Source organism: Hsuehochloa calcarea (assembly GCA_036346395.1). Taxonomy (NCBI): domain Eukaryota; kingdom Viridiplantae; phylum Streptophyta; class Magnoliopsida; order Poales; family Poaceae; genus Hsuehochloa; species Hsuehochloa calcarea. Next base: position 21,616,564 of record CM070609.1, on the reverse strand, counting down.
GATACATTCATAGCCTTGAAGATCTCTTGGAATAGTTTGCTAGTGAAAATTCTATCTCGGTCAGTAATGATGGCCGTCGGCATGCCATGGAATTTGAATATATTGTCCATGAACAATTGCATTACTTATTGAACTGAATACGGATGAGATAATGCTAAGAAGTAGGCATACTTAATCAACCTGTCAACTACCACCAAAATGGCATCCCTTCATCTTGATTTTGGCAATCCTTCTATAAAGTCCATGGTAATGTGAGCCCATACCATTTCAGGGATATCAAGGGGATCCAACAAGCCAAGGATGTGGAGGTTTTCAGACTTGGTGATTTGGCATACATGACCTTTAGAGATTAACTCATCCACGTCTCTTTGTAACCTGGGCCAGTAGAAAAGTTTCTTGATTCTTTGGTATGTTGCCCTTTTTTTCCAGAATGTCCCCCAATAGGAGATGAGTGAAAGTTGTTGAGTATTTGTTGTCTGATTTCAGTACTAGTTCCCACATAAATCCTCGCTTTGTATCTGATGAGTCCATCTGTTAGAGAATATTCACCTCCTTGCATTACACCTTGTTGTATTTCTTTCAGGATTTTCTGACTCACAGCATCTCCAACATAGTTGTTCTTCACATCTTGAATCCATTATGGTAATACTGTGACAATAGTCGAACACTTTTTTTTCTCCAGTTTAGGAACCACATCTTTTCTTGATAATACATCTGCCACCACTTTCTCCTTTCCCTTCTTATACTCCACTTTATAATCAAACTCTAATAACTTAATTAAGAGTTTGTGTTGAATACCTTCCGTCAACCTCTCATTTGTGATGTATTTCAGACTTTGTTGATCTGTATTGATCATTAGCTTACCACCCAAAAAGTAATGTCTCCATCTCTTTAGAGCTTCCAAGATGACCATTGCTTCCTTGTCGTAGATGGACTGAGCTGAAGCTTTGACTCCTAGTGTCTTACTGAAAAATCTATAGGTTTGTTGGCTTGCATGATCACTGCCCCAATTCCAGTAGCACATGCATCAGTTTCTACTAAGAAAGCTTGCGAGAAATCAGGTAAAGCCAGAATTGGACACTCAGTCATGGTTTTCTTCAAGTTTTCAAATACTTCAGTGTGAATATCCAACTAAGCCTAAAAACCCTCTAAGTTGAGTGATGGTTCTAGGTTTAGGCTAGTGAAGTATGTCAGTTACCCTTTTTTGGGTTAGTGGCAACCCCAGCTACACTAATGATATGTCCTAAATATTCCACTTGAGTCACAGAAAATACACATTTTCTCCTCTTGGTTGACAATTGTAACAACCCAAATTTCAAATTTCAGTTGAAAATAAAAATTTAATTATTTTGTGGAATTTTCTGAATTTTAAAAGCTTTTCTTTAATTATTTCAAAGCTAAAATAATTTATTAGAAAAATCTATTACCAATTATAAGTTAGAAAGATTTTATTTAAATCCAACATATCTTAAAGAATTTCCGTGAATTTTCTCATAATTTTTTAATTTTATTTGCTAGTTTCTAAAGCTTAAATGAATTTATGGAATTATTAAAATTGAAAAATGAATTAAAAATCGCTGCACAGTACCTGGGCCGAATCTCCCGCAGCCCATCACTGTTCTCCGTGCGTCAGCCCGTTCCGCCCGCGTGCAATCAAAGCGGGTCGTCCGATCTAAATCAGACGGCCAACGCTTCGTCCACTCCATCCTTCCGCCGACAAGTGGGACCCCCATAGCACAGTGCCTTCGTCCACCTCTTCTTCTTCCTCCCCCCATCCGCGCGCTTTGCCGCCATTAGTGTTCAAGTCGAAGCTTTCAATTTCGCATTTTCTCCTGGCCTCTTCGTGATTTAGTGCGCATTCAAATCGTCAGTTGCCACCGCACTCATTCCTGGTCGTTTCATCTCATAAACGTGCGCATTTACGCCGAGCATTCGCCGTCGCCGCCATGACCTCCACGCACGATCTCTGCCTCCCGGCCTCCCCTCGCCCTATAAAGGGTAGCCCCGGGTGCGCATTCGTCTCCTCTACCTAGCGCCCTCGCTCCAGTCTCTCTCTAGCGCTCGCAATTCGAGTTTCTCCGGCGATCCCCGAAGCTCGGCTCTTCTCCAACTCCGGCGCCATCAAGCATCCTCCGGCCGCCCCTACCGCACCCTCGGCATCGCAGCATCACCGCCGACATCGTGCGCATCTTGTCCCGGCCCGAAGACCACCGGAACTCCATCACTGTCATCGATTGAACTCCGCCGCCGCCAAACCTCATCGCCGATGACCATTCCGCCTCGCCCTTCCGCTGCAAGGTAGTGCATCAGATTCCTGGCCACCCGCTCGTTCTTTTGCGCACATCAGCGGAGCTCGCTGAGGCGTGTAGCACCGACGAGCTCGACGCCGAGCCACTGCCGGAGCCGGGCCAACGTGGCACCTCCACCTCAGAGCCACCTCAGCACCAGCTCAGCATGAGGGTTTACGTGGACGCCCACATGGTTGCTGTAGGGACCCGAAAATACGTCTCATGAACCCTCTGTATATTCTGAACTAGTCCCAGATCAGTAGCTAGCTCACACAGGAAACAGTGATGAAATACCATCCATTTATTTGATTTAACTAGAAAGATCTCAAAATAACAAATAATAATAATAACTGGACCTTATGGTCAATATTTACTTAACTTGCCACGCAGGACTAAAGAAACAAATAAACTCTTACAGCGGAACATGAAACTTGGAAAGCCAATCAAAATGCCCACAGGCAATCGGGTAGAGAAAGCATCATAATCCGCAAAACCTTCATAGTCCTCCTTCTGAAAGAACTCTTATGCAGCTTGGTATTCTTCAACTGATCAACAAAGGCATAAGTCATGAGTACATAAAGCACTCAACAGGCCGTAGGGAAATGTATGCAAATAATATTCATGCAAGGCTTGCCAAATGTTAGCTGTATGGTTCTTTTACAGAAAATAGCATTTGCAATAAATACAATAAATAGATTGAAATCCATAATTGAAAAGAATAATAAATAAGTAAACAATTTCTTTAAAACAACCAGTGAACTACCCATTCACTTTCCAACCAAACCAATGATAAGTGAATTCTCCATTCACGAATCTACACAAACCACCAAGTGAATTACCCATTCACTGAACAAACATTACATTCATCAAGTGAACTTCTCATTCACACTCTGACATATTTTATAAGAAACTCTATCTCTCATGTGAAATCCCCGAGCACGTTCATAATCGCGAACACGGCTATTCGAATAGTTTTACACTCTGTAAAGGTTGTATAACTTGACCCACAAGACACGACTTCTCTAGTCTATTTGGCATCCATCGATACCACTACTCACTACCTTAGGTAAGCAGTTTAGAGCACGTGACAAAGCCTTTACAAAGCTCCTTCTTAATCCAGTTCTGCCCGCTAAGGTTTCAACACTAAATGTCTCCATCTGACCAGACAGGGCCCCCCTCTTGCGCTATAGTGAATACGTCCATCCCGTAACTCACACTTCCAAGACAGAACCGAAATTAAGACATTGCTAATTAATCAGCCTGGTCCCGCCCATACAGGACATGTGGTTGTACAGTTAAGGCCCAGTTCAATGGCGCACAAGATTAAGTCCTTGACAAGTTACTCAATCGATCTTTCCACAAACCCACAACATGATAAATCTACACCCCACTATCCACCAACCACTCGCCTGAGCGAAAACCATTTTGTTTAACTGCAACCAATGACATCCCCTGTCATGGTACTCAAATTTTAACAACAATGGCTAACCACCATAATTTCATATATCATTAAGTCAAGATTAATCATTATGACACATGTGATGATGAACCCATCGTAACTAAGCTGAACTAAGCATTACTATGATACCCATGCTGGTGATACAAATATGTGCAATTAAATTTATCCATGCTAGGGTGACAAAGGATTCATGGCATTCAAATTATCAACGGAGGCATAATGACAACAGGTAGTAACTAATCCCAAGACAATTGATATAAAGATAGCATGTAATTGTATAAAATAAAATACTTTTAAAATCATAGGTTTAATATGATCAAAGGACTATGGCTTTCCTTGGAATAGATCCTGGTATTGATCTTGATCTTGGTGTACTCGTCCTTGCTCAAAATTGCCCGAAGTATCAACGTCAACTCGCAAACAAAGCAAATAAGCCAAATAAATACAAAATAGAGGTAAAACCAACTCAAAAAATTAAATAAAAATCTTAGATAAATAGGGCTCGAATTTATATGAATTTAGAAATTTGGATTGGCTAAACCGGAGTTCGGATGCAAAAGACATGTGCTTTGGAAGATTGAAATCGCATGAAATAATGAAAATCAGAATTTCTGGATTTACTGAATTATTTTTCTACTGAAAAAGAGATGTATGACATCAGCTGACATTAGCGGAGAATTTCAGTCGAAAGAAAAAGAAATTGAAATTGAATTGACATATGGGTCCCACACGTTGAAAGATCTAGACCCGCCATTATGAGTTAATGGATTGTTTTGGTGATTAATGACAAATCCAAATATGAGACTAACTCTTTTATCAAGTATTATCTTTGTGTAGTCTCATTTGGATATAAAGGTGAAACACAACGAGGTATGCAATCGACATCTCAATCTTATATATTGTTGCATGTCTCGGATCCAAAATATAGGATTGAACTCAACCTTAAGTTAAACTTGAATATGTGCATATGACCTTATTACACATTTGTGTATGCACACATTTAGGGGGAGTCTTATCCTATACTTTGTGGTTTCATTAGTATTGATCCATATTCCATTTTCCACATATATTAGGATCTTTACGTTGAAACAAAAACCTTTGAGTATACAACACTTGTGTAGTTCGTATATACTCATGTCATGAGTATATAGAACTTGTGTAGTTCTTGTATACTCATGTTAGAGTATGTATAACTTGTGTAGTTTATATATACTCAATTGTTCTCTCATTTATCTTCATTAAATTTATGAGAATTTAAGTGGTTATCATCAATTACCAAAGAGGGAAAGATTGAGGTATCTTGTCCCACCATTATGAGTTAATGGTATGGTGTGGTAATTAATGATGATCACATTGTGGAACTAACATTTTCCATGAGTTGGATATACAGGATATGTTCCAGGATGATGAAGACTTGGGATGATCATGAGTTGATCATCAAGTCAAGAGCTTGGTGTAAATGATGCATCATGAGTTGATGCTTATCAAGAAGAGATGATCATGAGTTGATCATCAAGACAAGAGAAGACCCATCATGTGTTGATGGAGGTCAAGTGAAGGATTGCATCATGTGTTGATGCATGTGAAGACTTCGGGATGGAGAAATCATCATGTGTTGATGATGTTCAAGACAAGATCCGAAGTGAAGAAATCATCATGAGTTGATGATTGTCAAAGTCAAGGACCGGACTTGAAGTGTTGATGTCGTCATCAATCTTCAAGAAGATGCAAGGCAAAGGTATGACTAGCTAGGGCTAAGGATGTGTTCCTAGTCTTTTACCGGTCTCGGTGTTTGGTTGATAGACCGGATTGCTAGTATAGGTTTGCCGTACTATTAAGAGGGATCTTAACTAGTAGTTTGAGTTAGTCATGTGTTGATAGCTCATTATATTTGCTCTAGCTCATCTAGGCATGATGCTATTTATTTGCGAATGTGTTTTGCAAATAATCGAGGCTCATGCATAACCCTTGTAGCATGTGACTTAAGTTTGCAAATGCGTTTTGCGAATGGTGTAAGTCCATGTACCTTATTCCTTGTGATGGGTATTCTAAGGGTTAGCAAATGTGTTTTGTAACCTACTGAGAATATCATCTTTGAAACCTTGTCGAAGATTGCATTCAAATGAGCTAATGTGTTTTGCCATTTGAAGTAGGGCAATTGAAGTTGGATCTGTGAACTACCGGTCGGACCGGCAGTGGTCACCGGTCGGACCGGTGGCAAATCGGTCCGGCCGGTGTGCTCTGGCGATCGACCGATTATACTTGAACCGATTTCCTTGTGCGGAAGTTCATTGTTGTAAAATCGGAACTTCGGTGAGGAAGTTCGGAGTTCGAGCGAGCGGTTTTCGAGAGCTCCTTTTGGGACTTAGCCAATTTCGCGACGGGCGGTCGGACCGCCAAAGACAGGCGGTCGGACGATATATCTGCGTCCGACCGGCGAAGGCATGGCGGTCGATCGAACCGCCGAAGGCCCAACGGCTACTTTTCTAGCCGTTGGCGCGATAGAAGCGATCCGACCGCCATTGGTTGTGATCGACCGTACCTGGTCGTTTTGATGGAATCTTCTCCCCAACGGCTAGTTTTGTGTGTGGGCTATATATAGACACCTTGGCGGTTGGGAGAAGTTCTTTGTGCTATTGTTAAGTGATACACTCTTTCTTTGAGCTAAGAGCAAGCCTCTATTCTCTTTTGTGCATGTGTTGCACTTGGTGAGATTAGAGAGTAAACCCTAAGTGCATGTGTTGCCTTAGGTAGTGGATTGTGTATCCACGTGGCGTTGACACTTGATTAGTTCAAGTGAAAGTTCGGATTTGTTACTCTTGGTGTTTGCCGACACCTAGGCGGCGTGGGCGTCGTGCTCGGTGACCTTCTCAAGAAGCTTGTGAGAAGGCCCGCGGTTGTGAGTGGTTTGGTGCTCGCCATCTCCGGAGTGGAGGAAGAGCAACCATAGTTGAGCGAGGTGTTGGTTCGGTTTGGAACCGGTCCAAGTGTTGGACTTACCTCGGAGGTGTGTGCTCATTTGAGGAGCCGGTCCAACGCGGGTTGGGCTTACCTCAACGTGGATTAGGGGAGACCGGCAAGTCTCCGACCACCACGGTAAAACTTAATCGTGTCATCTAGTTTTTACTTGTGCTTTACTTTGAGCGATTTACATTCTTGCTTTAATTGCTTACATATCTTGTATGATTGCTCATATTGTATTGTGTTCATATTGTCGGTGCACTTAGTTGAGCCTAGTTGATTTAGGTTTTAATTGTGCAAAACCATTTGGCTATTAGCTTCCGCATTTATATATTGGTTTAGCGCGAAAGATTTTTAAAACCTCCTATTCACCCCCCTCTAGTCGGCCACCTCGATCTTACACACGTCAGCGTGATGGTGCACCGTGGACCGAGTTCATGGCTCCTTGGCTCGGGTGCACCACATGGCACTGCCACCCAAGCGCTGACAGTTATGCCACATGGGCAAAAGAGTTGAGGTGTCACTGATGTGGAGATGAGGTGGCATCCTCGTCAGGACCGAGAGCAAAACCGAAGGAGGATGAGAGCGATCTTTGGTCGGCGGCTAGACGACGGTGGCGACGGCGAACGGCGGCGAGGGAACTCCGGCGAGGTACCAAAATGGAATGCCAAGGAGTAAGTGAAGCTACTAGGGGTGGCGGCTCAGCAAGGGCGGCAAGAGCTCACCAGTGGCGGCGGCAATGGCGGCGGCAATACTTCGGCTCACGATGACTTTGATGGTTGAGCGATGCTCTGCAAAAACTAGGAGAAGCACCAGGTTGTAACACCCTGGCTATTCGGAAGCCAAGATGCTACCTAAAGATACAGCATACCATCAAATTGCGGAATAAGGTTCAATATGCCTCTAATCAGACAACAATACCATGGTAACGAGGTGAAAATAACCAATTCATCAATGGTGAATAATCAAGGAACTAATCATAGAACGACATGACATGAAGTCTAAACATTACTTATTACAGTTCATCACTCATCAAATATTAACATAGTTGAATCCATTAATGAAAATATAATGTAATGAACTGTGTGGAACGTGCTGGTCTACTCCCTCCCATTAACATTATCATCAACAAGGTTCACCTAAATAAACACAGAAAAACAAGGGTGAGTTGAAACTCAGTAAGTACAATAAACAATTCAACATACCAGGTTATGAACAAGTCAGTCACATTACGAATTAAGAATTAATCTCTGAAAACTTATGTATATGAATGGAATGAATGGATGCATTGAAAGGAATGGACTAACGCATGCTCATACCGGTATAGCGAGTGAGATACCCGTCGGTGTTCACTTAAACCCGTACTTAACAAAGTCCGGGGACCAAATTACCATATGAAGAACGTTTCATACGGGTGTCCGAAACTGCCCACATTAGAATGGTGGGTCTTACATGCCCATACTGGAGTTGATGGGTCCTTACAAATCCACTCCCGTAGAATGCATATGAACAACACATGAATTGAATGAACATATAGAATGAATTTTATCACTTTCTTCCTCATGGATTATCAAATAGGAACGGAATGTACATCATAGAATATGAACATGGATCATCAACTCATCGGCACAACAACCAACAGCGAGCGTTCCACATAAATCAATATATCTTAACACATTGGAATTGCATGTAATGGAATATAAATATTGATTAACATCTTTGATTGAAAACATGGATCATAGAAATATTAGCATGGACACAAACACACATCATTCATCAATGTAAAGAATTTCAATGTACTTGACTTTCGCGTCGCGACGCGTTAGCAAGCAACGAAGGTGTTCCCACATGCGATGCCTCGCCGCCTACACAAGTACATATTTGGAATAAGGATAACGTGGCACGACTTAGCTACAGGAGACCTACACTAACCCTCCGACTAACCAACACAATTAACGGAGTTAAACTGACATTACACTATTCAGCCACCTGCCCATCCTACTGGATAGCAGTACAAGAAAATCATAATTAATTATCTGGGACTCGAAACGACATGAAACCAGCGCCTAATAAAAATTAATAGATAAACCTTCAAAACACTAGGAGACAATATTTACTAATTATGCCCGTACATAAGGCTAATCTGTAATTGAAAGTGTCTGACACACATCTGACCAGACTACAGAACAACAACAAGGAAAAATGCCATAACTTTCATTATAAAGATTCAATGGAGGTGATATTTATTAACTTGAAAATAATATTTAAAGGGCTACAATAACCTAGATGGGTGGAAGTTCTGAATCTGATTATAACTAGATCAAAACCGAGGAGCAAACCGACAGTCCCCAGATCTCAGACAGACAGAACAACACGCGGTTAAAAATTCATATATCCTAAAATGTAAGGGGGAATCTCATGATATCGATGCCAAAAGAAAGCTAACGACATCAGGAACAAAACTCTAGCAGACAAAAACCCAAGATTCGGCCTCTAAAGAATCGAAACTGGCCCGACAAGACAATATTTCAAATCACGTCAGCTCTCCTGGACAGTCGCGGTAAAACTACCATATCTCCTAAACCGTAACTCTAAATCAGATGATCTCAGTGTCTAAAGAAAGCTAAGACCAAGGGCTACAAATTTATAAGAGGTGGACAGATCATAAAATGTACGGAACTTACCCAAATATGACAAATAAATCTGGGGCATGGGGAAGGAGAAAGTGGCGCACGGCAGGGAGGAGGGTGGCGGCTCCAAGTGGGGAAAGGGGGAAGGGGGAAGGAGGTTTAGGATTTTTGGGGGGAAGGTCATCCCCCCTTTGGCTGGCCCCCTCTTGGGCCACATAAGCTGTGGCCCAAGGCCCAGGTTGTCGGGAATTCGCGGAAACCCCCTTGTGATCACTGAAAATTGTAATCTCTGTTTAATTCTTTCTCCCGAATACTCTCCTATTTGCCCGAATAACTTTCGGGGTATTAAACAGGTAGACAGCGACACAAGGAACTCAGGGAGATGCTCATATGGTCCAGGGATTGATCAAGCTGGTGGCAATAAAGGGTTGACTGGAGATGGAAGGGATGATCGGCTGTGGAACCTCGGCGGTAGAGAGAGACGAAGAATAGAGGGGACCGGACGAGGGTGACAACAGACACGCTTTTACGTGTTAGGATAGCAAGGAGACTCACCGGTCCAGTAGACCAACAACGGCGGCACGACAGGTTTTCATGACGGAAACAAAAACGATGTTGGAGTGGTCCGCGACCAAAGGCGATGCTGTCACGGTGTAGACCACGCTATTGCGGACCCGATGCCGGTAGAATCACGGGCGGAGGCGGCCCGATGGCGGTGAATTTCGACGGTGAATAAACTTCGGCTGCGGCGGTTCTTCTATCGATTGCGTTGCGACGAGAACGAAACCGAGAACGGCACCTTAGGGTTACGGGAGAGATGAACAAGGCAAATAAATTGACGCGGAGGCCTCTGTTTATATGGCACCAGGGAGGGAGTCCAGAACAGAGACGGCGGCGCTGTCAAGTTTCACTCGAATACGGGCGCAGAACTCCTGGAGGTTGACGACGACACGCTGGTGATGATGAGCCGTGGCCGGCCGAGACCGAGAGGCAGACAGCAGCGGCGAAGAGCGGCTGCGCAGATGGCGAGCGAGAATTGGGCTGCGGTGGTGGGCGTAACAAAATAGTAGCTGGGTTTCGGCCCAATTACTGTTCTTGGAATTTAAAATATGTTTTTCTTTTTAATAAATACTGAAAATCCAAATAGCAATTAGAAAATAGCAAATAAACTTAGAAAAAATCTAGAAAAATCTAGAAAATATAACCAAGCACATGGGGCCTAAATAAAATAATTTTGACAATAGTTTATGTTTGGATTATTCATATTAAATTGTTTTTGATCTACACAAATTCTAATTAAGCTTTGACTTTAGCAGAAAAATTCAAATGGTTATTTTCTTTTTTAAAAAAACTTCAAAACAGGCCAAATTTTTGGGATGTTACAGTTGCCCACGTGGAGCTCTTGCTAGCGCTCGTGCACCCCGTTCACTGTTCCATAAGCCGAGTCCACCTCGGACTTTGACTGTTTCGTGGACCCAGACTATAACTGTAGAGCCCACATGTCAGTGACACAAAACTATTTCCAGTTGAAAAATAATTCGGTCAAAAATTGGAATTTCTGTACGATGTCATCATGCACAATAATTCAAATTTCCTTTAGAAAAATAATTCAGGAAAATATATAAAATCTGATTTCAGTATTTTCTTTAGTTTTAAACTTCGAGGAGTTCATATTTCTTCATACAAACTCCGATTTAGATGAATCAAAATTTTAAATTTGTATAAATTCAAGATCTAGCTAACTAAACCAAAATTATTTCATTTGGATTGAATTTGATTGTTCATTTGAATTTATTTGTTTGTTATTTAAATTTATTTCAATTTGCCTTATTTTCGCGTATAGATTTTGACGACTCCGGAGAGCTCGGTCCATCTGAAGAGTTAGAATACCAAGACTTTGAGTAAGGCAAGTTATATCATTGATCATATTGAACCTAGTAATTTAAATTTATTTAATTTCGCTTTTAATTACTATTGCAAGCATAATTTCATTCTGATATTTTAAATTCCTGTTTTAAATTCTTAGTTAATCCAGTTCCTTTGTATAGCCAATATTGTATGTTGAATCATCATTTTCCTTGTCACCTTAGTCAAATAAAAATTTAAAAATAAAGATATGCTTAGACATTGCTTAGATCACAAATATTTGATTTTGGGGAATTTTAGCCAAAATAGCAAGTTTTGGTTTAAAAGCCTATGACATTGTTTTGTCAGGGTGGATTTTTGCAAATATCTTTAAAAAAATAAAAATAAAGAATGGGTTTGGACTTGGGCAGAATGGACAGCTGGTGGGTGCAGGTTTATGCACGGGCTCGATCCGGGTAGGATTGAGGCCCAGGGGTTGTTTTAAAAAGTCGCCCAAGTTAGTTAAGGACCGGCCTTTGAACCACATCTTGCAAAGCTCCACCGTACTACCACATGTTCTGTATGGGAAGAACTAGGATTATTAATTTGTCATACCTCACTGTTTTATGTGCCATTTTGTTGAGTGGGTGTTGGTTAAACATTATTCCCACCTAGCGTAAGAAGGGGCTTCCGGCAGGTGGTTAACCCAATGGAAGTGAAATCTTAGCGGGCGTATGAGCAGTGAGGTAGAATATTTGAAACGTCTTGTGATAATTACTTAGTCACACACCTAAGGAAGCGTGTATTGGCCGACATAACGGGCAAATCATCTCGTGTGGGTAAAGTTGTACCCCCTTTGCAGAGTGTAAACGAATAGCCGTGTCCACGGTCATGGACATGCTGAGCAAAGCCACTCTAAGTTAGATTTTATTTTTGGTTTTAAAATAATTTTATTAAATATTTTTTGGATGGTGAATCCTTGTAGTAAAATTGGGCGGTTAGCCATGTGATAGGAGGGTATCCATTACCATGTTTCATATGGAAGTTATCCACTATAAAACTGTCAATTTAACATATAATTCTATATATGGATTAAAAAAGTGCCTTTAAACTTAGTATGGTTATTTAAAACTGAAAATGCTATTTTACGCAAATAAACTCTATCAACCTCATTTGTTTACCTATGCATACATTATGTTTCTCTATTGGGTGTAATTTGTGAGCACGGAAGTTGTGCTCACTCTTGCTGAATAATATTTATTCAGGAGATGCCTACTATCCAGACAGTGAGGATCCAGACGTTTAGGCCTACTCTTCCAGACGATTGCCTGTGGCACATCGTGTGGTCTACTACTTATTTGCTTTCCGTTGTGTTATTTTAATTGGCCTTAGGCCCCATTATGTAATAAACTCTGATTCATATTGCAGAAATGTGTGATATGATTGTGATGACATTTTTGTTGGACCGTGTACACTAGAATTCCTGGACTAGTGTGGGAAACACAGAGAATTCAGGATCCTTCGTTCCCGGGTTCGACAACAATTAATTATTCCTCAAAATTCCCATGACTATTCCCAAGTGTATTTCATGATCTTCCATTGAACGGCTATAAACTAGAATGTCATCAAAGTAGACTAAAATAAAATTCCTCAAGTATTCACTGAAAATGGTATCATTAATGCTTGGAATGTCGCGGGTGTGTTTGTCAATCTGAATGGCATAACCAAGTATTCATAGTGTCCCAAATGAGTTTTGAATGCAGTCTTGGGAATGTCTGCCTCATTCATTCGAATTTGGTGGTATCCTGACCTCAAATCAAGTTAGGAGAAAATGCAAGCACCATTCAGGTCATCCAATAAATCTTCAATAACCAGCATTGGAAATTTGTTCTTTATGGTCATTGAATTCAATTGCCTATAATCTACACATATGCGCCAAGAACCATATTTCTTTCTCACCATGATGGCTGGTGAGGAATATGGACTAACGTTGTTTCCAATTTCCTTGTTCTCCATTAGCTGCTTGATAATCTTCTCCATTGATTCCTTCTGATTGTGAGGTATTCTGTATGGCCTAATATTGGGTGGGTCAGCATCATTTTTCAGGTTTATGGAGTGGTCACCTTGTCCTTTTGGGGGTAGACCTTGGGGTTCAGCAAAAACATTAGAATATTAATTTAAAATCCCTTCTATGCTTACTAGGATATTGTCTTCGACCGGTCTCATCTTCTTGCATCAGTTTTGCTTGGACCACACAGCCAATTCCTCCCTTCCTGATCATCTTATCTAATTGAACTGCACCAATCATACACTTGTCCCTAGGACCAGTTTAATCATTGAAAGTGGTTGTTTTCCCCTTTTTTTTGCAATTGTGAGTTATCTCTTCTTGGGATCAAGCACAATAGGATTGTGTTCATATACCCAATCAACCCCTAAAATCATATCATAGTTACCATGTTGTAATAATTGGAAGGAATTCTGGAATCGCACTCCTTGCACCTTGTATTTGAGGTTTTCCACCAGTGCATCAGTCTTCAACGCTCCTCCTCCAGCTACAAAAACCTTCCTAGCTTGTACATAACTCAGCTGGCCTCCTTACTTGAGTCCCAATTCATAATTCATAAATGAATTAGTGCTACCACTGTCTACCAGTGCTACCACCCTACTTCCTCCAATTACAGCTACCAGGGAAAAAATAGCTAGTCTTGTGGTACCCTTAACTGCATGTTGTGATATCTGCATCAATTCTTCCTTTGACTCTTGGTCCTTCTCTTGTTCTGGGCTATCATTAGCAGTGGTATACCCTTCTTCTTGGGGGTGTTTTCCACCTCAATCACTAACTCTTCACGATCTTCCCTCAGCAATAATGCATGGAGAGCCCTCTTGACCTTACATTTATGGCCTATGAACCATGGTTCTTGACAATACCAGTAGACTTTCTTTTCCTTCTCTCTATTAGTGATTATAGCTTTGTTAAAATTACTCTTATCAGCCACTGCTTAGGTTGCTCTTTGAGCAGTCCTGGTTTGAGTATTGCCTCCAGCTGTGTACTTTCCTTTGTTGTAACCCCGTGAGTAGCTTAGCCTTTTCTGCTGCAACAAATTTCTCATATACTCTTGCATATCAATATGATTCCAGTAAACCTTGTGGTTTCTGCCCACCGACATCATGTTTAATTTCCCCTCTGTCGATGATCAAGTCGCCCATCTTATGAAATAAAAATAAGAAAATTAGCTAAGAGTTCTTGGATGAGAATGGAGTTGCTCTTTATTACAATGAACTGGATCTTTACAAAGGGTGCCTCGAACAAGGCAACAAACTAGCCCTAATTACACTGAGTGTATTGCTTGAATCTAATTGCCTTCTAATGGATCAGATGTGTTGTGGTTGTTCTCTCCCGGTTGTCTTTGGATCCTCCTTTCATTGTTCATCATCCATCCTTAAATAACTGGTGAAGAGGTGATAGTTACTCCTGGAAAAAACATTCTTTAGAAGTGATGCTTCTGGTCAGAGGGGCAGTGGCAGTTAGCAAAATGCCAACTGGTCAGCGGTTGATGCTAGTGGGAGACAAAACCATAGGGTGGTTATTATCAGTGACTTAGGGCTAGAAACGTCGTGTGGATTGGAGAAATTAAGACACATGTTCCATTCATCACACAGAAGTGCCAGTTCAAACCTTCTACGAGCAGCCAACTGGTCAAGCAATGGGTACAGGACCCTCTCCGACCAGGTTACCCATCGGGTGACCCCTAGAATTCTAACGATCATAAGGGTCGTTAGCTATGAGGATTACGACCACATAAGCTATGTGGCTTTTAATTAATATTTAGGAATTTAATCCTTATCACCCTCTTAACCCCCAATGAATCAGCTCATCAAGAATGCCTCTTGCAAGTAGGGATGGTCCCTTTTTACTAAGGTCATGCATTCCTCAAATCTGTCCACATACTGAGATACATTTGAACCTCGTTGTTCAACCATATCATGTGCATTAGCTTCCGAAAAATGGTCAACCACCATCACAGTTGATTCAAATTGATTATCTGCCAGGGTACTCCAATCCCTTTGAACCACCTTGCAGCCCTGCCTTGGGAGTGAGCTGTAGCTAAATTCCCACATTGATCATGAGGTGTACCAGATAAGGCATAAAATTGCTCACATTGCTTCAACCATTCTATGGGGGTCATCACCATTAAAATATGAAATTTCTAAATTCTAATCTTGGTCCCTTGATGACAGCTTCAACATAATGGGAGTGATTTCCACCACTTCCCGGTGGATGCATCCCTTGAGACCCCAGTAGCTGTACCCTTGAACATTGAGGCATGCAGTCCTTGTTCAGCAACTGTCCTGTGATTGGGTTGTATTGATGATTACTCATAAAAGGATGGTCTCAGTTAATACTATAGTGGATGTTACTATTTTCATATTTCCAACACACTACTGGTTACTAATGGTATTTGCCTGAATCCCTTGACTATGGTTATGCAGACCAAATTGAGTTTTGGTCTTGACAATAGTAGAGTAAATGGGTGCAGTAGTTGGAGCGACAACATTGGGTTCAATATAGAAATGCACATGCCTGGTTTCATTGCCAACTGTAACATTATTAGCATACCCCAAATTTCCGACAATAGTATTACTCATAGGTATTTCGCACCCCGTGCATTTACATGGTCGTGTACACCCAGCCCCGCATTTAGAGGTACAGTGCTCACCTTCCCTGAAATCTTCTGTATCTCGACTTCCTCTTAGTCAAGTGGACAGATCCTCTTCAGAAATGATTTGATCACTGTTACCTCAGATCTCGTATCAAGAGCTATGTTCTCTAGCCATCTTACTTTGTGACCGGGTCTTTACTACCATGCACCTGGATTTGCAGGATCGGTTTGAGGGATTTTACAAGCCAAAGCCAACCTCTCCCCTCTTACTCCTGCTAATCCTCACCACCGCCTTGCTCCTAAGGATTCAGAACGGGGATTTTACATCAGTTTCCTACCAACCTGATCGAATCAGATGGAGTATTCGCCTCCAAGTATCAGATCGAGTATGTTCTAGGGATTTCACAGCAGCAACTCAGCTCCCGCTGCCAACCTTCACCAACCCAGATCCACACTCCAAAGATCGTACTGAAGCTCTGATACCTTTGTCAGGGTCCGAGAGGATCTGACAAGAGTATTCGGGATTTTTGTGTTTTCTTTGAGAAAAATAAAGCAAACCCTAGAACAGTAGAACTACTTTACTCTATGAAAATGACTAAGAATATGCTTCATCAATCTGCCTTCCATTACTTGCATCGGGTCTAATATACCCTCAAAGTTACAGCGGAATCCAAAGTTCAATTCAGTTACTACTTGACAGTAATAACATAAATAACAGGGAAATGGCAAATGATGACATCTACAGGACTCAATAGTAATTATTGGTAGCTTCCTAGCTGCTCGATGAGCCGCGGACAGATCCAAAGGCCAACGTTCTCCCTCACCGCTTCAAGTAAAAGTCAGAGAAGCGTTACCCTGTCAACCGATTTCGCCTAACTCTGAAGATGTGATATCTGTGAACTTTTGAACTCATTTTCTTTTCAATTGCCAAAGCCTGACACGTTGCCTTCGTGTCCTGGCGGCCGGTGCTAGTGGTGTCCTCCTCTGTGGCCACCGGCAGCGAGCAACCATGGTGACCCTTCGACGGCTCCCTGCTCCTCCTCCTCGCCATGGTGTACACATCGCGGATAACATAACTGATCTATTCTTGACATGGACTCCCAAGGAAGCACAAGATGTACTTTGGCTCTTAAATCTGTCCAGCTTTCCACAGTTAACCAGTGGGATATCTTTGCAAAGTTGTGGTCTATTTCGCAATCTATTTAGCTTTCTTTTTCCCCCATGGCCAAATTATATCATTGTTTAGCTAAATAAAGAAAACATTTTTGTGTTTATTGTGGCCTTTATTCCATTTTTCTAATTATACTTAGTTGTGTGTGTGCAAGTTTGAAGATGGGAATATTTATCTGCTCCATGTTGATGTTCTGGAAGAATGATGCTGAAGGTAGCATTGTCTAGGTAATGAAACAATACTCTATTTTGTTGATGGAATCCAGATTAGAACTGCCTCTTCATTCTGATGGTCTTAGGATCTGTTTGGGGGAGTCTTAGCATTTTCCTTGAAGCCACGCGAAGTAGGATTCTCTGAGAAGCTAGATGAGTGAGCGGGAGGGGACTCATACAATTCTTATCCTTACCAAAGAAGCCATATGCCCGTATTACTAAAGCCATGCCTGGGTGGGCATAGGTTTATAGTAGCCTTAAAGTTGACATTAAGCCATCTCACATAGTCCATTGTCTGTGTAAGTTAATATAAGTAGTTAATTACTATCAAATGATTACTAATAAAATCATTCATTAGTTTTATTTGTATTATCATAAGTTTATAAATCATTCAAGTCATATTGTTTCTTAATGAGTGTTGTTAGTGCTTACTTTTTAAAATAGTGTTCATACATATATGACAGCATGCCAATGAGCCACACACGAACTCTATCTTGTGCAGTCATCGCTGTGTAATTTTCCAATTATATGTTTACAATGTTATTGAGAAAATTTTCCCTCAATTCTATGGTGGGAGTTGGGGATCAATTTTTATCAAGGCCACGATGAAACATAATATGCAGCCATTGAACTGAAGTCATGGTGATTTAAGAGCTTTTTGGGGGACATTACGCTAGAAGTGCATGACATCGAGGCCAACAAATTTTGGAGTTATGGCACTACAGTGCTAAGCAAAAAATAGTTATCTGGGAGGGAGGGAGCAATGTGACTTTGATACAACTGTTGTCTTATGCCCAGGTTTAACCCTGGTCTCTAAATTTATGTTTTAATTGTAGTTCTTATCATACTGACTTATTTATAATAGGCAATCCCCTTTTGTTTTACTAAAAAAGCTGCGATTACTTATAGCAGGCAATCCCTCACCTCATTGTATTAAGAAGTTGATAACATTTATTTGACGATCCAATTCTCTACTGCATTTCATGTATTTAGGTTGTGGATCATCGTGACAAGAAATGATTGACTTTGGTTTTGGACAAACATATTCATGAAGGAAGATTTCGCAGTAGCATAAGAAATTCGCAGAACAAGCAATCAGATGAAATTTACACAATACATACTTGGAAACTTAAGTGGTTCTCTGAAGAAACACTTGCGAAGTTCATTTTTGTACGTAAGGCTCTTTATTCGGCAGCAACTGCTGCATCTTTACATGTAAAGTGTATATCCTGATTTGTTGGTTCTTGTATTTCTGTAGTGATTTCATTCACTTTTGTGGGTTGTATTTAGTTCTGTAGCACCCCGAATTTCTCCATCCGGATTCCTCTGTGAAACCACTGTGCTATTCACTGGATCAGTAGATAGCACTTCACAGGCACATTGCTGAATCAAACCATACATGACATAAAATCATTTCATTCATTAATTTACACATCAGAGTTTACATAGACCGCTTCTGGTCAATTTTTACAATAAGGACCGAACAGACCAAATGAATACATTACAAAATATAGCGAAAGCAACAACGGAAGCAAAGGGGTGAGGACACATCTTACCGCAGGCAAGTGACTGGGGAACCCGTGTACGCCCGATATTATCCGAAAACCTTGGACAATATAAGAGGCACACGAGAACCGATGGAGTCAGCTAGACTGGAGTGAGACTAGAACAGCTAAGGACTAAAATATGCTTCAACGATTCCTGGGCCTTCAGACATCTGGGTCCTTGTTGCAATCGACAGCTCCAGGATCCCTGTTTCTGAGGGTTTGGGGAAAGAGCGAAGATGAGCACAACTACCGTGCTCGCGAGCCAACACAACAGATGCAATAATATATATGCAAGGTGTAACAAGGATGGCTCGGGTTCTTTTATTTGCGTAAAGCAACATTTATAAAAACAGATATTTAGAAAATCCTATCAATTAGCATTTTAACCAACTTGTATTTTTAAAGAGATTAATTGTGCAATATTTAATAAAAGCAGAGGCTACCTCCACCTTCATGCTTATATTTGCTGATGGTCATGCCCACCTATTACCAACGCTGGGTAAGAATACCCAAGAAAAATCCAAATCAAGGGTTAGGTGAGCCCCGCACATTTTTCAACCCATCCACAAATTTTTTTGAAATAGAACTAACTCTCGTAAGCTCCTCATGCCCGCCCGTGACCGTGGGCACGGTTGTTCAAACAGTTTTTATTCTCTGCAGAGATTGTACATCTTTACCCACAAGAGATAATCAACTTGATATGTACACACGTTTTCGTAGACATGTGAATCAAGGAGAGATTATCACAAGGCCTTTACAAGGCATCCCTCGATATTTGCCATACCCACTAAGGTTTCACCTGAGTAGCGTTTCGTTCCAGTGGGACCCGACAACCACTTACCCAGACCCCCTTTTGCGCCATGCAACTTACGCCTAGGGTACCGCAAGTCACATACCCCAACCCGTAGCCTTGTGGGCTCACGATGAAGGGGAGTCCCCCAATGGTGCAGCGCGTACCGGTGGACACCAATTAGTTAGCTAGGTCGACACCATAATAGACTTGTGGTTGTACTGTTTTACAATTGGAGGACATTACAGGATTAAGTCCTTAAGATCATCTAGGCGGTTCGTACTACATACCAACTATTCTCGTGCTCGACGGCACCCACCACCCTTCCATCCGCCCAGATGGGGTATTAGCAAGTTTTAGGGTTTTTGAGAAGTATAAAATAAATTATCCAACCAGCCCAGTCATTCTCCCCAATGACTGCCCAAAACAATTGTTATGATTTAAAGAATGATGATTTGGGGTAGTAATACCCCGGTACTTAAACAAGTCTAGTATGGTGTTTAAGTACGACCTATAACTAGTAGGTTACCAGATATTTACTAAGATGACAAGGATATTGGGAGTTAATTTTTTAAGGAAATGGTATAATAATTATTTAATCATCAAATAGGCATTTAACTACCTTAGGGTGTTTGACATACATTTGCATAGGAAATTAAAGCATGCAATTTGATATTTTAAAAGAATATAATTTGCATAAAATGTAGGATCAATATGATCAAAGTGTTGACTCGCCTCGCTATTTTTCCGTGGTCTTGATCTTACTCAAAACCTGATTAGACAGAGGTTGGAATTCTTGGTCGGCGTCTTTGCTTGAATCTTGGTTCTACCCGAGTCGTCGATTCTTCTGGACTTCGACTTCTAATTACGCAACAACAATCGAAAAACCAAATAAATCCAAAGAACTCAAAAGACCAATAAAACACAAGAGCCTCAAAAAGATTCGCGGAGGGCGAGCTTGAGAGATGGGATTGGACGACACTGGAATGTTTGACTGAGTCAAACGACCAGTTGGGAGAAAGGAGGAATGGCAGAGAATTTCTGCCGGGAGGGGGATACTAAAGAGGGTAAGGTCGAAGGAGTTTTTGCCAGAATGCTCTACTACGGATTTATAGGATAGCAAGACTATAATACTACAAGCGACAAAGCAACTTAACTAGAGGCTCTACATCAATTCTAGATACTAGATCAACACACAATCCAATGGCAATTCAATACGAATCTCAGCTACTAGATAATACTCAACTATTCAATTGCTAGCTACTCAACCTACTACTACAACCTACTGCCATATCAAGACACAGATTCTACTACCAACTATATAACTGCCAGATTACCAACCAGGATTTAATTGCCAGACCACAATTCATTGCCAAACAATACAGATTGATAAAGCAATCAATATAAAACAAATCAATACTTCCAGCTTACACAAAATACATTTACTTCCAACAATCATTGTTCTACAGATGAAGCATTAACCAACAGTTAACAATTTAACAAAACCAATATACAATACTGCTACTGAAGATCAAAGTTATCCCTAATAATTAGGATCATAATCAATAATTCAATTTACTACCAGCAAAATATCCTACTATCTTATTGCATAAATTCTCAATTATCGGATCGATTGCAACCTCATTGCTACCGCTAAATTACTTATACTAATGAGCAAATAAGCCATAGCCAACACAAAACACACATACTGCCATCAATATTGATATTCAAATTACTGTCAAACATTGCCATTGACACATAGATTCAACCATTGACAGATTATAAAGACATTGCAAACTTAACACACTATATACCAGAACACACAATTTCAAAATGACATATACTAAACATAGATTCCAAAAGCTATTACACAAATCGCTACCACTGCTATCATCACTGAACACTGAAGATCATTTCCACCTCCTGACAATCATGTTCTGGCGAAGTACTAAACAGAAATCGACAATTCAATTTACTGATACTAACCGGCCGATCTATTGCACAAATTCTCAGTTGTCAGATATAATACAGATTCAAATGCAATTTCAAGCATATATTTTCAATTGTCAGAACAAGCTGATTTTCCATTTCCAGCACCTCAACCACTGCCTCAACCCACTGATCTTACTACTCAATTCTCAAAACCAGATTAGTAACAAAGATTACAAATGTCAGCTACTCTATTCACTGATAGCCAAATGTTGATATTGAGCAAGAATTACAGACAATACTCAATAACTGGAGAAGCAAATATACACACAAACAACAATTCCAGTTTACTCAATCAATGGAGGAACCAAGATTTTGGCAATTGATGGCAGCACAAATTGCAGCAATCGAGAGTGCACAAAGCCATACACACTGCCGTCGATCAACCGCTATCGCTGCACTAGGAGGGGGGTTTTGGTTACACGGAGGGCAGTTGGCAGAGAGGGGAGTAGGGCAGCGGGGAGGGGGCTCGGCCAAAGTGAGGGAGCAGGGAAAAGGGGGGTGTGCGGGCCGGTCTGACTGGGGAGTAGGGGCGCACGGGGGCGGCTGGGCGGCGTGACCAAGGAAGATAGAGAGGGGGAGGAGTGCAAGGGCACCGGGAGGAGGAGGGGAGGCTCACCGAGCGTTGGTGGAGGCAGAGGAGCGGCAGAGCCGGCCGGTGACGGAGTCGAGGGCGGCGCGGGGAGGACGTATGGTAGCAGCGATCCTTGGTGGCTGGGAGCTGCGACCAGCTACTGGGGAGGCTCGGGGCGTCGCCGCGGCACTCCAAGCGCCGGCGACTGGGCCGAGGCAGCGGAGCTCCCAGTCGACCGGAGGGGGAGAAAAACGGTCGAAACCAGGGATTTGATCGAAAGAACTTACCAAGGGGGGAAACGGGGCGAGGGAGGAGGCAGAGGGTCTGGGCCATTTATAGCCGGGAAGGGGGAGCCGGTGGAGATGGTGACGGCAGCGGATCTTGACGGCATGGGCGACGGTGTGGGCATGGAGGGGTCGGCCACGGCGGCAGTTGGAGCGCAGATCGGGCGAGGAAGACGGGACAACTCGGTGTAGGCGCTGACTGAAGACGCAGCATGGCTCGGACCAGGGGCTTCGCTGCTTGGACCGGGCGGAGGGACGTGCGTGACGCAGCGAGGACAACGAGCGACGTCACGGCGGCATGGCGATGGAGCAGGCAGGCAGGTGCGGCACGGGATGGTGCAGTAGGAGAAGTGGGGCGACTCTGGCGCTGGTGGGGGCGAGAGCAGGGAAGTAGGTGGAGGTGGGGGCGAGAGCAGGGGAGCCGGTGGCGAGGCGACCCGAGGTGGGGGCGGCGCGGCAGGAGGAGGGGCCCCAGGGAGGAGCTGGGTCGGTGGAGGCGACACAGACGGGGAGAACCGAGGGGGCGACGGAGAGGAGAAGCCGGGCAGAGGCGGCGCATCTGGGGAGAGCGGGGAAGGGGAGGCGAAGGGGCCGGGAAAGAAGACGGATCGGCCGAGGTGATGGGGGAGGTGAGCGGACGGTGGGAGAGAGAGAGAGATTGGGGAAGGAGGCGGAACGGCCGAGGAAATAGGAGGAGCGGGCTGGGCCGGTGATAAGAAAAAGGAGGGGGAAATTAGTAGGCCGGGGTGAAGGGGTGGGCCGATCGGGGAGAAAAGAAATGCGGGCCGGTCGGGGGAATTTGGGAGTGAGAGGAGAAAGAAAAAGGGGAGAAAAATTAAGTGGGTTGAACAAAAATGGGTTGGCCCAAAAATAAGAGGCAAGTTTTTGGGAGAGGGTCCCAAAATTCGAAACAGGTTGATTTGAATTGAATTTTGAGTTTGGGATTTGAATGCAGGTTTGAAACACAAACCTGAGCTTAGAGGAAACTCAGAATTTTTGGAAGTTAAGCAGAAAAATAAAAATTGAACAAAAATTGAAAAACCCAAATGGAGGCACTATTTGCCGTCTGAAAACGGGATGTCACAAGTTGTTATTTTCTATAGTTTGTTGATTAGATCTCTTGGTGTGTGCTTCCTATTTTCTTTTTAGTTATTAGAAAAGTTTTCCATCCTAAACTTGTACAAAATAGATCTCTAGTGAGTCTGAATGAGTGGAAATGCAATTTTGGCAAATAAGTTGTTTTGAACAGTTGGTCCAGGGTGATGGGTGGTGAACTAGTGAAAGCAGTTTGCAGGATTGCTCAACCAAAGGTGCAACTGTCGCAAGGATGGACCAAATAAGGGGCCTATTTGGGACAGCTTCGGCTTTTCGCCCGTAAAAGCCGAAAGCCATCCCAAACGAGAGGCTTTATGCAGCCGCTTTTTCCCAAAGTCACTTTGTGTTACAATGTGCGGAAGCCCGAAGCCGACTACGGGAAGCTTACGCAGCTTCCCGCAGCCTCAATTCCGAATTTACGCACTAAGTTCGGGCGTAATTACCCACCGATTGCCACTCCATAAAACCCCGACAGCCCGCCCCCCTGCCAGCCCGATCAGCTCCCTCCTCCCACGCCCGCCCGCCCCCTCCTCCCCCGCCCGCTCGCCTGCCTCCTCCTCCTACCCCGGCGCCCTCCTCCTTGGTTCCCTCCTCCCCTGGCACCCTCCTGTCAGGACCCTAACAATTCCAGAGAGAAATTGAGATGAAATCCTGATAGATTTGGGGTAGTTGAAGATTGGGGAAAGTGTTCTACCGAGATGAGAGCAATATTCCTACATAACCTAACTAGAGACTCAAAATATTGCTTTTCAATCTGTCTCTCTTTACTTCGGCGATCAGGTCTTAAGCCTGTGGGTTTTCGCTAATTACAGTGATGCTTCGAGTGAAGTTTAGACTTACAGTGACAACACTTCTAAATGACAAATGAAATACAGTAAATAGTACTACATAGTAACTAACAAAATCAAAGTCCACCATTGGATCATCTTTTACCGCACCTGAACTCATCATCGCCTCCGTCCATGCCTGTTGGATGAACTCGTTGAAGCATCACCAGCAGTGCCGACTTCTTTTCTTCAGAGAAACCTTCGACAACATTTCCTTTCTGAACTTCCCATGTTGCGTCATCTCACGCAAGGTTGATCCACTGAGCTGCTACAGCATTTCCCCGTGGAACGATTCTCTTTCCCAGAACAGCTACCGATTCCGTTTTGATCTTACCGTCAGCACCAACCTCCTCAACTCTTCCCTAAGCCTAGTCCTGGTCCACCTTGCCACTGCCCGTCATGTCCATCACCGATAGCTCCCGCTCCGGTTACTTGTCTTCTCAGCTTGTAACCACCCCGCTAGTCTCAGTGGAAGATATACGGTGATGTTGATGTTACTACTTAGTGGGCCGTAATTTTGGGCTTCCCAAACAAGGCCCTAGAGAATTACAAAGGGCTATTACTGGTTTGGTAATGGGTACTGCACATCACATATTGCTTTAATCCTGTTGGTAACCTGTACTACTTATGTTCTATACCATCGTGTTTTTACAAATGCAGAGTGGTGAGTTTCAGAGATAATTCAAGGGGAAGGGAGCTTCAGCGGATGATCTTCTGAAGAACCGCCTCAATCGAGATGGGGGAGGTCGACGGTGAGAGACTTGATGTCGGCGATGCGTGTGGGAGACGATCCATCCCAAACGGTCCCCAAGGTCGGTCACGGGTGCCACAACGGAGCCTCCAACCCTACTTGCGAGCGTGTTGGCTTTGTCTCTGTTGACACGTAGGCGGTCGACGTTGTTGACGTCAGTGACATCGAGGGCGAGCCGCGGGGCGTTGACCTTGAAAATCGCGATGAGGAGGCCGTCGAGGCTGTAGATATCCTCTAGGTGATCGAGATTCCCGATGTGCCGGAGGGGTAGCAGGATGGAGACCATGGCGGGGACGTGGCGGAGGGCGGTGACGGAGTTGACCCTCGTGTGCAAGGCTCCCGCCGCTTGCTGCACTAGAGCCCAGACTTGCACGAGAGTGCTGTTGGGGATATCCATGGTGGTGGTGGAGATGGGTGGGAGGAGAGGTGGGAGGAGGGGCCAATTTATAGCGGCCGGCGGTTGATAGTGGGAGCCGAAGTGTGAGTTTTGAGATTTTTCTGGGAGAGGTGCAAGCGCGAGGCTGAAAATGGAATCCACGGCACGCGGCACCCAGTCCGTCCGATTACATCGCACGGGTGAAAAATGATGTATCCACGTGACATCAATCTGTCGCCGTCCGATATCAACCAACGTTCACGATCGTTAAGGAAAAATGCATTATGTTTATTTCCCATTCACTCAGCGAATATACTGTAACCCACTCATTTCGGGCTGTCGCCTATTGGGCTTGGGTGCCTCTCGGCCCTTACCTCTTCGCAATTGGGCCCCATAAAATGTAAATTTAATAAAAACCACATTACTTTTGACAAAACTATCACAAAACCATATTTTTAAACATCAATTTCATATAACTATACTTACTTTTGCATATTTCACAAAACCACATTTTTTGAGCAATATAGTCATATGCAACTGGCTAGACATCATGGTCCCACCCGTCGGAGAAACAAGGTCATCCCATTGCATAAAGCTGAAACTGATGCTTAAAAGTGTGAATTTGTGCAACGTTATGCATAAATAAGTGTTGTTATGTGAAACTGATGCTTAAAAATATGGTTTTATTATAGTTTTGTCCAAGTTTGTGTGGTTCTAAGAAATTTACTAAAAAAAGAGATCAATAAGTATAGCCTAGTGGGTTATTGTCCATCACTTATATTTCCTACTCATTTAATTGTTAATTGATTTTCCTATAATAAAAAAATTGGTCATTTCCGCGTAGTCTAAAAGCATGTACAATGGTGTGACGCCAGCTGTTTGTATGCCTTGACATGTATGATACGAGATGATCTGGAGGAGAGAGGGGGAATAAAGAATAGGGCCGATTCTTATGCAGTAGTCGACTGTAGCATGAGAAACAATATACATTGTATATGGATGAGCTATCTATAGGGACATGTAAAAAGATAACTCATTGTAGAAGCTGCCTTTAGTGCTGTTTGTAAATGACATAGATGGATACTATAGACAACAACTGTCTATACCATTTTACATGCCCTAATGTGAATCTATAACGTGACTGCTGGAATTTTGACCCGTAATTTTATATCCTCACACAGTGTCCAATTTTAAAGACACAGATATTCTATTGAATGTTAATTGTTTTTAAAAATTGATGGCTAATGAATCATATATATATATATATATATATATATAGTTGCCCTTTAACCTTTTATAAGATGTCTTATGACTATGCCAACGATCTACTATTGTCAAAAAAGGAAAAGTTATTCGTTTTCTTAGGAGGGGGAGGGCAAGAAGGGCATGGATATTTGACTGCATTATCAAACTAAAAGTACAGTACAATACACCCCACAAATATACCTATTATATAATAGAAGCTCATGATAGTTGTTATACAATTGCTAAGAAAAAAATTCTAGAAATTCTCACAAGAAAAAACATCTAGCCATTGATTTGATGGACCCTAATTAAAGTTAATCTATATCGGCCATTGGATATTATTGTTAAAAGGAAAAAAAAACAGGCTAAAATATATAAAAAAGAAAAATATCTGGCCCTCAATCTAGTGGACCATAATTAAAGCTAAGTCATTGGATGTTATTTCTTAAAGATATATGTGGCTTTTTTTAAAAGGAATATAACCTTGTGTACAAAAGTGTTGCATCCTAAAGAAGGGAAAAAGAGAAAGAACGAAAAGCACGTAGGCACACAAGAAAAGCAAAAGGGGAAAGCACGCAAGGAAAAAAGAGAGAAAGGACAAAGATCTAAATACCTATCTTAGAGTCTTAATCATGTACTATTTGTATAGTGTGGAAAAAGATGGATATCTCAAAGGCTACACTACTATTCACTTACACGGTACAATAAGAGTTTAACACGGCTATATTGGTTGGTCTAAACTATAATGGTGCAAATTAAAGGCATGTTCGGAACATAGGAGCCTCAAATCGATTCCTGCAAGAATCGGGAAAATATCCCTGTTCCAAACGAATCCTAATATAATGCTTGTATAGCGGATACAATATGTTGGTAAAATTAGATCGATAGAGGTTCTTAGTTTTGAAATTTTCGCATTTCAAACTAAGGATTACCCTTGAAATAGGAAAAACTAGAAATCATCCCATTATTAGGTCAAAAATAATGACTATTACAACAACCATAAAAAATCTTAGAATAATCTACACCGTGTATTTTGTTGTGCTAGATTATATTAGTGTAGATTAATAGATATAGACAATACAATACTTGTCATTGTACATGTACACATAACTATATTTTCAATTAGAGGGACTAAAGTGGTATAACAAATACAAATGCATATTAAAATATAAACATAAGTACCATACTTCCCCCAGTCACAAAAGAATATCGTTTTGGACATCGACACGGTCTCTAAAATTCAACTTTGACCACTAATTTCCATTATAATATATTTATAAAACCAAATAAAATTGTAATATTATGAGAGAGTTTTTTGAGGCAAATATATGCATATCATTTTCATGTGATCAATCTAAATATTGAAAAAGATATCGATAACAAAAGTTTAGAAAGTTTGAGTGCACATACCCTAAAATGACATTCTTTTATGACTGGGGAGTAGTATCTAGTCGCACAATTGCGTGGGTAATTTAGCCAGTTGCAAGAATGACCTTAAATAAATTAAAATTACGTCCAAATCATGTCATCGTCCACACCAAAATCAAAGGAAGCCATGTTATCAATGATGTCAACCTACCACGGGCTACCTCATCGATATCTGTTAGGAAACGGTGGATTGGAGCCACGGTGCAAACTGGAGCATGTTTAGGGAGCTCAGAGATTAAAATATAAGTTTAGGAAGTTAGGTGGCATAACCCTACAAATTTATGGAGCTACAATGCAATTTAATCTTTGGATTAAGTTTCACAATTATGAGAAAATGGTAATTGTGCACTTAAAAGATCCTAAATTGTGCACTTAAAAGATCCTAAAAAAGAAAGGGGCAATTTTCTCAACAACACTACAAAAATCCCACTAGTTCGAAAATAACATCGGTGTGTCACTGACAATGTGGCCCCATGGCCCACCTGTCATCCTCTCATTCGACGTGTCCATTTGTAAATGATTATTTGCATGTATTTTCTTTTGGTAGGTAAAGTTTTTACTACTCAAAATTGTTGATTTAAAGCAAAATAACATCGGTGTGTCACTGACAATGGAGGCCATGTGTTACATGCTGCTCGATTCAAGTGAACAAGATAGAGGAAGAGGAACTAAGGAAGAATGGATGAAGAAAGAACCGGTCTTTTGGGCTTTTGCTGAAGCCCACAAGGTGTGAAGGCCCAAGTATTGTCTCACATCGTCCCCACTATCAGCCCACTCCATGTCCCCACCTGTTAGGGTGAACCAATCGAAGGCCAAGCAATACACAATAGGAATTGTGGGCACAACGCACCTGAAGTTGAAGACTCGGGGGGCTAGGGGCGAGGAGAAACCCTAGCAACTAGGCGGTGGTGGGCTGATATACACGCAGCATGACGAGGAGGAGAGGATCCAAGGGGGTGTTGGGCGCGTCCGCGCGGAGCAACAGAGAAGCCAATAGGGGGGGACTAGGTAGAAGAGCCGTGAAGGGGGTGGCGTGGCGCACCGCAGCTGCGGGCTGCGTCTATGCCCTGCCCCTACGAATGTGATTTAGGCTGCTGTGGGCCAACAACGATATATATTCTTTACTCTGCTCTGCATATACTCTTGTGCTGAATTTTCCAATGAAGTGATGAAATTTACAATTTGTTTGTATATTTGCAATAATGGGGAAACGAACTTTGCATAACTATTTCACAAGCAATTCAAGTAGTTCTCCCCCCAACCGATGAGAGCACAACTCTACCAAAGAGACTTTGACTATAATTTAATCCTAATGAAATTTACAATTTGTTCGTGATATGTTTCATTTATTTTGAATGTTCATGTTCATTTACAGTTTACTACTGTATTACTAATCTTGCTAGTTTTGATGTATAGATGACACATCGCTACTCATTGGAAGCATATTATATTTTAGGGATGCACTTTCCATTAGCGAGGTACCTTCATTGTATCTCTCTATCTCTCTTTTTTTGTTGCTTTGCTTCTCTTCTATTCATGTATAAATTTGGATTATACAATAGTACAATACTATGTTTGTGCCAATTTAGCTTAGTTTTTTGAGCCTATCCTTCATTTTTACCCTGGTTTCGCCACTTCACCAACCTATGATCTAGTGTGCATATCTTTGAGCACTCCATCATGTGGAATTCATTATTTCCCATGAATAATTAACGGGCAACGCAGGGGCAGAGATGGGCCTTGGGCTGGTAGGGCAATGGCTCGAGACGTGGAGATAATACTAGTGGTACCCCCCACTACACATATTTAGAAATTTTCAACCCATAGTGGCTCGCCCTGACGCTTACAGCCCAGCCCGAGGCCAAGCAAACCGCACTAACCCATCGCCCACTGCCTCCTCTCCTCACCCGAGCCACCGCCTCCATTGTGCCCCTGCTCTCCTCTCTCTCCCGAGCCCGCGCCCCTAGCGCCTGCCTCTCCTCTCCTTACCCGAGCCTAACGCCCCCTCCTCGGGCTGGGCGCTGGCCGCCGCCCAAGCCTTCGCCCGACCCTCGGTTGCGCGGCGCTCCCCAGTGCCCTTCCCTCGACCGCGTCGGTAGCGCCCCTAGCGCCCCCTTCCTCGGGCCTGGACCGCGCCGGCGCCGCCCCCAGCCCCCTTCCTCGATCATGTCCGCGTCGCCCCCCAGTAGCTTGTGACCCTCCCTCGTCTTCCCCTAAATCTTATAATCTTATGTATAATTGCGCCTTTGATGTGTATTACCGTTTATGTGTGGAATATAGTTGTGATGAATTATCTTAGGTACGACAATGTTAGCTCGGTAGACGAAAGACATCGCCACATATATGAGGTTAGCTATACAAAAAATTTATCTGATGGCACAGATCATTCTATCCTACTATTTTCCCTTTGTATAATGCTGAAGATTTTATTGTTTTTTCAGGTGAACCCTGAAATAGTCTCGGAATTTGAGAAGGCTGGGTTCTCATTTGTTGGAAAGGATGAAACTGCAAGGCGCATAGAGGTAGACTTTGAAAATAGTTGCTTCAATTTTAACTAAGAACTTGTGATAAAAAAATCTCCATTGCCTAACGGATGATGCTCTCCTGGATGCAGATTATTGAACTACCCAATCATAAGTTTTTCATTTGCACACAATTCCATCGTGAATTCAAGTCAAGACCAAGCGAGCCATCTCCACTTTTCTTAGATAATGCAATTCTACTTCACAAAAGTACGCTGATGCTTATGCTCGTATCATTTTCGAATTTTTGGCCGATACGACCAATTTTGATACCGTATTTGCGGTTTTAACCAGCCTGCAGTTGTATTTACAAAACTAGCGGTGGCGCCTGCGGCGGCGCGGCGCCATGCTGGATGACGCGTGTCATGGCGCAGGCGGGCTCGCGCCGGCCGCCACGCGCCAGCCTGCGCGCGCCTGCCCAGCCAGCGCATGGCGCGGCGCAGTTCAACTGCGCCACAGCGTAAAGCGGCGGCCGCGCGCCACGCAGCGGCTTGCGCCACACGCGGCGCGTGCGCCCCACTGCGCCATGCGCATGGCGGCGGCGCGCTTGGGCCTGTAGCGCCGCTGCGCCCGCCCATGCCAGCGATAAGCGCGAGCGCGCCTTGCGCCAGCGAGCCCCACCTTGTGCGCTGACACAGCCATGCGTGGCTGCGTGGCCCTGTGGCGCGCCTGCGACTTGCAGCCGGGCCGCGCGCGAGGTGGGCATACAACAGCCTTCGCGCATATATTGGAGAGCGATGCGCGATTTCATTTCGCGATCGTTCTTCCGCTAAGTTCATATTCGATCCACTCGCTCGCTCCTCTGCTCATTCTTTTCTTTTCATGCGCTTGCTCTCTCGATTATATTTCAACGTTATTAACCGCCGTAAATGCGTTCGCAGTAGGTTTATCGTAATTTTAATTTAGCTACATTCTTCTATGTTTAATTAGCCACATTGTCGATAATGTTCGCTATGTATGTTTTGCTAGTCATGTCTCTACCGGAGCTACTAGAACAATTCTCGATGAGGACCACCGGTGCAAGCTGTGGCTCACCGTTGGCGTGGATGGCCCTCCGCCTCGCGCTTGGCGGGGAGGGGCGGTGGGCGCTAGACGATCGTTACGTCCCGATACTCTGGGAGACGGGCTTGTTGCCCTTTGCGAGGATGGTGTCCTTCCAACGGGTTCACCCTAGACGGCAGCCTGTTGTCCGCACTTGTGGACCGGTGGAGGCCCGAGATGCACACCTTCCCTTTTCGGTGGGGTGAGATGGCGATCACCCTAGAGGATGTCTCGTTCTTGGTGGTCTCCGATCCGGTGTGCCGCTTGTTCCGACCCTCCGAAGCGGATCGAAGGTCAGGCTGGAGCAGCGGTTTGGCCAACCTCTGCCGGAGGGTGCACGTGGCGTCCCTCGGGCTTGGCTGAGGCAGTTCAGCGAATGCCCGCAGGGTGCACCTGAGGGCGTCGTTAGGACGCATCTCGTTGCTTACCTTCTCCAGCTCTTTAGTTGGGTCCTGTTTCCAACCACAAAGGGCGATTTTTTGAACCCCGGCTTCATCCGCGTCGCCGAGTCTTTGGTTGACGCGGGGGCTGAGCCGATGCCGCACTACTGCTGGGATCACCGTCCTTTGCGCTACATACCGAGGGTTGTGTGACGCTTCGCGGCGCGGCAGCTCTGGTAGCAACCTAGTCGTGTGCTACGTGCTCCTGCAGCTGTGGAGTTGGGAGCACTTCCCTGTTGGGCGACCGACCATTGAGATAGCGGCGCACCCGTTCCCTCTCCCAGATGACGACATACCACATGACCCCATAGACGCGCCCACCATGGGCTTACGGTGGACTGCGGCCGGTCGTCTATTTGGGCCAACAGAAGACCGGCGAGGTGCTACTCGTTGTACCACAACGAGTTCGAGTTATTGCACGAGAGCGACATCATCTGGTGTCCATGGCATGCTGATTTTCTCCTCGCGGTTGCGCCACACGGGCTGTCTGTTTCATGCCTCGTTGATCGATTTTTGTGGACGACGACCTGCCACCTGGTGTTCTCACATATGGTGGAGCCTTACGCGCCGCAGCGCGTAATGCGACAGTTTTGTCGATCACTCGTGCCCCGAACGGCAGGCCCTCGAGCGGTGTACACACCGTGAGTCAAATTTCATCCAAGTAATTTTGCATCCTTACGTCTTCTTTTGTAACATTAATCTTTCGAAAATGCAGCAATCGAGGTCGGTGGGCATATTTTGGGTAGCAAATGCACCAAAGACCATGGATTGAGACATGGCTTCACGGGGTGCACGTGGATGTATGGCATGAGCCGCGTCCATATGACCCTCGATCGTGCAGCTGCGTACATGGAGTGGTACATGCCACGAACGCGCAAGAAGACTCACCATTCCTCCTCCGGGCGCCTGAGGAGGTGACATTTCGACGCACCAAGAGAGCCTCCGCGCACGTCACGGCCAAATCATGGCTTCAAGACATGACGACACCGTGACGACACTTACAACCTCGGTTCGCAGATTTTGTTGGCGATATTCGTATTTTTGTTAATGAACTCATTACATATGTCACTACTGATTGAGCGGGCGGTGCGCGTCTGGCGCGCGGACGAGGCCCAACTCGGCCAGATAGAACCCGGCATATAAAAGTTTTGAAGCACATCTCGCGGAGATGAAGAAGATAGTAAAGAACTTGAGCGTGGTCGTTCGAGGGACGGACGTCTTGCGCGACGGGCACGAAGTGGGGGCGTGCTCACCCGCTAGGTCACCACGACCTAGCGAGTCCCGCAGCGTCGTAGCGTTCCCGTCGGTCATCTGCGGGCGGTCGCCGCGCGGGTAAGTCGCTATGTACAAATTTACATCAAGTTTTGTAATTATGCCTTACGCCCGCTAACATCATGCCGTTCTCTCGCCGTAGGTCCGTCGGGATGAATCACTTCGCCGTCGGACCGGTATACCGCCGCTTCTGCCCTCGGTTACCGCACATCCGGAGGTACGAGGTTCTTAGTTTACATCCGAGTGTTCATTTGTACTAACATCGTTTTGTCTTGCGACCTTGACCCACAGGGGTGACGGCGATTCACATCGACCGATGAGCGACGATACGGGCCTCCCAACTCCTACCAGGAGCAAGACACGACGCTGTGGCAAGGACAATGGTAGCCATGGTTTTTAGCGACGCAGGCGAGCTCCTCGGGTTATTGCCCCGTGACGTTCAAGAGGATGTCCTCCGGGTTCGGTGCCCCACGGTATACTCAAGCGAGTTCATCGCAAGAATCGAGTTGCGCATCGCATCGTACCCCCAGTGGCCCCAGTGGTTTTCTAGCCTCCGTCGTGGATGAATTCTCGGAAGTGTCCCCAGTGCCGGCACGTCACATCAAGGCGACATGTACGCCTACGGACTCGCTCGGACTCCATCTTGGTCCACCTCCGCCTCAACGGTCTCCGTACCCCCTCCGAACCGACACGCGTTCTCCGAGCGGTGGACGATTCCACAGGTCATGCTCGGCGCAAAACAAAGGCGCGACGCGACGCAATTAGCAGCGAGGAGAGAGTAGTGGCTCGAGACGAGTGGCCGTATAGTTTCACGTGTTATGCGATTTTCATTGTACTACATGCTTGTTATCGCTATTTCGTATGAGTATCTTGTTCGTATTAATCAATAAACGTACAAACTTTTGTATAATGATTCCACTCCATTAAACCTTCGAGACCTCTCGTGGCCTCCCGAGACCTCCTTTGTATGAAGTACATTAATTGATGCATACGAAAGCAAAGTTATATCAAAAGATTCTTAACAAATAAAATAATACAAAAATACATAATCAAATACACTTTGTCAAACACAAAAATTTTCATTTTTTTACCTCATTTGCTATAATTTAAAATTCGGGAGACCGAAGCATTGCGATTATGAAGATCTTGCAGTACAACATGTGGGTAGCAACTACTTAACGATGTGTGCTACTTGTCTCCGGCGCCATAGCAAGGAGCCTTGTCTCGACGTCGGTGGGTCTCGGTCGAAGGAACCTTCCCTTATCGCCGACTCTCCACGTCGGGTGGTATGTCAAGTCGTCTGTACCTGCGATTGTATGATGTAAGTACATCGTGCATTACAAAACGTAACAAGAATGTCAATTGTTCATAACTCACGTCGTCCATGTAGATTGCTCGGACGACCGGATCTGTTAATGGCGACGGCTCACCGCATGAGCCTTTCCTTGCCCTTGTCACGGACCGCCCACGTCGGGTGGTGTGTCGAAGTCGTCCATGTCTGCGTTTGCATGATGTAAGTGCACCGATAGTGAAAATCATAAGAAGGATGTAATTTCTTCATAAGCGACGTCGTGGATATGGATGGCGCCCGAGGCGGCCGGATCTGTTGTGGCGGCGGGCTCGACCTCATGAGCCTTTCCCTTGCCCTTGTTACGGGAATGTCCACGTCGGTGGTGTGTCAAGTCGCCCATGTCTGCGTTTGCATGATGTAAGTACACCGTATAGTGAAAATCATAAGAAGGATGTAATTTCTTCATAATCGACGTTTGCATGAGCCTTTCCCTTGTCGTCGATATGGATTACGCTCGGGAGTTTATGGGGTCCCGGTGCCTCCTCATCCGTACGTAAGGTTTCCACCGTGAGAAGTTCTCGCCCGCACCGAGTAGTTCAAAGATGTACTCTATTGGATGAATGCCATGTCGTATATCTCGGGCCGTCAATCCCTTTGGAAGAAGTGGCGGCGCATCTCGGCCGCATTACGGGGATGAAGTTAAAAATTGAAGGAATTAAACATTGGGAGGAAAATCGATCTTGCGAAAGAAACGCTTACCATGTAGTGGCCACTTTGTAAACGCCCAGGGCCGTGTGTGTAAGATCGAGGTGGCCGACTAGAGGGGGTGAATAGGCGGTTTTAAAACTTTATCGGGCTAAACCAATATATAAATGCGGAAGCTAATATCGAATTGGTTTTGCACAATTAAAATCTAAAACAACTAGGCTCAACTAAGTGCACCGACAATATGAACACAATACAATATGAGCAATCATACAAGATATATAAGCAATTAAAGCAAGAATGTAAATAGCTCAAAGTAAAGCACAAGTAAAAACAAGATGACACGATTATGTTTTACCGTGGTGTTCGGAGACTTGCGGTCTCCCTAATCCACGTTGAGGTAAGCCCAACCCGCGTTGGACCGGCTCCTCAAATGAGCACACACCTCCGAGGTAAGTCCAACACTTGGACCGGTTCCAAACCGAACCAACACCTCGCTCAACTATGGTTGCTCTTCCTCCACTCCGGAGATGGCGAGCACCAAACCACTCACAACCGTCGGGCCTTCTCACAAGCTTCTTGAGAAGGTCACCGAGCACGACGCCTCCACGCCGTCTAGGTGTCGGCAAACACCAAGAGTAACAAATCCAAACTTTCACTTGAACTAATCAAGTGTCAACGCTCACGTGGATACACAATCCACTACCTAAGGCAACACATGCACTTAGGGTTTGCTCTCTAGTCTCACCAAGTGCAACACATGCACAAAAGAGAATAGAGACTTGCTCTTAGCTCAAAGAATGAGTGTATCACTTAATAATGGCACCACAACTTCTCCCAACCGCCAAGGTGTCTATATATAGCCCACACACAAAAACTAGCCGTTGGGAGAAGATTCCATCAAAACGACCAGGCCGGTCGACCGCCAACCAATGGCGGTCGGATCGCTTATCCAACGGCTAGAAAAGTAGCCGTTGGGCCTTCTGCCGGTCTGACCGCCATGCACTGGCCGGTCGGACCGCCGGTATATCGGTCCGACCGCCCGTGCTGGCCGGTCCGACCGCCCTTCGCGAATTTGGCTAAGTCCCCAAAATGGGAGCTCTCTGGAAAACCGTTCCGCTCGAACTCCGGAACTTCCTCACCGCGGAAGCTCCGATTTTTACAACAGCGGAACTTCCGCACAAGGAAATCGGTTCAAGTGTAATCGGTCAGACCGCCCGTAGCACACCGGTCGGACCGATTTGCCACCGGTCCGACCGGTGACCACTGCCGGTCCGACCGGCAGTTCACAGAGCCAAAGCCAATTGCACCACTTCAAATGGCAAAACACATTCGCTCATTTGAATGCAATTTTCGACAAGGTTTCAAAGACGATATTCTCGATGAGGTTACAAAACACATTTGCTAACCCTTAGAATACTCATCACAAGGAATAAGGTACATGGACTTACACCATTTGCAAAACGCATTTGCAAACTTAAGTCACATGCTACAAGGGTTATGCATGAGCCTCGATTATTTGCAAAACACATTCGCAAATAAATAGCATCATGCCTAGATGAGCTAGAGCAACTATAATGAGCTATCAACACATGACTAACTCAAACTACTAGTTAAGACCCCTCTTAATAGTACGGCAACCTATACTAGCAATCCGGTCTTCCAACCAAACACCAAGACCGGTAAAGACTAGGAACACATCCTTAGCCCTAGCTAGTCATACCTTTGCCTTGCATCTTCTTGAAGCTTGATGGCGCACATCAACACTTCAAGTCCGGGTCTTTAACTTTGACACTCATCAACTCATGATGATTTCTTCACCGGGATCTTGTCTTGAACATCATCAACACATGATGATTTCTCCATCCCGAAGTCTTCACATGCATCAACACATGATGCGATCCTTCACTTGACCTCCATCAACACATGATGGGTCTTCTCTTGTCTTGATGATCAACTCATGATCATCTCTTCTTGATAAGCATCAACTCATGATGCATCATTTACACCAAGCTCTTGACTTGATGATCAACTCATGATCATCCCAAGTCTTCATCATCTGGAACATAACCCGTATATCCAACTCATGGAAAATGTTAGTTCCACAATGTGATCATCATTAATTACCACACCATACCATTAACTCATAATGGTGGGACAAGATACCTCAATCTTTCCCTCTTTGGTAATTGATGATAACCATAAATTTTCATAAATTTAATGATGATAAATGAGAGAACAATTGAGTATATAAACTACACAAGTTATATATACTCTAACATGAGTATACAAGAACTACACAAGTTCTATATACTCATAACATGAGTATATCTGAACTACACAAGTTTTGTATACTCAAAGGTTTTGTTTCAACGTAAAGATCCTTAGTATATGTGGAAAATGGAATATGGATCAATACTAATGAAACCACAAAGTATAGGATAAAACTCCCCTAAATGTGTGCATACACAAATGTGTAATGAGGTCATATGCACATATTCAAGTTTAACTTAAGGTTGAGTTCAATCCTATATTTTGGATCCAGAAATGCAACATTATATAAATTGAGATGTCGATTGCATACCTCGTTGTGTTTCACCTTTATATCCAAATGAGACTACATAAAGATGATACTTGATAAAGAGTTAGTCTCATATTTGGATTTGTCATTAATCACCAAAACACTCCATTAACTCATAATGGCGGGTCTAGATCTTTCAATCTCCCCTTTTGGTGATTGATGACAAATCCATTATCAATAACAACATTTGGATATTCATAGACATAAGATAAGAATTTAAACTAATGAACTATGTCTATGCATCATATGAGGTGAAACATAAAGCATTAAACAAAATGCATGTGAACACATTCTCCCCCTTACACATCTAAAGCATGCATTTTCCCTCTTTTGGTATGTCTAAACAAATCAAACATCCAAATGAACAATATTGATAAAACATTCTCCCCTTTTGGCATAAATCACCCAAAAACACAAGACAAATCTTAGCCAAAAGGAGTATTTGCAAAATGATACCACTTGCAAAAAAATGAGGTTGGTCACAAAAAGTATAAATTGAACTTATATGACCAAGGTGGAATTTTTGTTCTCAAGATGTGAGAGGAGAAACAAGGATAGGTTACAAACCTATTGATCATAACATTCTCCCCAAAGCAAATCAAAACATTGAGAACCACTTGAAATGATAGTTGAAACATATTCAACTAACCTCCCCATTTTTGAAAAGGAATATAGATAATCTCTCATTTTAACAATTTTCACAAACTATGTTGAGAGAACATAAAGAATGATGCTTGAGAGAGATTTTTATAAAAATTTGACAGAATTTCTCTTGTAAAGAGGGACATCCACGACAGGAGACAAGAAGATATGATCAACCACAAATATATTCATTCAAAATCACATCTCATCCACATCTCATGCAACCATAAATCATGACATACAAGACATGTTCTCACACAGAGTAGCATAAGATAGCATAACCAAAATGAGAGTCATACAACCAAGCAGTCATAAGATATTACAATTTTTGCATACAAGGTCTAATGACCTAAATAGAACAAATGGCTACTACTCAGCAGGAGGATCCTGAGAGGATGAAGGCTGATCTCCTCGCCAAAAGAAGGAGGGAAGGTGAGGTCCACGTCCAGAACGTTGATAATAAAGAGGCGCCTGCTGCTGCTGGAAAGCAGTGAAATCTGCTCATGATCCGCTCATCTGAGCGAGCAGTGCATCAAACACGGATGTGGTAGCAGACCTCAAACTCATTCAATCGAGAAAAAGTAGTTGCTGAAAAGTCTCCGAGATGGCGAATCGATCCACACTCGGTGAAGATTAAGCATCATTTGCTAGGGACAGGTCTTGAGCACAGGGATCTGAGAGAAGGAGCCTGCCCACGATCTTGAGGAGGTGGAGGAGGAGCCTTTGGAGCAGGAGGAGCAGGAGGAGGGGAGGAGGAGGGCGTCCACAGGTGCAGTATTCTTTATGCTCTATGTCACGGGGAGTATTGAATTCAATTATGCTCTTGATAAGCCTCATTATGTAGGGAGCATAATAAATACTCTTAGACTTGTCTCCCTTGGAGGTGTCAATCTCTCTGAAAATAAGATCTATGACATCAGGCGAGTGCCCTCCATTATGTCTTGAATCGCATTCCATGCCCTCCCATGGATTTCATCATTGTTCCCACTCTCGGGAAGAATGATGATCTCATGATCTGTTTATATCTTGGGGAGGGAAGGAGTCCTGTCACCTTACCGCAAGAATGAGGATTATTACGATCATAGAACTCATCTATTTGAGCAAGGTTTAGGGGTTCTGCAAATGGATCCTTACACCCTTGACTCCTTCAAACCTAAAGCTTCCATGAGCGCTTTCTTGTAGCTTGTAATTTTCTATGCTTGATCATCCAAACAAGCTTGTCGTAATCCGGAGACACGAAAACTGTTGCATAAAACTGTCTGATGACTTTAGAATGAAAGCTGCAGTTCAGAGAAACCAAGGTATCCAAACCTACATATTTGAAAAGTCTGTAAAGTCCATTGTAGGTTGGATTACGTGCTGTAGTTCCATTTGACATATCGTGATTAGCAAATTTTTCTTCGCATAGATAATCTTGAATACATCTTCTTTGAAACTTGGTGTGGAACATACCCATCGTTGCGGTCTCGAGAGGCGACATCTTGATCAACATGTCTCAATATTGTATATTCTTCACTTCTTAACCTTGAGACATTAAGACCAAAGAATTGAGACTCATCTGGAGCATCCTCATTATCATCTTCATCCTCCTCAATATCATTTCCAGCGTTCTCATCAAAGTCATTGTCGCTGCCGTTGTTATCCGAACTTGATTCCTCCACTTCTTCCATAGAAGCGTCCTCAATGTCGTCCTCAATTGGAGCTTTCCCCGGATGAAGAAGGAGAAGGAGAAGGAGGGGTCCACCGAACGATCGCCACGCGCTTGTTCGGCATAGCTCACAGGAAGATAATCAAAGGATCAAACAAGGAATAGATAATAAACTTATGAATATACAATGGTGTCATTGACATGCTCTCTGGACACGGCGGTGATCATTGCCCATCACGGCCGGTCGGACTGCCACAGAGGCCGGTCCGACCGCCATTGTGGCGCCGGTCGGACTGCCACTGAGGCCGGTCCGACTGCCATGTGGCACCGGTCGGACCGCCGGTTACCAGAACCAGTGAGATGAACTTTGTGATTTTCACAAATTTTCATCATTCAAGCAATGTCATCAAGTGCATTCATTTGTCTATTCACAAACTACTTGCAGGACAAAGTTTTGCCACAAAATCTAGTGAACAAGATAGGATTTTTGACAAACCCTAGAATTTTGGGGCAAATCACAAATGAGAGTAATGCAAGTAGATCGAGGATACTTACTGGCTCTATTGAAGAGGAGTAACACAGGGGATGCCTCCTTGAAGAGAATGGAGAGCCAAAATTCGAAAGTTTGCAAGTTCTTCCTCACCTAGGGTTCCAAAATGTGGGAGAGATAGCCCATCAATCCACAAAGTAATTGGAGGGAATGGAAGAGGAGATGAGGAGAGCAAGTGGATACCTTGAATCCCCAAATGGGCCAGTAGGAGGAGGAGATCCGAAGGGAGAAGGTGCACTGCCGGCTGAGAGAGAGAGAGTAAAAGAGTGGTTCGGTTTGGGGAAAAAGGTGGAGTGAGAGAAAGGCTCTCGGTTGAAGGGTTTTAACCTTTTCCATAAAACCGGTCGGACCTGGCGGGCCAACGCCGGTCGGACCGGTGAGATCTCCGGTCGGACTGCCTATAGAGGCCGGTCGGACCGGTGTCATCTGAAGCTGACACACAGTTTCAGTGAGAGGAGAGGAAAAGAGAGAATTGTTGTATTTTACTCCAAATTTTTGCACAATCAATCAAATAAACATCTTTGGAGTATTTCCAACTTATATAGCCCATAAGAATAGAATTTTAAAATAGTTTTTATAATTTAAGCTCTTGGTTTTCGGAAATGAAATATATTTCTAAGAGGCTTCTATCAAAACACACAAAAGAGCAAATGATGAATTTAGAGAGTCCAATTGCATGTATGAGTCATAAATACCATTTTGAACCTTTTCATATGAATAACTTTGGTTCATATGGAAAAACTCACTTAAGCGCTAGAATGTGACCACTTAGGTCAAAGTAGGATTTTGGACGAATTTCAAAATCAAATAACCTTTTCTAGGTTGGTCTTTTGGAAATTCTTTGAATACCAAAAATGTTTAGAATTACCAACTCTAGGATTTTCCTTTTAGCAAGATTTTCAAATTCCTTTTAGAATAGATTTTACACAAAAATCTAGTTTTGGTCAAAAACAAGATGCTATAATGTAAGCTTTTGGACATAAACTCATTTTCACTTAAAATAGATTTTTCTAAAGCCAAAACCTTTGGTAAATCTTTGAAAAGCATTTGTATACATTTTGCAATTAATTTTTCAAAGAATTACTAATAGTTATCAAATTTTTGACTTTTGGCTAAAAGGCTTATTTTTGAAAAGCAATACTAGCACTTAATTTATTTGGGCACTTTTAGGGATGTGATATACATGGCTATGATTTAGCACTCCCCCTTAATATGCCACATCAACTTGCTCAAGATATGAATAATGAACATTGAGAACATAGAGCAAGAACACCCCTTTTAATAAGATTTTCATGAAATGCAACCTACACAAGGTATAAAGGGGCTAGATACTTCAATGTAAATACTTGTTACCGAGATGGCATTGGTTCTTGATGTGAAACGATTATCCTCAAGCTTGGCTCCAATTTGATATATGATGGCATCCATCTTTATATGAATAAGCCAAGTCTCCAATGCCTCTCCAAGTACCTATTAAGCATTTAAGCGCATTTTGGTACCCAAAACTAGGTTGGGTCCACGAATGTTAGTCACAATAGATTTGGGCACCCAAATGGCCCTAGCATTAGTTTTATGTGTACTAACTATTCTAGCAAACACATTGCCATTAATATCCTTCCTAAGCAAATATTGATCATTATAAATAATGGGCTTAGGAGTGATACCTTTGGGACAATCCTTACTCATATGTCCCTTTTCCCGGCAATTATAGCAAGTTCGAAGTTTGTATTCATCTTTTACCTTCTTAACTTGCTCCTTGCCGGTTTGCCTCTTCTTTGATGACAATTGCTTGTCATTCATCTTGTTAGGACACACCGAGGCGAAGTGGCCCTTTCCTTTGCATCCATGGCACTTGATATTCTTCGTGTGCCTTGCATTGTGCCTTGTCTTGCTTGTCTCCTTTTTCTTAGGAGTGAAGCCAATTCCACTCTTATCTTGCAAGCGTCTTTGCTTGCTCAATATATCGTCAAGAGTGGCCTTCCCTTTTAGGCCTCTTTCCAAGTCATTCTTCAATTTGTTGACTTGGGCCTTGAGCTCATTGTTTTCCTCTACAATGTTAGTATTGCAAGATATGGAGGAAATAGTAGCATCTATTTTGGAGCAACAAGGCATATCAATTAAATCCTCACATGAGGTGGATACATTAGCCTTAGATGAGATGCAAGATGTAGGAACTACGCATGGCATATCATCTAATAACTTGCATGTAATGCCTATATCCACCTTGGACTTATTAAGATCCTTGAGAAGGAGAGTCTCATGAGCTTCTTTTAGCTCTTCATAAGAATCCTTGAGAGAAAGAAATTCTTTCTTCAAGACTTTGAATTTTGACTTCTCCTTGCCAAGATATTCATTTAAGTCTTCTAACATTTCCATCAACTCATCATAGGTGGGTTCTTCATTTTCGTTTACCTCATTATTACCTTTAGCCATGAAGCATTGAGTTGATGTGGAGGGAGTTGAGGAGTCCTCATTTTCGTTGTCGGAGCTTGAAGTTGAGCATTCTTCTTCCGACATCCATTCTTGTGTGCAATCATCACTAGTTGAAGTGGATAATTCATATTGATCTTGAATATATGTCCACATCTCATGAACGTTCTTGAGATTGTATATGGCATCAAAAAGATCTACGCTCAAAGCACTAAATAAGGCGTTAGTAGCTTGAGCGTCGAGATGTAAGCATTTCTCTTCCTCAATGGTTGGAGCAAAAAGATCCAATGGAGGAGAAAAGCCTACATCTACAATCCGCCATATTTTAGGACTCATGGCCCTAAAATAACAAGACATGCGGATTTTCCATTGAGCATAATTTGTGCCATCAAATATAGGTGCTTCACCTAGGTGCACTAAATCTCTAGTTGCCATCCTTTACTCTCTAGGCGGTTAAGTCTAATAAATGAGAGACCAAGCTCTGATACCACTTGTAAGATCGAGGTGGCCGACTAGAGGGGGGTGAATAGGCGGTTTTAAAAACTTTATCGGGCTAAACCAATATATAAATGCGGAAGCTAATATCGAATTGGTTTTGCACAATTAAAACCTAAAACAACTAGGCTCAACTAAGTGCACCGACAATATGAACACAATACAATATGAGCAATCATACAAGATATATAAGCAATTAAAGCAAGAATGTAAATAGCTCAAAGTAAAGCACAAGTAAAAACAAGATGACACGATTATGTTTTACCGTGGTGTTCGGAGACTTTGCGGTCTCCCTAATCCACGTTG
The DNA here is from genome assembly GCA_036346395.1 of Hsuehochloa calcarea. NCBI lineage: Eukaryota > Viridiplantae > Streptophyta > Magnoliopsida > Poales > Poaceae > Hsuehochloa > Hsuehochloa calcarea. The sequence goes on along the minus strand of CM070609.1, from coordinate 21,572,508 downwards.
AGGTAAGCCCAACCCGCGTTGGACCGGCTCCTCAAATGAGCACACACCTCCGAGGTAAGTCCAACACTTGGACCGGTTCCAAACCGAACCAACACTCGCTCAACTATGGTTGCTCTTCCTCCACTCCGGAGATGGCGAGCACCAAACCACTCACAACCGTCGGGCCTTCTCACAAGCTTCTTGAGAAGGTCACCGAGCACGACGCCTCCACGCCGCCTAGGTGTCGGCAAACACCAAGAGTAACAAATCCAAACTTTCACTTGAACTAATCAAGTGTCAACGCCACGTGGATACACAATCCACTACCTAAGGCAACACATGCACTTAGGGTTTGCTCTCTAGTCTCACCAAGTGCAACACATGCACAAAAGAGAATAGAGACTTGCTCTTAGCTCAAAGAATGAGTGTATCACTTAATAATGGCACAAGAACTTCTCCCAACCGCCAAGGTGTCTATATATAGCCCACACACAAAAACTAGCCGTTGGGAGAAGATTCCATCAAAACGACCAGTGGTCGGTCGACCGCCAACCAATGGCGGTCGGATCGCCTTCACGCGCCAACGGCTAGAAAAGTAGCCGTTGGGCCTTACGGCTCGACCGCCATGCATCGCCGGTCGGACCGCGACGATATCGGTCCGATCCGCTGCGTCTTGGCGGTCCGACCGCCTTCGCGAATTTGGCTAAGTCCCAAAATGGGAGCTCGAAAACCGTTCGCTCGAACTCCGAACTTCCTCACCATGAAGCTCGATTTTACAACAATGAACTTCCGCACAAGGAAATCGGTTCAAGTGTAATCGGTCGACCGCCAGAGCACACCGGTCGGACCGATTTGCCACGGTCCGGCCGGTGACCACCGCCGATCCGACCGTGATTCCACAGAGCCAAAGCCAATTGCACCACTTCAAATGGCAAAACACATTCGCTCATTTGAATGCAATTTTCGACAAGGTTTCAAAGACGATATTCTCAGTAGGTTACAAAACACATTTGCTAACCCTTAGAATACTCATCACAAGGAATAAGGTACATGGACTTACACCATTTGCAAAACGCATTTGCAAACTTAAGTCACATGCTACAAGGGTTATGCATGAGCCTCGATTATTTGCAAAACACATTCGCAAATAAATAGCATCATGCCTAGATGAGCTAGAGCAACTATAATGAGCTATCAACACATGACTAACTCAAACTACTAGTTAAGACCCCTCTTAATAGTACGGCAACCTATACTAGCAATCCGGTCTTCCAACCAAACACCAAGACCGGTAAAAGACTAGGAACACATCCTTAGCCCTAGCTAGTCATACCTTTGCCTTGCATCTTCTTGAAGCTTGATGACGCACATCAACACTTCAAGTCCGGGTCTTTAACTTTGACACTCATCAACTCATGATGATTTCTTCACTTCGGGATCTTGTCTTGAACATCATCAACACATGATGATTTCTCCATCCCGAGTCTTCACATGCATCAACACATGATGCGATCCTTCACTTGACCTCCATCAACACATGATGGGTCTTCTCTTGTCTTGATGATCAACTCATGATCATCTCTTCTTGATAAGCATCAACTCATGATGCATCATTTACACCAAGCTCTTGACTTGATGATCAACTCATGATCATCCCAAGTCTTCATCATCCTGGAACATAACCTGTATATCCAACTCATGGAAAATGTTAGTTCCACAATGTGATCATCATTAATTACCACACCATACCATTAACTCATAATGGTGGGACAAGATACCTCAATCTTTCCTCTTTGGTAATTGATGATAACCACTTAAATTTTCATAAATTTAATGATGATAAATGAGAGAACAATTGAGTATATAAACTACACAAGTTATATATACTCTAACATGAGTATACAAGAACTACACAAGTTCTATATACTCATAACATGAGTATATATGAACTACACAAGTTTTGTATACTCAAAGGTTTTGTTTCAACGTAAAGATCCTTAGTATATGTGGAAAATGGAATATGGATCAATACTAATGAAACCACAAAGTATAGGATAAAACTCCCCCTAAATGTGTGCATACACAAATGTGTAATGAGGTCATATGCACATATTCAAGTTTAACTTAAGGTTGAGTTCAATCCTATATTTTGGATCCAGAAATGCAACATTATATAAATTGAGATGTCGATTGCATACCTCGTTGTGTTTCACCTTTATATCCAAATGAGACTACATAAAGATGATACTTGATAAAAGAGTTAGTCTCATATTTGGATTTGTCATTAATCACCAAAACACTCCATTAACTCATAATGGCGGGTCTAGATCTTTCAATCTCCCCTTTTGGTGATTGATGACAAATCCATTATCAATAACAACATTTGGATATTCATAGACATAAGATAAGAATTTAAACTAATGAACTATGTCTATGCATCATATGAGGTGAAACATAAAGCATTAAACAAAATGCATGTGAACACATTCTCCCCTTACACATCTAAAGCATGCATTTTCCTCTTTTGGTATGTCTAAACAAATCAAACATCCAAATGAACAATATTGATAAAACATTCTCCCCTTTTGGCATAAATCACCCAAAACACAAGACAAATCTTAGCCAAAAGGAGTATTTGCAAAATGATACCACTTGCAAAAAAATGAGGTTGGTCACAAAAAGTATAAATTGAACTTATATGACCAAGGTGGAATTTTTGTTCTCAAGATGTGAGAGGAGAAACAAGGATAGGTTACAAACCTATTGATCATAACATTCTCCCCAAAGCAAATCAAAACATTGAGAACCACTTGAAATGATAGTTGAAACATATTCAACTAACCTCCCCATTTTTGAAAAGGAATATAGATAATCTCTCATTTTAACAATTTTCACAAACTATGTTGAGAGAACATAAAGAATGATGCTTGAGAGAGATTTTTATAAAAATTTGACAGAATTTCTCTTGTAAAGAGGGACATCCACGACAGGAGACAAGAAGATATGATCAACCACAAATATATTCATTCAAAATCACATCTCATCCACATCTCATGCAACCATAAATCATGACATACAAGACATGTTCTCACACAGAGTAGCATAAGATAGCATAACCAAAATGAGAGTCATACAACCAAGCAGTCATAAGATATTACAATTTTTGCATACAAGGTCTAATGACCTAAATAGAACAAATGGCTACTACTCAGCAGGAGGATCCTGAGAGGATGAAGGCTGATCTCCTCGCCAAAAGAAGGAGGGAAGGTGAGGTCCACGTCCAGAACGTTGATAATAAAGAGGCGCTGCACGCCGCTGAAAGCGATGAAATCGCCGCAGATCCGCTATCCGAGCAGGCATGTGCATCAAACCTGGATGTGGTAGCAGCCTCAAACTCATTCAATCGAGAAAAAGTAGCTGCCTGAAAAGTCTCCTGAGATGAGCGAATCTGATCCACACTCAGCTGAAGATTAAGCATCGCTGCTAGGACAGGGTCTTGAGCCTGGGGATCCTGAGAGAAGGAGCCCTGTCCCTGATACTGAGGAGGTGGAGGAGGAGCCACTGGAGCAGGAGGAGCAGGAGGAGCAGGAGGAGGAGGAGCGTCCCTGGGTCTGTATTCTTTATGCTCTATGTCACAGGGAGTATTGAATTCAATTATGCTCTTGATAAGCCTCATTATGTAGGGAGCATAATAAATACTCTTAGACTTGTCTCCCTTGGAGGTGTCAATCTCTCTGAAAATAAGATCTATGACATCGGGCGAGTGCCTCCATTATGTATCAATCGCATTCCATGCCCTCCCATGGATTTCATCATTGTTCCCACTCACGGGAAGAATGATGATCTCATGATCTGTTTATAATCTCGGGAGGGAAGGAGTCCTGTCACCTTACCGCAAGAATGAGGATTATTCTCGATCATAGAACTCATCTATTTGAGCAAGGTTTAGGGTTCCTGCAAATGGATCCTTACACCCTTGACTCCTTCAAACCTAAAGCTTCCATGAACCGCTTTCTTGTAGCTTGTAATTTTCTATGCCGATCATCCAAACAAGCTTGTCGTGAATCCGAGACACGAAAATCAATGCATATAAAAGCGTCGATGACTTTAGAATGAAAGCTGCAGATTCAGAGAAACCAAGGTATCCAAACCTACATATTTGAAAAGTCTCAGAAGTCCATTGTAGGTTGGATTCGTGCGCTGTAGTTCCATTTGACATATCTGTGATTAGCAAATTTTTCTTCGCATAGATAATCTTGAATACATCTTGTGAAACTTGGTGTGGAACATACCCATCGTTGCATTCTCGAGAAGCGACATCGATCAACATGTCTCAATATTGTATATTCTTCACTTCTTAACCTTGAGACATTAAGACCAAAGAATTGAGACTCATCCGAGCATCCTCATTATCATCTTCATCCTCCTCAATATCATTTCCAGCGTTCTCATCAAAGTCATTGTCGCCGCCGTTGTTATCCGAACTTGATTCCTCCACTTCTTCCATAGAAGCGTCCTCAATGTCGTCCTCAATCGGAGCTTTCCTCCGGATGAAGAAGGAGAAGGAGAAGGAGGGGTCCACCCAACGATCGCCACGCGCTTGTTCGGCATAGCTCCCGGAAGATAATCAAAGGATCAAACAAGGAATAGATAATAAACTTATGAATATACAATGGTGTCATTGACATGCTCTCGACACAGCGGTCCGATCGTTGTCCACGGCCGGCCGGATCGCCACGAGGCCGGTCCGACCGCCATTGTGGCGCCTGGCCGATCGCCATCGAGGCCGGTCCGATCGCCATGTGGCACCGGATCGGACCACGGTTACAGAATCCGATGAGATGAACTTTGTGATTTTCACAAATTTTCATCATTCAAGCAATGTCATCAAGTGCATTCATTTGTCTATTCACAAACTACTTGCAGGACAAAGTTTTGCCACAAAATCTAGTGAACAAGATAGGATTTTTGACAAACCCTAGAATTTTGGGGCAAATCACAAATGAGAGTAATGCAAGTAGATCGAGGATACTTACTGGCTCTATTGAAGAGGAGTAACACAGGGGATGCCTCCTTGAAGAGAATGGAGAGCCAAAAATTCGAAAGTTTGCAAGTTCTTCCCTCACCTAGGGTTCCAAAATGTGGGAGAGATAGCCCATCAATCCACAAAGTAATTGGAGGGAATGGAAGAGGAGATGAGGGAGAGCAGGTGGATACCTTGAATCCCCAAATGGACGGCCGGAGGAGGAGATCCGAAGGGGAGAAGGTGCAGCCGGCCTGAGAGAAGAGAGTAAAAGAGTGGTTCGGTTTGGGGAAAAAGGTGGAGTGAGAGAAAGGCTCTCGGTTGAAGGGTTTTTAACCTTTTCCCGCAAAACCGGTCGGACCGCCGGGCCAACGCCGGTCGGACCGGTGAGATCTCCGGTCGGACTGCCTATAGAGGCTTGGTCGGACCGGTGTCATCTCAAGTCGACACACGTTCAAAGTGAGAGGAGAGGAAAAGAGAGAATTGTTGTATTTTACTCCAAATTTTTGCACAATCAATCAAATAAACATCTTTGGAGTATTTCCAACTTATATAGCCCATAAGAATAGAATTTTAAAATAGTTTTTATAATTTAAGCTCTTGGTTTTCGGAAATGAAATATATTTCTAAGAGGCTTCTATCAAAACACACAAAAAGAGCAAATGACGGAATTTAGAGAGTCCAATTGCATGTATGAGTCATAAATACCATTTTGAACCTTTTCATATGAATAACTTTGGTTCATATGGAAAAACTCACTTAAGCGCTAGAATGTGACCACTTAGGTCAAAGTAGGATTTTGGACTAATTTCAAAATCAAATAACCTTTTCTAGGTTGGTCTTTTGGAAATTCTTTGAATACCAAAATGTTTAGAATTACCAACTCTAGGATTTTCCTTTTTGCAAGATTTTCAAATTCCTTTTAGAATAGATTTTACACAAAAATCTAGTTTTGGTCAAAAACAAGATGCTATAATGTAAGCTTTTGGACATAAACTCATTTTCACTTAAAATAGATTTTTCTAAAGCCAAAACCTTTGGTAAATCTTTGAAAAGCATTTGTATACATTTTGCAATTAATTTTTCAAAGAATTACTAATAGTTATCAAATTTTTGACTTTTGGCTAAAAGGCTTATTTTTGAAAAGCAATACTAGCACTTAATTTATTTGGGCACTTTTAGGGATGTGATATACATGGCTATGATTTAGCACTCCCCCTTAATATGCCACATCAACTTGCTCAAGATATGAATAATGAACATTGAGAACATAGAGCAAGAACACCCCTTTTAATAAGATTTTCATGAAATGCAACCTACACAAGGTATAAAGGGGCTAGATACTTCAATGTAAATACTTGTTACCGAGATGGCATTGGTTCTTGATGTGAAACGATTATCCTCAAGCTTGGCTCCAATTTGATATATGATGGCATCCATCTTTATATGAATAAGCCAAGTCTCCAATGCCTCTCAAGTACCTATTAAGCATTTAAGCGTATTTTGGTACCCAAAACTAGGTTGGGTCCACGAATGTTAGTCACAATAGATTTGGGCACCCAAATGGCCCTAGCATTAGTTTTATGTGTACTAACTATTCTAGCAAACACATTGCCATTAATATCCTTCCTAAGCAAATATTGATCATTATAAATAATGGGCTTAGGAGTGATACCTTTGGGACAGTCCTTACTCATATGTCCCTTTTCTAGCAATTATAGCAAGTTCAAGTTTGTATTCATCTTTTACCTTCTTAACTTGCTCCTTGCGGTTTGCCTCTTCTTTGATGACAATTGCTTGTCATTCATCTTGTTAGGACACACCGAGGCTAAGTGGCCCTTTCCTTTGCATCCATGGCACTTGATATTCTTCGTGTGCCTTGCATTGTGCCTTGTCTTGCTTGTCTCCTTTTCTTAGGAGTGAAGCCAATTCCACTCTTATCTTGCAAGCGCCTTTGCTTGCTCAATATATCGTCAAGAGTGGCCTTCCTTTTAGGCCTCTTTCCAAGTCATTCTTCAATTTGTTGACTTGGGCCTTGAGCTCATTGTTTTCCTCTACAATGTTAGTATTGCAAGATATGGAGGAAATAGTAGCATCTATTTTGGAGCAACAAGGCATATCAATTAAATCCTCACATGAGGTGGATACATTAGCCTTAGATGAGATGCAAGATGTAGGAACTACGCATGGCATATCATCTAATAACTTGCATGTAATGCCTATATCCACCTTGGACTTATTAAGATCCTTGAGAAGGAGAGTCTCATGAGCTTCTTTTAGCTCTTCATAAGAATCCTTGAGAGAAAGAAATTCTTTCTTCAAGACTTTGAATTTTGACTTCTCCTTGCCAAGATATTCATTTAAGTCTTCTAACATTTCCATCAACTCATCATAGGTGGGTTCTTCATTTTCGTTTACCTCATTATTACCTTTAGCCATGAAGCATTGAGTTGATGTGGAGGAGTTGAGGAGTCCTCATTTTCGTTGTCTGAGCTTGAAGTTGAGCATTCTTCTTCCGACATCCATTCTTGTGTGCAATCATCACTAGTTGAAGTGGATAATTCATATTGATCTTGAATATATGTCCACATCTCATGAACGTTCTTGAGATTGTATATGGCATCAAAAAGATCTACGCTCAAAGCACTAAATAAGGCGTTAGTAGCTTGAGCGTCGAGATGTAAGCATTTCTCTTCCTCAATGGTTGGAGCAAAAAGATCCAATGGAGGAGAAAAGCCTACATCTACAATCCGCCATATTTTAGGACTCATGGCCCTAAAATAACAAGACATGCGGATTTTCCATTGAGCATAATTTGTGCCATCAAATATAGGTGCTTCACCTAGGTGCACTAAATCTCTAGTTGCCATCCTTTACTCTCTAGACGGTTAAGTCTAATAAATGAGAGACCAAGCTCTGATACCACTTGTAAGATCGAGGTGGCCGACTAGAGGGGGGTGAATAGGCGGTTTTAAAAACTTTATCGGGCTAAACCAATATATAAATGCGGAAGCTAATATCGAATTGGTTTTGCACAATTAAAATCTAAAACAACTAGGCTCAACTAAGTGCACCGACAATATGAACACAATACAATATGAGCAATCATACAAGATATATAAGCAATTAAAGCAAGAATGTAAATAGCTCAAAGTAAAGCACAAGTAAAAACAAGATGACACGATTATGTTTTACCGTGGTGTTCGGAGACTTGCCGGTCTCCCCTAATCCACGTTGAGGTAAGCCCAACCCGCGTTGGACCGGCTCCTCAAATGAGCACACACCTCCGAGGTAAGTCCAACACTTGGACCGGTTCCAAACCGAACCAACACCTCGCTCAACTATGGTTGCTCTTCCTCCACTCCGAGATGGCGAGCACCAAACCACTCACAACCGTCGGGCCTTCTCACAAGCTTCTTGAGAAGGTCACCGAGCACGACGCCTCCACGCCGCCTAGGTGTCGGCAAACACCAAGAGTAACAAATCCAAACTTTCACTTGAACTAATCAAGTGTCAACGCCACGTGGATACACAATCCACTACCTAAGGCAACACATGCACTTAGGGTTTGCTCTCTAGTCTCACCAAGTGCAACACATGCACAAAAGAGAATAGAGACTTGCTCTTAGCTCAAAGAATGAGTGTATCACTTAATAATGGCACCAAAGAACTTCTCCCAACCGCCAAGGTGTCTATATATAGCCCACACACAAAAACTAGCCGTTGGGAGAAGATTCCATCAAAACGACCCAGTGGGTCGACCGCCAACCAATGGCGGTCGGATCGCCCATGCGCCAACGGCTAGAAAAGTAGCCGTTATTTGGGCCGGCTCGACCGCCATGCATCGCTTTGGCGGTCGGACGCGCAGATATCGGTCCGATCGCCTGCGTCGGGGCGGTCCGACCGCCTTCGCGAATTTGGCTAAGTCCCAAAATGGGAGCTCTCGAAAACCGCTCGCTCGAACTCCGAACTTCCTCACCGCGAAGCTCGATTTTACAACAATGAACTTCCGCACAAGGAAATCGGTTCAAGTGTAATCGGTCGATCGCCAGAGCACACCGGTCGGACCGATTTGCCACCGGTCCGATCGGTGACCACCGCCGGTCCGACCGGCGATTCACAGAGCCAAAGCCAATTGCACCACTTCAAATGGCAAAACACATTCGCTCATTTGAATGCAATTTTCGACAAGGTTTCAAAGACGATATTCTCGATGAGGTTACAAAACACATTTGCTAACCCTTAGAATACTCATCACAAGGAATAAGGTACATGGACTTACACCATTTGCAAAACGATTTGCAAACTTAAGTCACATGCTACAAGGGTTATGCATGAGCCTCGATTATTTGCAAAACACATTCGCAAATAAATAGCATCATGCCTAGATGAGCTAGAGCAACTATAATGAGCTATCAACACATGACTAACTCAAACTACTAGTTAAGACCCCTCTTAATAGTACGGCAACCTATACTAGCAATCCGGTCTTCCAACCAAACACCAAGACCGGTAAAAGACTAGGAACACATCCTTAGCCCTAGCTAGTCATACCTTTACCTTGCATCTTCTTGAAGCTTGATGACGCACATCAACACTTCAAGTCCGGTCTTTAACTTTGACACTCATCAACTCATGATGATTTCTTCACTTCGGATCTTGTCTTGAACATCATCAACACATGATGATTTCTCCATCCCGAGTCTTCACATGCATCAACACATGATGCGATCCTTCACTTGACCTCCATCAACACATGATGGGTCTTCTCTTGTCTTGATGATCAACTCATGATCATCTCTTCTTGATAAGCATCAACTCATGATGCATCATTTACACTAAGCTCTTGACTTGATGATCAACTCATGATCATCCCAAGTCTTCATTATCCTGGAACATAACTCGTATATCCAACTCATGGAAAATGTTAGTTCCACAATGTGATCATCATTAATTACCACACCATACCATTAACTCATAATGGTGGGACAAGATACCTCAATCTTTCCTCTTTGGTAATTGATGATAACCACTTAAATTTTCATAAATTTAATGATGATAAATGAGAGAACAATTGAGTATATAAACTACACAAGTTATATATACTCTAACATGAGTATACAAGAACTACACAAGTTCTATATACTCATAACATGAGTATATACGAACTACACAAGTTTTGTATACTCAAAGGTTTTGTTTCAACGTAAAGATCCTTAGTATATGTGGAAAATGGAATATGGATCAATACTAATGAAACCACAAAGTATAGGATAAAACTCCCCCTAAATGTGTGCATACACAAATGTGTAATGAGGTCATATGCACATATTCAAGTTTAACTTAAGGTTGAGTTCAATCCTATATTTTGGATCCGAGAAATGCAACATTATATAAATTGAGATGTCGATTGCATACCTCGTTGTGTTTCACCTTTATATCCAAATGAGACTACATAAAGATGATACTTGATAAAAGAGTTAGTCTCATATTTGGATTTGTCATTAATCACCAAAACACTCCATTAACTCATAATGGCGGGTCTAGATCTTTCACCGTGTCTGGGTGTGTGGACTGAATGATCTCTGCCGGTTCACCACACACACACTTCGGGACCGGCAAACGTGGTGGCACTGGAGCATCTTTCATTGAAAAATCCGGGTATTTTAGTTTGTTTCCTCTCTGCAAGAAGCGATTGCGCTCTCGCAACATCCTCTTGTAGAAGTTTGTCGAAGAGTCCATAGCCGGGTCTCGTATAATTTTGCTTACTGTACATAACAAGCAAGACGGAAAAACTTTAAATTACGACATCGAGTGAGTGACGGCCGGACGAACTAGGTCTGCATTGGGACAATCCTTCATTGAGTGCCCGGGGTCTTGCATATCCCGCACTTCTTTGTGCGGCTATCTCGGCACGTTGACTAGCATCCATGTCATTCCGAAGCCGCGCGTCTGCCGTCCCCTTCCCTATTCTCTTCAAGTCCTGTTGGGACCCGAAGGCACCATGTCGGGCCAAAGATCCTTGTAGTTCATTTCAAACCATACGAGTGAAACTCTCCGCTCCATGTACCGAATAGGTGCTGCATGTCGTAGTACTCAGAGATGTATGGTGTAGCCATCTGCCGCATTTGCGCACATGCCTTGTACACGTGCGAGCATGGTTTGTGGAAGAGCTTTGGCTTGTTGCAGGTGCATATCGCCACATCACCCAGGGTGCATGCCTGTTTTCTTTCCCCCCTAGCATGACTATTGACGTATTTCTGTCGAAGCTTGATCTCGTACTTTCGCCTGAGGCCGTCGATCACCCGAATGTCGTGCATTCGGGCCTTCTCCATCTTCCGATCCATGTGTCTCTGCATGTTCTCGGACCACTGCTTGCCTTCGTCCATCTGCCGGCAGGTGCGGTGGCTCTATTCACGAAATAACCAGCGGTGCGAGTCCATGTCTCTGGACAACCGCAGTGATAGGGAGCCCGCACACCTTTCAGACGCTATTGTAGACCTCGGACATGTTGGTCGTCATAACGCCGTACCTCACCGCCTCGTGTCATAGAGGAGGACCATTTCTCCAATTCAGGAGCGTGGTCGTTAATCCACTGGGAGAAGGTTATGGCGCTACTAGGTTGCTCCCTCTCCGGAGTGGACTCCCTTGTATGTCTCGTAGTCCGGTGTTCAAGGTCTCTCCAAATAGACTCAAACTTCCGTCGCTGGTTCTGCATACACAATGCCTTGAACGTCTTCATGAGTTCCTGACTGCGGAACCGCGTGAACAAGTTAGATGCAAGATGCCTCATGCACCACCTGGATTGCACGTCGTTCCACTGGTGAGATGGATCCATCCCACGCTGCATGATGTTGATGGCCGCCAACAACCCAAAGATTGCGATGCTCGTGACTAGGCGAGCGTTAGCGGTCTCCCACCACGGCCCTCTTCACGTTCTCCAAGAACCACAGCCAGCTGGATGTGTTCTCGCTCTCGACAATGGCAAATGCAACCGGGAGAAGTTGGTCATTCGATCGCCGCCACCGCGGTGAGGATGGTGCCCTTGTACTTCCCGATGAGAAAAGTGCCATCCATCGTTAGCACGGACGGCGAACTTGAAGCCCCCGATGGCTCGGCGAAAGCCCAGAACACCCTATCCAGTATGAAGTGGTTGGGCCCTTTTTCAGCATCTTCACGGTCCAGCTTGTTTATGTACGTGCCGGGGTTTGATCCGGCAATCTGGTGAAGCAATCTCGGCACAAGGTTGTACGCCTCTTCGTATGTCCCGTACATAGTCTCGATGACTTTCGCTTGGAACCTTGTCAGTAGCTAACTAGATAGCCAACCCGATTGGCGACTTCGGCATCATCGGCTTGGGGAGATAGACACGTCGCCTCAACTAGGTGCGTGATGAGGTTTGCAACATATGCGGAAGTCACGCCCGATGTTGCCGCAGGCTCGCCGAGCTCGCAGTGTGGTCGATCGGCTCCTTGACCGTGAAGACCGAGCCAAAGATCTTTGCTCGAGAGCGCCGACCTTGCGAGGCGCCTTCTACTATGCACTTCACTGCGTACTTCACAGGTTGGACCGGTGCACTCGGTACACGGTGATGGACAAAGCGCGTGCGTGCTATAGCTTGTTGCACGGCCACCTTGTTCGGGAAGCGCTACCCAACTAAGAGGGTGTCGGCTTCAAACCCCATCGGGAGCCTTCTTCTTGCGGTAGTACGGCGAACGCACCGCGATATCATCAAGTCTCGATGCCACGTAAGGACCACCGGCCGTGTGCGTCCTCGCTTGTACCATCCGAGCTTGGGTCGGTGTCCTCGTCGGACTCCAACCCGAGAGTCTCGTCCGGTAGATACTGTGGCGATCGATGCGGGCCGACCACCATGTTTCCGCCCCTCATTTGGCTCAAAATTAGGCACGGACTTCCTCCGAGGCAAAGACATTCCGTCTTTGCCATCTTGAGCTTCGGCCGCTTGCCGCTTATGCAGAGCCTCGGCATCATCGGGGTTTCAGACGCCCTATGTGCGAAATTGGCGTACACCATAGGCTTCCGTGAATGGCGCCTCGGTGGGAGACAATCTCCATGTCTTGCCTCCATGCTATGCTTCCATCCACCTTCTGAGCTCCCACACATAATTGGTGCGGTGATCGCCTCAATCATAACTTTCTTCGTCCTTGGCTCCGTGAGAACTCCTCCGGATGCGACTTGCGGCTCGTGAATATTCATCGCGTGGAGCCCTCGCCGGACCACCTTATGCGGCATCTCGACAGTCCAACCCATCGTGTCCGGCTCGTACAAGCCCATCGCCGTAAAATACAATCAAGTCTTGCATGTTGAAAATACCTAAACCCACAACAACCACTAAATAATTACGACTAATTAATTAGCACTAAACTAATTCATTACTCTTGAACTAACTAATTACGACTAATTAACTATCTCTAAACTAACTAATTACGGTTGATTAATTACCACTACAAAATACCAATTACTTTATTTCCACTTACTTGATATGTCAGAACGATGAGTACTAAACTAATTATGACTAATTAATTAGCACTAAACTAATTTATTACTAGTGAACTAACTAATTACGACTAATTAGCTATCTATAAACTAACTAATTACGGTTCATTAATTACCACTAAAAAATACCAGTACTTTATTTCCACTTACTTTATATGTCAGAACGATGACTACTAAACTAATTACGACTAATTAATTAGCACTAAACTAATTCATTACTACTCGACTAACTAATTACTACTAATTAATTACCCTAAACTATCTAATTACGACTAGCTAACAAAGACTAACTAATTACGACTACGGCAATAACGACAAAAGCATAACACAAATTACCTGCCCTTCCGAGGAAGTAATAAATCACCCTTCGGAGGAAGTCATAAATCAAGGCCGAGTGACGAGAAGCGAGGAAACAATTACCTCCCAATAAAATTAATTATGTTACGTTCTCTGAGTTCTCGTGACGAGCGCAAGAACGAGAATCGAAACGCAATTGATATGACCGAAGAGCGAGTGTCAGAGTCCGGTATTTATAGCCGAGTGGAGGAGGAGTCGCGGCCTTGGCGCCGGGAATTCCGTAAGCATTGGCGCCGGAATTCCTGGATGGGGCGACAGATGTGCGGAGGAGGGAGGATGGACGGTGGGAAATATGGCCACCCCAACGTTTTTAATTCTCGTACAAGCGTGTAGCACGCACCCGCGCCACGCGACCGCCGCCCGCCACGTCCCTCCCACGTCACGCGTGCGCCAACTCGGCTAATTTTGCAAATTCAACTGCGGGCTGGTTAAAACCGCAAATACGATATCAAAATCGGCCGTATCGGCCAAAAATTCTATCATTTTCATTCTAATATCCTGATCCATTGCAAATATGTTAGTTGTTCATTAACCTCTACTTATCAAGGTTACCATTAGTTCTTACTTATTAGCGATGTACCAAAGATGGTGTTGACCATATTTTATCTATTTCATCGTATCATTAAACATGTAATTTAAATTTATTTTAATTGTGTATTTGTATTGTATTTTTGTTATACCTCAGTGTAGATAGTATTTAACGTTAGTTATAACCACTTAATTTTTGATTCGAGATTTTGTGGAATTTTGGCTCCGCTACCGGGGCAAGATAAGCGTACCAAAGTTCTTACAGGGTGCTGCTGCTGCTGCTTCTGCGGAGTCAAAACAAATTGGAAGTTCCTTTCAGCATCGCAAATTTTAGACTGAAACAAACGAACGTCTCCCGAATTCAAATAAAATGAAAGAAATCGTTTTCTTTTCTAAAAAAAAAAATTCCCCTTTCGTGTCTTCTTGCCTACGCCTCCGGGCTCCGGCCACTAGCACTCCCTCTTCTATAAGTACCCACAAATCCCGCGCATTACCACCATCTCCTCTCTCCCCACCTCTCTATCGAACACGCGCGCCGCAGAGGCAAAATGATGACTTCTCTTTATCTATTTCGCGTTGCGCTTGAGGGTGGTCGTGCGTGTGTGCTAAGCAGAGTCTGTTGTTCCGATCGATGCAGGTGATGGCACAGAAGACGAAGGAAGCGGAGATCACGGAGCAGGATTCGCTGCTTCTAGTAAGTCTCCTCGCCCATCTCTGGTTGGATTCCGTGCGATTTGAGTTTGATTCCCGTGGTTCCGTGCCGATCGAATCGGTTTCGCTCGATCGAGACGTTCTCCTGAGGTTTTTGTGAAGCGTTTTCCCGAGGATTTGATCGCTACGTTATAGCGCTCGCGGCTTCTGGTTCGATTTGGGTTGATTCGAACGTCGGTAGCCTCGGGCGTCGGCTTGTTGGTTCCCTTTTGCGAGTTTTTTTGGGTGGATTTCGCTGCTGCTTTGAGGATTTTCACCAATTTCGCGTGCGGATTTGATCGTATTCGGAGGATTAGCGGTGGGGTTTTATGGGTTTTCTGCACAAATGGTGCTAGTTGAGTCGGTTCGAAGCATCGGTAGCTTCGGGATCGCTCAAATGGAGTTCGTTCCTAGTTTTCTCCGCGAAGTGCTCGTCTCTCGAATGCGTAGCTTTTGGCCAGTTCAAATGGGATGCTTCGCTATTACACATGGATATGATGGTTTTTTTTGTTCCTGCTGCTTGCTTGTTCGACTTGCTTTGCTGATTTGAAGCATCGAATCTGCTCTTGGGAGAATCCTCTCGTCGGTTTGCTCGATTTCGCAAAAAAAAAGCGCGGAAATTCTGTTGGTTTGTGGTTGATTTCTGCGATTCCCCACATTGGGAACTGTTGGACCGATCTCGTTGCTTTGTTTTGCTACTTGTCTGGTCGATTTGGTGGCGAATCGAGGAGGCGTTAGCTTGTTTGGTAATCCCATTTCGATTTGGCGGTGTCGTTGCAAACGGCGGAAGTATGGGAATGATGGTTTGCGCTTAGATGTGATCGGGCTGGACACGTGGATGCATACGTTCTAAGTAGATCAAATTGGTTTGCTAACTAGTTTTTTCTCCTCGCTCCACAGTTTTTTGCGACAATTTTCTACTACATCAATTTTAAACCGTTTTGGTAGAGGCTTCTTTGGTTATTTTCATATGCTATCCTGTGAGATTTTGAATTCCATGTTCTGCCTTTAGGAATTATTTGAGCTTAGTTAACCTCTCTTGGCACGTTTTTGAAACCAACCCACAAATTTTTGCCTCCTTTTGTTAGATAGTGCATACTGTTTAGTAATTGGAAAATGGCTTTGACAAATAAATTGCAGGATAATTCTTGTTTGCTTCTCTTATAACTGTTTGCTCACGTGATCAGTTGCATTTTCCCTAGAATGGTTTGATTTGTATTTCACTTGGCAGATATGATGTGCTATATTAATACATGATCCTATAATTGCAAGTGCATAATACTCTGGTGTTTAATTAATGCAATTTATCATGATCCATTAGTTCACTATTTACAGTTGGAAGGTTCCTATTGTATTTCATGCATTATGTGTTTCAGTATTGAAAAACATAACTCATGTGTTGTTTTGGTGAACTTTGTGCTTCACTCTGAGCTTGTTTGTCGGTAACCCAATTTGTTATGATTTGATGGGTGCATCGAGCTTTCTCTTTAAATATCTATGTGGCCTGGTGAAAGTTGTAGCATAGTCTGCTGTTCGGAGTTATTCATATAGATTTTTGGATAACATTGGTGATACGTTGACCAAACAGACAAGGAATTTGCTCCGGATTGCTATATACAACATCAGCTACATCAGAGGCCTATTCCCTGAGAAGTACTTCAATGATAAGTCAGTTCCGGCACTAGGTCAGGATTGGACATGATCCCAAACCCAGTTTATATATCCAAAATCTGCAGTCAATATGAAATTTACCCTCAAACACCCTTTTATCTGTTGCAGACATGAAGATTAAGAAGCTGATGCCCATGGATGCTGAGTCCAGGAGGTTGATTGACTGGATGGAGAAAGGTGAAATATGTCCTAGACAGCTTGAGCTCATTCAATGAATTTACTGTTTATAATTATGTGTTAAATGTGCCTTTTTTCATTTGATTAATTTTGTGATCAAATTTAGGTGTCTATGATGCATTACAAAAGAAATATCTCAAGACGCTTGTCTTCTGTATCTGTGAGAAGGAGGAAGGCCCGATGATCGAGGAGTATGCCTGTGAGTATCTCTGTGTGGAATCTGGCTGACCTGTAGCATATTAAGTTGTATTGACATGGGTGATCGTGTATTATCTGTCATACATTTGCTTATTCTCTGTCAAAATTCCCCTGCAGTCTCATTTAGCTACCCTAACACGAGTGGTGAGGAAGTTGCAATGAACTTGAGCCGCACAGGGAGCAAGAAAAATAGTGCTACATTCAAGTCAAATGCAGCAGAAGTCACTCCCGATCAGATGAGGTGCTCTCTTACAAATCCCTTTTGGATGCTATGATTTTTTTTCTAGTTAGTTTTCTGTGCTCCTTAGGATTACAAGTTGTGGAGGGTGTTCTTCCATGAAGTTGTATTCTTCATACAAAAGTAATGTTGCCCTGCAGACTGTTACAATTTCATAGATGTTGCAGCACAAACTGAGGACTGCAAGGAGTTCAGTATTCTGTTTTGCTCTAAATAAGGAATGTGGTGAAAATTTTTAGGTACATAGGTTTTAGTAACAGTTGACCTGTGGGCTATTATAAAAGTACAAGTCTTTAAGAAAAAAAAATGTATGGGCCTATACTAATATGAGTTCAGTTTTCTGTCAAAACTTTTTTTTAGGAAAAACAGTAGGGGAGAGCCCTACTGCAATAATATATTAATAAAGGTTAATAATTTACAAAAAGGGCCATAAATTTATCTTAGTAGGGGATGAAGTTGTACGCTTTCAGTGTAGTTCTGCCATATGTCCTGCAGATCATTTCATGAATTGCTGTTTGTTGTGCATGTTAATGACAAAGTAACCATTGTAAGTTGTAACCAATCAGTGGTAATATCCTGACATGCCAATGGTTTCCTTTCAGGAGCTCTGCTTGTAAGATGATCAGAACGCTGGTTTCACTTATGAGGACCTTGGACCAAATGCCAGAGGAGGTAATTTTTGACATTCTGTAATTTGGTTACAGTGGATTGTGCTGAGCTGATGGTATTGTTTATTTGTGTTCAGCGAACCATTCTAATGAAGCTACTATACTATGATGATGTCACAGTGAGTTCATCATTTTGTCCTAGTTATTTATTTAATTTGTTGAAGAGTTTGTGTTATATCTAAATAACGAGTTGTATTAGAGTTGGACTCTACTTTGAGTCTATAAATAAAGGGTGCGGGATCCTATGGGATACACATAACTATTCCTCCTAATTACAAAATGGTATCAGAGCTTACCTGATCCAGCACCATCGTCTTCGCCAAACCCTAGCCACCCCACGCCACCACCACCGTTGCAGTCGCCATCCACCACCATCGCGGCACCGTAGCCGCCTCATGTCGCTGCGTGACCGCCGCTCAGGTCGCACGGGCTGTGCTGCGCGAGCAATCGCCTCCGCCGCCGCTCGGGCTGCCGCCACCGCTTGGGTCACTTGGGCCGCCGCCACCGCTCGGGTTGCTTGGGTCACCGAGAGTGAAGGAAGGAAGAAGCCGAAGACTGGCTGGATCTGGCGCTAGGAGGAGGAAGCCGGCTGGATTTGGTGCTAGGACGAAGAAGCCGGCTGCTCGATCTGGCGCTAGTTGAAGAAACCGAAGACCAGCTGTACCACGCGCTAGAGGAAGAAGGAGATAGAAAAGGAGGGTTGTTTACTCGAGGAGAGAAAGAAAAGGCTTTTTTGTGCTGTACCAAGGACAATGTGCTGGTTTTGTTACTTTATGCATACCAGACAGTTGGAGTAGCCGAGGCGGTGAAGAACGTTGATGCATGAAGAATTGCCGTGATCGTGGGAGATACGTGCGACATATCTTTGTGGTAATTTGACATTGCTCTAGTTGTTTGAGAAGATGACCCTTGAGTAAATTGAGGTTGCGAGGAAAGAGGAAGAAGCCACAATAAGGGCAGCTGAAGAGAAAAGGAAGACAGTTATTGAGACTACTTCCCCCGCCAGTGACTCAAGGTGACATGAGAAGTATGTTACAGGACCTCTTTGCGACGGATATGATAGGTCCGAGGGTTGGTGCAGGGTCATTTGACTTAAAGCTGGAGCTGATGCCGAATAATGTAAAATTAGAAGGAAATATGAATTACCTGAGTTGGTCTAGAAGGGCTCAGCTAATTCTGATAATGAAGGGGGTGGAGCACTACTTACGGGAGACTTGTGTTGAGCCTGCAAACAAAGCGAGTTTGGATTGGAGGATGTGGAATACCACCAACTCTGTGGTGGTAGCTTGGTTGCTAACTTTGATGTCTCCATCCATCGCCCGGATGGTGGAGATGATGCAGAGTGCACCGGCGATGTGGAAGACACTGAGCAACATGTACCCCGGGGGAGGAAATGTGATGATGATGGTGGAGGTCTAGGGCAAGGTGGAGGCCCTGAAACAGGAGAAGGCTATCCAGGAGTATGCCAGTGAACTGCAGCAACCGTGGGCAGATTTAGATCACTATGATCCACTGCAGTTAACATGTACTGGTGACATTGAGGCTGACAGGGTGTGCCTGCAACGCAGACAGGTTACACACTTTCTAAAGGGACTGAACCCAAAGGTTCAGAGTAGAAGGGTTGTCATGTTTCACTTGGCAAACTTGCCTACTATGGAGGAGGCTATTTCAGCTATAGTGCAGGAGGAGGTTCGACTACGAGTAATGGAGGATAACAACCCGGTCAAATCCGCATACACCGTACCAGATGATAAGGAGTGCTACAACTGTGGAATGAGAGGACATCTAAGCCGTGTTTGTCTTTCTCCACAGTATGGAGGTCGTGGGGGTCGTGGAGGCTGAGGTGGAGATCGTGGTAGTCGTGGAGGTGGAGGTCGAGGAAGGGGCCGAGTTGGTCCCAGGGCTAATGTAGCCCTGACAGAGATCACGTTTGTTACTCTGACAAGCGAACATGCTATGCAGTGGGAGAAGTGGCAACAGGGAAAAGCATTGGAGATTTATCATAATTCCACCTCCTTTGGTAACTTTGCAAACTATGCCCATGTGGGCGAAGGTACTTAGGCATATGCACTTGCATCCACATATAAGTACTCTCATATTGGTTAGATCATAGATTCAGTGTTTAGTGCTTTCGCATCTTATACCCCATATATTCATTCTGAAACTGTCCAAACAGCCGATGGAACCTCCTAGCTTATTCAGGGTGTAGGATCTGTAGAGTGCACACCATCCATTATTTTATCCTCTGTTTTTCATGTTCTCTCCTTCCCGGTCAACCTTCTTTCAGTCAGTTCTATCATTGACCAATTCAAATGCATTGTCACATTTGATGAGGATTCGTGTTTGTTCCAGGAGAAGAGAACTGGGAAGAGGATTGAGACCGGAATAAGACGTAATGGGTCGTAGTACATTGATCAGGTTGATGCAGCATTGGCTGTGCTATTGGAGGAATCGAGGGAGAAGTTTTATTACATCATCGTCGCTTAGGACATCTATCATTTGAGAGTTTAAGTCAGTTATACCCTAATTTGTTCAAAAGGGTAGACAAGAGTTAACTTGTGTGGGATGCTTGTAAGTTTGGAAAGCATACACAGTCTACATATAGTAGCATTGGTTTTCGGAGTTATGAACTTTTTATGTTAATACATTCGGATGTTTGGGGTCCGTGCTCAGTTACTTCTGTGAGTGGTTTTAAGTGGTTTGTCACATTTATTGATTGTTATACTCGTATGACTTGGATTTATATGATGAAACACAAGAGCGAGCTCCTTCAATGTTTTCAAGACTTTCATAAGATGGTTGCTACTTAGTTTGACACAAAGGTTTAGATTCTTCGATTAGATAATGGAACTGAGTATGTTAATAAGGAGTTTGCAGCGTATCTCTTAGAAGAGGGGATACATCATCATACTACTTGTCCAGGAGCCCCACCTCAGAATGGAGTGGCTGAAAGGAAGAATCGACATTTGTTGGAGGTAACATATTCACTCAGGTTTCAGATGAATGTACCAAAGGGATTGTGGAGCGAGGCAGTAATGACGGCAGTGTATCTGATCAATCGCATGCCGTCTTGAATACTTGGGATGAGGTCTCCAGCTGAACTTCTTTTGGGTCAGCGGGAGTTCAAGGTGTCTCCCAAGGTGTTTGGTTGTGTGTGTTTTGTATGAGATCACCGACCAGCGGTTGGCAAGCTGGATCCACAAGCATTGAAATGTATCTTTATAGGCTATTCATCAAGTCAGAAGGGCTATAGATGCTGGAACCCAGTTGAACAAAAGTTGTTTGTGAGTATGGATGTGACATTCCGAGAGTTTGAGCCTTACTACACGAGTGGAAGTACTCTTGATTAGCTTGATCAATTTTTGGAGTTATCTCCTATCACTGAGTGTGACAGTCGACAGGGGAAGAACAAGGAGAGTCAACGAGAAGAAGTAGTCATTGTGGGGACAATTCCGTGCCCAAACCTAACGGAATATGCAAGATACGTGATAGCCCCAAAAGAATTGAAGGTTTATCAGCGAAGACGCTTTGGGAAGCAGGGGAAGCCAAGAGACAAACAATCAAGACTGAGCCACCTTGGCGGAGCTTTCGATCGATCTGACGACCTTACGAGCAACCACCTTGCCAGTTGATCCAGTCCCAAATCCCTCCTCGGGTCTCTCTCCATCCAGTTCTTTGCCCCCCCCGGGACGAGTGGTAATGTTCATTCTAATCACTCTCATCTAGGGTTATCACTTGCACAACGTAGGGAAACTAGAGCTAAAGTGGGAAAGCCTCCAGTCCGGTGTGGCTTTGAGCATGACATTGCAAATTTTATCTCATATTCCCATATCTTACCTGCATACAAAGCATTCATTGTATCTCTTTAGACAGTGCTTGTTCCAAAGGATTGACGAGTTGCTAGGCAGGATTCTAAGTGGAAGGATGCCATGAAGGAGGAACTTAGTTCACTTCAGAAGAACAAGACATGATATCTTGTTCCACTTCCAGCAGGAAAAATGGCAGTGGGATGCAAATGGGTGTTTACAATTAAGCAAACTCCTAAAGGTAAGATACAAGATACGGTTGGTTGCAAAAGGTTATAGTCAAACATATGTGATAGACTATGATGAGACTTTCGCACCAGTGACGAAGATAAGCATGGTAAAAACGTTGATATCTTGTGCAACTAACTTCGGATGACCCTTACATTAGTTGGATGTGAATAATGCTTTTCTACATGGTGATTTACAAGAGGAGGTATACATGGAGATTCCTCCAGGTTTTGAGAATAGGCGGACTGAGAGGAAGGTGTGTAAACTCAAGAAGTTTTTACACGGTCTGAAGGAGTCTTCAAGGGTGTGGTTTGATAGATTCAGGCGTGCAGTCTGTAGTATGGGCTACTATCAGTGCAATGGAGATCATACTGTGTTTTATAGGCATAGAGGATCACATATCACCATATTGGCAGTCTATGTTGATGATATTGTGATTACTGGGGATGATGCCGAGGAAATCAAGTCCTTGAAGGAAAAACTGGGAGAGGCATTTGAGGTGAAAGATCTTGGACCTCTTCGATACTTTCTTGGGATTGAGATTGCCCGTTCTTTGAATGGTATAGTTATGTCCCAGAGGAAGTATGTCCTTAATCTGCTGGTAGAAACATGTATGCTTGGCTGTCTCCCTATTGCTTCACTTATTGATAGGAATCACAAGCTATGTGCTGAGTCGGAAGATCCAGTTGACAAGGAAGCTTATCAAAGGCTTGTTGGGCGTCTCATCTATTTGTGTCATACAAGACTTGATATTTCATATGCAGTGAGTGTGGTTAGTCGATATATGCATGATCCCAGAACATGACACATGGATGTTGTCTCTCGAATTCTGCGATATTTGAAGAGTAGCCTTGGGAAAGGCCTTTGGTTAAGGAAGAATCAACATCTGAATGTGGAAGGGTATTGCAATGCTGATTGGGTAAGCAGTGTGGATGATAGGAGGTCTACCTCAGGAAATTGCATTTTTGTGGGTGCTAACCTTGTGTCATGGAGAAGTAAGAAGCAGGAGGTTGTGGCTCAGTCTACTGCAGAGACAGAGTACAGAGCAATGACGTTGAGTGTGAGTGAAATGATATGGATGAAGGGTTTATTGTCCGAGCTTCGAATATGGAGGAATAATCTCTTTGTATTGCATTGTGACAATAAATCTGCAATCAACATTGCTAACAACCCAGTTCAGCATGATCGCACTAAACACGTTGAGATTGATAGGTTTTTCATCAAGGAAAAAATTCGATGGCAGAATATTGAAGTTGGAGTATGTCAAGTCTAGTGAACAGTTGGCTGACTGTTTTACTAAAGGGTTAGGTCCTAGTCAGGGTGCTACAATATGTAACAAGATGGGTATGATCGATATTTTCGGCCCATCTTGAGGTGGAGTGTTGAAGAGTTTTTGTTAGATCTAAATAACGAGTTGTATTAGAGTTGGACTCTACTTTGAGTCTATAAATAAAGGGTGTGGGATCCTACTGGATACACACAACTATTCCCCCTAATTACAACATAATTGTACTGAAACCTGGAGCTGCTATTGTAGGAAACCTAATTCTTTTGCTTTCAAAAAATAAGGATTTAACTTTTCTTGTTCTATACAACTTTGCTGGTGGAAACTGACACTTTTTTTTTTTTCATGTCGGCAGCCTGAGGATTACGAGCCTCCCTTTTTCAAGTGTTGTGCTGACAATGAGGCCATAAATATATGGAACAAGAACCCCTTGAAGATGGAGGTGGGAAATGTCAATAGCAAGCATCTCGTGTTAGCTTTGAAGGTAGTGAGGATTGCAGGCATTTTGGCCAGAACTTTGCCATGTTTTTCAATTAAATCTGCTGCTTCCCATGTTTTGTTCTTTTATGCAGGTCAAGAGTGTCCTTGATCCATGTGATGATGATAATGTTAACAGTGAAGATGACAACATGAGCTTGGATAATGAGTCTGTCCAGGATGATGACTTTTCTGACACTGAGGTAAAGACCAAACATATCATATAATTGAGAATCAGTATCAGTAACATGGTCTTAATTTGCTTTCTCATGTGTTACGCTACCTCCTTTTTGGATGCAAATGTTTATTTCATTTTTTTTAATCTAAAGTGTTGCCTGGCATGATCCCTAATTCTATTAGGTTCGACCATCTGAAGCGGATCGTTACATTGTTGCTCCTAATGGTAACATTTCTTCAATGATGTCCTTGTTGTATTCACTGTTTTTGGTGCTAATATATTTATTAAAACATATGGGAACTGCGAAGGTCAAAGTGGTACAATCTCAGAAGGTCAGTTTATTTGTTTCAGGAGAGCTTCATTTTCCCATGCATATATTTATTCTTTCCATACAGAAGCAGACTATATTGAATTATTAATTTATTCAGATGTGTTGGGAAATGATGCACCATATGCATCGCATATGTTTTATTTTTCCTCAAGTGTTCATACATATTTGTTCTTTGAATTTATATGTTTGCAGAGGACACTCAAGATGCTGCTCATGAGGAAGAGCTAACAGCTCAAGTAAGAGAGTGGATATGCTCAAGAGACATTGGAACTGTTAATGTTTCAGATGTCCTTTCTAACTTCCTGACATATCAATGGTAATTCTTGATGTTATTTCCTTTTTATAATGATTATTGCTATTTAGGATTTATTAATGTTCTGCACTAGTCGCTAGACTTGTAAGCAAGTGACAAACTTTTACAAGTTTTAGTGCACCAGTGTATGTAAAACAACCGTGCCTTGATACACTATATGAGTTGTATAGCCTGCTGTTAACAATCGCTTGTTGAATATTTTGCAGGAAATGGTCAAAGGTAATGCAGGAACAAAACTTCTCTGTACTCATCAGATTAAATGCAGGCATTCTTTCTTCGTTCTCATTTTGAGTCTTGAATTACTAGACTAATGACTCACTTTTCAGATATTATGGAGAGGCTACTTAAAGATGGCTTACTTTCCGGGGCAAGCAAGGATGGTTATGCTGTTAACATGGTCAACCTAAGCAACATTATTGTTTACCACGTGCTATATTGTTCTTCACTAACATGATCATAGAATGATTTCAGATTACTGATCCCAGAACGCCACACATAAAGAAAGAGGTCATCATGCAAAATGTCTCACCTACTGAAGGAACCAAAAACAATAATGGTGATCTGATGTATATGAAGGTGACCTGTCTTTTACCCTTGACTTGTTTATTATGCATGTCATTCCCCCTGATATAATATTGTTGTTACAGGCATTATACCACGCACTTCCCATGGATTATGTGACAATAGTCAAGCTTCAGGGCAAGCTAGATGGGGAAGCCAGCCAGAACACAGTCCGAAAGTTAATTGACAAAATGGTGCAAGATGGATACGTTAAGAATTCAGCCAACCGAAGATTAGGTAACTATTGAACTTATCTGTAGAAGTCTGAAATGCTTTTTTAGATTCTAGCCTTTCTTTCTCTAGATGATTCATCTGTAATATGTTTTTTGGTGAAGCTGGCTAGCCAGTGGAGTTGGAAATGACTTAGATTATTGATAAGTACTGTTGCATTAGTGAGAAGGAGAACAACTGAATAAACCAGCCCACTGATCTCATTTTCTAGAAAGATTTATTACTGAGACTCAAGTGATCCCTTTATGCATGTCGGTCGCTTACATTATCTGAAGAATTGTTGAACAACTTCCCTTGAAGAAGGGTTAACCATTGCATCATGAAAAATGTTGTTTAGCAGTAATGCTTGTATGTGGATCTTTCTTGAAAAGTAGACATCAGCTGGATGCCTGGATTCGTTGAATATTAATGATAGTTAGGTTATACCTGATCCTGTCGTATTGTTGTCCCCGGTATATTGTGATAAGACTAACACTAATCCTTTAAAATTGATTAGATGATCAATGATCATGCTACCATGCACCATCTCTGTTATGCAATTAACCCGCTTATAGCATGTGAAAATGCTTGATTTTTATTAAATGTATGTCACTTTGTATTACAGGTAAAGCTGTTATTCATTCTGAAACCACTAACAGAAAGCTCCTTGAGATAAAAAAGATACTAGAAGTCAATGTAGGAGAACAAATGGTACAGTATAATTTCTCTAATGCTGTCCTCTGACTATCAGCAGTTCAGCGCCAAGCTTTATCTATTACTTGTGGCGTAATTCTACACTCAGTTGTGTATCCCGATTAGTCTCAAAACTCTGCTACGTCATGCAATGCAGACCATTGATACCAATGCAGAGCCTGCCGAGTTCGAGCGCAAAGACCTCCCTCTTAGTGGTAAGTGGTAACGGTAGTGCGCACCTCCATGTCCCTTCTACAGTGGATTTGGCAGCAATCTTTACTGTATCAACACCGCGACATTATCCAACTCTTTCTTTCCTCAGGCCACGAAATGAGAGACGGCTCGACAATCGGTTGCCTCCACTCCGTCGGATCTGATCTTACCCGCACTCGGGAGCTACCAGAGCTGCAGCAGAATGTGTCCATGCAGAGCGGGCAGGGAGCTTCCGCGATGGACAAGGATCCAAGCAGGACTCCCACCAGCGTGCGCGAGGTATAACACTTGAGAATCTAGGCAGTAGGCAGTTACAAACGTAGGGTTGAACATGATGAACTTCGATGCCTTGTTGCAGCCGGCCGCGCCAGTTTGTTCCCTGGAGAGTGGGGTGCTTGGGCAGAGGATCAGAAAGTCCTTGGCTGCTACTGACGAGACGCAGTCCACCCAGGACAAGCGATCCAGGAAGGCTAGCATGGTAAAAGCTTCAAGTTTCTTCACTCAACCAAAATCACTTACCGGATGCATGCCATGTACACCCCATCGCTTACATCGGTAATAGTTTGGTACCACATGGATAATAATAAGCTGTAGTTTCCATCAAATGCTGCAGGTGAAGGAGCCGATCCTCCAGTACGTCAAGCGCCAGAAAGCTCAAGCTCAGTGAGGTGTGGTGCAGGTGTCATGAGTAAGCAACTGCTAACCTCGTCCAGTTGAGGTGGAGAAGTACATATCCTAGTTCAGTTCAGGAGCTTAAACTTGTGCAGATAGAGAGCGCTCACGGCAGACGTAGATTCTTGTCCCTATGCTTCGCACGTAAAACGTATAAGAGAGAGTAGTCCCTTGAGATCGTCTATCAGTCTATGCTGTTGTTTCAGATGAGATTTGTACTGATAACATGCCTTACTGTTGAAATGCGACAGTATCATACGTTGGTTTGTTTGATCTTAGCTAGTTAGTTCACCCAATCGTTTGTTGAATCTCTTTTAACTTCCACACTGCAGCTGAGCTCTCCCCATACGCAGCTCTCTACCGAACAGTGTTTTTTTTTCAAGAATTCTCTACTGAACGGTGAGGAGAGGAGCCTTTTATTTTCTCCCGGTGCTGTCACTGTAACTACTGTTCTGTAATCTGTATACTAGTTCTGTACACAAAGGCAAGCGATCGTTGCCAATGCCTGGTGCCGTGTGACGGAAGTTTTCCGAGGGGACCGGTGCTTCAGGGTTTCCTCTCGTCAGCCAAGCACCCTCCTGAGCAGTGGCATTGATGGCGGATACAGTTCACCTGGATCGACGCGTGTTCAAGTCTTCATTTGTCCGCTGCGCTTATGGTACACCTGTGCTAACTACCCCAGTTATGGTCGCGTTGAATCGTTGCACAGTTCGCTCCTTGTCGGTATTCCAGCTGTTGGCGCGGTGGTCACGCCTCACGCCTCCTGAAATCATGGGGCGCCAGTCGTTACACTTGCACAAAGTCGTTACACTTGCACAAAGCCGTTCGGTGCCATCCCCATTTTTTCTGAAAAACGGGTTTGATTTTTAGGTAGATTAATTTTAATTTTTGAGATGAGAAATGTCTGAATATCCACGAGGACAGTGGCTTATTTGATACCGTTTAACGTAATTAACCATAATTAATGATAATTAACGACTACTAACGTACAACAATAAATATAATTGATGATAACTACTGCAATTAACGAGAATAATTGTAATTAACGACAACTAGCGCAACTAACGATACTTAACTGCAATTAACGACGATTAACATAATTGACTGCAATGAACGATGACTACCGCAATTGATCGTATTTAACGACGATTAACGACAATATACTGCAATTAATGATAATCAACGCAATTAATGTAATTAAAGATAATTATTACAATAAATAATTATTACAATAAATAATTAATAAAAATAGATAATTATTACAAAACAATATATTTACAACAAAAAATGAAAAAATGGGTAAAACAGAGGCGACGCTGGCTAGGGTTTGGGCCACCAGCGCCGACTACGTCGGGAGAGGGGTTGGGTCGGACGGAGTTGCCAGATCCGGAGTCGGACGGAGGTGCTAGATCCAGTCGGGGTCGGAGGTGGGCGGAGGCGCCAAATCCAGGGGAGGAGGACTGAGCCGGGGAGAAGGTGGGACGTCGGCGTGGGAGGAGGAGGGAGCCGACACCGGAGAAGGGGGGGGGGGAGGGCACCAGCGGGGGAGGAGGAGAGGGTGGGGCGTAGTGCGTGAGAGGAAGATGGAGCAAGGGAGGAACGGGCAAGGGGGGGGCTAGGGTTTCAATAGGGGGCTAGGGTTTCAATAGGGGGTTTTATTCTGTGGCAAACGACGCGTAATTTACTCTCAACTTTTGGGTAAATGCGGAATGGGGGCTGCGGGAAGCCACGGAAGCTCCCCGCGGGCAACTTTAGGCTTCTGACTTCCGCACGTTGTAACGCGAAGCGGCTTCAGGGAAAAGCGAGAGAGACAAGCTAGGCGTCTGAAACGACTTCCTGCTTTTTTGAGCGAAAAGTGGAAGCCGAAGCCGATCCAGACCCTAGATTAGATGCCTTTGCACTTGACTGTGTTTTTTTATCGGATAGAGTTACTCTGTAAGTTTGGGAAACGAGACAAGGTTGTTCTTCTAATCGTGTTAGTCTAACCAGAGACGGAACCAGGAATTTGGGAGCTTGGAGCAAACTTGTAGTGTAGAAAATAACAAGACATAATATGATTTGAGGGACAATTGGACAAGCCTTAACTGCTGTCTCGGTGGCTCATAGCTGAAGTTCAGTTTGGGCCTCAACGCCCCTAGCTCCGTGGCTCTGCCCATTGCAGACAGTGGTCATGGCCTCACCCATTGGTTGTCCCGACATCGTGCCGAGCTCCTGCCGTCCTAATTGTCGCCTCGCCTGCTTGCCGTGCCTCAACCCTCAGCCCCTTGCATGTGTTGCGCTGAACTCCCGCTGTCCCGTGCATCGCCTCAGCCCCCGGCTCCCACCCGTGTCGCTTGTCGTCGTTGGTGGCTCTAGCTCAGTGCCTTGGCAGCGCGGCTTGGTGTGGGCGGCAACAGGCGTTGTCCGGTGGAGTAAGAACCCGACTCCAAAGAAAGAAAAAAAAAGCGGACTAAAAGAGAACAACAAAAGAGAGATCACTTTCGACGATTGAACAGCACTTTTATAGCCAGATTGGAACTGGACTTGAACCTTCATATCCAGATTTCACTCCACTTTCACTTTCATATCAGGAACGTCGACTTGCACTTTCTGGTTGGGAATGACCGAAATTGAACAGGAAATGACCTGGTTTGTTTAGTCATTACTTCTTGCACTTAGGTTGCCCTTGTCGGCTGCCACTCAGCCCACGCCCCACACGAATACGATATCTTCTACACGAACACGACATCTTCTCCTTCTCGAGTCCATCTCCATGACTGTACTCGCTCCGAACAAGCTTCCATGGCGGCTTAACGCCGGTGGGCTGGCGGAATGGCGATGGGTCTAGCCGAGACCCGGAGAGAGTCTGCCTCGGCTTGTTCTTACAGTTGTTCCGTCATTGACGTACACCACTGTATACTCATACAAATCCAATATTTTCTCGGAGGAAAAACACAAACCCGAGTTTTGTTTTGAACACAAATTCGACTTTTTCTAAACAAAAACACAAATTCGTTTTTTCCAAAATAAAACACAAATTCGGAAGTGTTGAGCTCCGGAAGCCCAAACACGCACGCACGCAAACGCGGGGGCAGCGGCGGCAACCGAACGGCTCCGACCCGCGCGATGCCGCCGAAGCCGGTGAGCCCGCCCGCCGCCGGCGGCTTCGAGTACTGCGAGCTGTGCCGCCGCAACCACGACCAGGGCCGGCGGCACCGCTACTTTCCCGCCCACCGCGCCGCCCTCGCCGCCGCGCTCTCCCGCTTCCGCTCCAAGCTCTCCGACTTCCGCCGCGCCCTCCTCCACCGCTCCCCCCCGCCCCACTGCTCCAGCCTCTGGTGCCCCTTCTGCTCCGCCGACCTCGTCGACCACGACAGCCGCTTCGCTTGGTACTTACTACTCGTCGCCATACACCTAGGGTTTCTGATTTAGATATATGCTGGTTCTGATTATAGTTTGGATCGCCCAATAGAACATGAAATCGAACACTGGTGGGTTGGATCTTAGTACGTTAGGATTAGGGTGTTGTTGGAATCGTAGTAAGCTTTTCTAAATACTGCAGATATAGTGAATTCCTGAGGGGGAAATAAGCCCAGTTTTACTCCTTTGCAGTAGCAATGCAATTTACCATCTCGCAAGTGAGGAGCACCTGAAGGGTGTGAAGGATTTCCTGCGGAAGCATGGGGGTGGGATGGATCAGGTGGGTTCGTTTAGGATTTCAGAGGACGAGCTTGCTAAGGTGCGCTGCAGTCTGTTTCATGCTTTGCATTTTCTGTTCAAAGAATTACATGAAGTACTTGTTTCATCGCACTGGTCATATCATAAGGTCTATTTAGTATTCAGGTACGATGTTGGCAGTGAAGTAGATTGTTTTGTGCCTGGAAATAATATGCCGGTTCCTGCATATGTTGATCTGTTATTTTTTGCAATTTCAGTGGGAGAAGGGCTGTGAGTCCTCGGGTACAGAAGGAGAGACATTGACTGAAGGGCTGATTGGACCATCTCTGGGGCCGCTGAAAGATATCCGAAATGAATCTACCTCTAACAATTTGGATAATTTTGCAGAAACTGATATCCCATCTTTTAACAATACTGCATCTTATGTTGTTATGCCTTTACAAAGTCCTACCAATGGGGTGTATCACCCCATTAGTACAGTGTGTTATGGATCTACTGCTTCTGGAAATGTTCCTTATTCTGCTCCGCTTGGAACTTTCGGACTGCCCACCACACCCTGGGGATTGGTTGCAACACATAAACATCAGGGTATGCTGGGTACAAACATGTTTCATAGCACTGATGCAAAAATGAAAGGTGAGCATGAATGTTAAAATTCTCACAAGATCTTTTGCTTCTTTTTTGCTCTAGACTTTCCTAATTGTATTACTGTGCTGCCTGGTTGGTTCTTGGCTAATTGTCTTTCCTTTACAGGTGCTCAATCTACTATCCTTGGAAATGGACCAAACCCATCAGTTTCTTGTTCTGTACATGTAAGTATGTAACATGTGCAGACGCACATGTGCATGTGACAAGCACGCATTAATTCTGTAAAGAAGGATTGCAAACAATATTTTGTCTGTTCTTCATTATTGAGGTTCTTCGCTAAGAAATTTGAAGTACTGATTACAACAAAGAGAGTGTTTTCTGTTTACACAAAGAAATAGTGGGCTTAGTCAATGTTGTTCGAAGCAGGAGGTTGCAGCATTTGGGTATCTTTAATCTCAATGGCAGGAAGGTTAAATGAGGGCAAGTTGCCATGCAAACAAAAGCAGTTAACCATGCTGTCATTTAGTAACTAATATGAGTTTCCCGTGCTTGTAGGTTCTGGTTTGCAGTTATAACTCATTGGGCCAAGCTAAATTATGTTCAGTTTCTGGTTTACTTTTGGTTAATTAGTTACTCTTGTGGTGTATAATGAGTAATGTATCTTCATATTATGGCATTGGAGTACAGCAGACATGGGCCATTCAATTTATGTTCTGACCTATTGCTTCTACCCATTTCCTTCCACTGATCTCAAAACATGTTTTTACCTTCCTAATTAATAGAATTACCATCTCAATTGGTTCATATGAATCAGCTCTACGACGTTGTTGGTCCAATATAATGATATATACCACAGTCTGGATGAACCGTCCATTGGGAATGCTGTCATATGTTAGGAAAACTAGCACAATATTGTGTTTTTTTAGTTTAAGAAAGAATGATAACATTATCTCTTTTTTTTGTGACAAAAGGCATTGTTGTTAGTTTGACAAGTTCTTTTTTCCTAAAAGAAGCACAATTATACCCAAAACTTTTGATACAAACGTTCATACTGTCTAATGATTTGTTGTTGTTCGTGTATACATCATTGATGTGTATGCATGATGAATGCAATGCATGCTTGGCTTCTGTTTCCTTTTTTCATGAAATACCCGAACATTGCCTTTGCAGGTTCAACAGAGCCACTCTGGAGGGATTTTCAATCAGGGTATTGGACGTATTTACAATTTCTCTAGTATATAATTTTTCCCAAAACTTTTCACTAGTCTGAATGTAAAAAAAGCTTCAGCTTTAGAAAGAGATTTCTTTTGAATTCCTTATTGATCTATGCGTGAAATGTAACCTAATATCATTGCTTTATGAAGGCCTGAAAGCAAATGTGCATACTGGCGCTCCTCCTCCTTGGTTAGAAGCTAACGAGCATGATCCAAAGAATGTGTCACTCAGCAGCTATGCTCTTCCATCTTCTCGGAAAGGAAAATCGAGAAAACTTAACCCAAAGCGTGTTGGAGCTGCATGGGCAGAGAGAAGAAGAGCTGAAATGGAAATGGAAAAGCGAGGTGAACTTGTTCCAGAAACATCTGATTCTAGTTGGCTCCCTAATTTTGGTGGTGTCTGGCAATCTGGTACGAGAAAGGAATCAAGGAAAGACTTTGCGAAAAACCATAAGCTTCATGACAAGAACAATTATGAGTTATCCCCTGAGATAAAACCATATATCAGCAAACGGATGGTAAATGTGATTTCTCACTCTTCCATGTTCTAACTAAATCACCTCAGCCTTTTTTGTATATTCTCTTTGGTATTTGGGATTTTAGTGTGTTTTTAGCAAATAATTTCTGACCTTTTGTGTTATTCTTCAGTCTACTGTCTTCTTACATCAATGAGATTATAATGTATAGTGCATAGTCTAGATTATCCTGTTATGTAAAAACTTTTAAGTGTTATGTAAAAACTTAATTATCCTGTTGACAGCTGGGAATAACTCTTTGATATTAGTTTACATAGTCTAGATCGACCTAGGCTGCTATAGTTGCCTCGTTACTTGTTTGATTTCTCCTGATTCCTGGTAGAAGCAACATGCGTGCCATAACTGCATAAGTTCATCCATGTCACTTATTGTCTTTATTGAGGCTCATGACCACAACATTAGGTAAGATCAATGATTCCACCTTGGCAAAGTCGTAAGGCAATTTGAAGCAAGGTTGCATTATGTGGTTGTAAGCTAGAAGGAAATATGGAGTGCACAGAGAGATAGCTGTTTCAATAATTGATGAAACAGGTAGCAGTCTTAGTGGAGAAATCAAGATGGACACTGATAATTTATTTTTCTCTTATTATTATCCTGTTATTACAGGGATGTGAAAGTATGGCCTAGATAATACTTATGCTATACTTATTTACCTCTCTTTATTCTTTGCATTCGGATTATGTATTTGAATGGTTATCTCATATGCTTGTTTGTCTTTTCTCTTGCAGCGTGTAGATTCTAATAAGGATGAACAACCTGACAGCATTGTAGAACAGTGAACAGATGTGCAGTCTGGCCAGATGCTTTATGGTTGATGTCTTCGGCCCATGCCTGAAAAGATCATATGTAGGTTGACACATGTGCAATACATAATGCCAAGCAAGCCTGATGAAAAAGGCGGTATTTCTTTTCAAGAAGAGTTGCCTTGTAAAGTCTTTGCGGAGTGTTGGTTGGTGCGTTCAACTGTGAGGAGATTCATACATTGCTGCTGATGCAACATTCATACCTTGATTAAAACGTGCGAGGAGATTCATACATTGCTGCTGATGCAACGTTCATACCTCGATTAAAACGTGCATTCGCTCCTGATCAGATAACAGAGGAAAACTTGGACATGGATAAGTGATACTCTAGTTGATTTGGTTGACTGATAGCCCCGTCCAATTTGCCTCTTTTGATTTGCCAACATTGGGCCCCATTGGAGCGAACTGAGTGTATGCTCCAGGATTTCCTTGTCTGATGACATGTAAAGTAACCATGTACACTTCGTCACGCAGTTAACTGTTTTAGCTGTTCAGTGACTGCGTTGGCCTCTAGTTTTTGACCAAATGGAAGGAGCAATTGCAAGTAATCCAAACGTAAAGATGGTTAAGTTCCGTTTGGAACACAGGAATTCCATAGTGAAGAAACAACCACCGTAAAAGTGTAAATTATGAAATGCACAAAGTCGCGTAATATTGCTGTGAACAAAATCCATGTCAGGGAAGAGTGCACTCCGAAGTATTAACAGCCATGGAGAGTGGTTGTCGGCAGGGAAGGTTATTCGCCATTGTTTGTCCTTTTGTGTCTGTTGTTCATTTGCTACAGGCACTCAACTTGCAATCTCTGGCGCACAATGGGGACCTAAAATAATGCTACAGGAAATACTGAGCTAGAAACTCTTTTCTCTAAGGGAAAAAAAAGAAACAAATAGTAAAAGCAAGGAAAAAAAATCATAACACATCCAAAATGAATAATGCTTACTAAATTTGAGCCACACAATCCTTACAACATCCTATTTTATACAGATCTAGTTAAAGATAGCTTCTCTACCGGATGAGTGAAAGATAGCTTCTCTACCGGATGAGTAATGCAAAAACCGCCGCGTTTCAAGGGGGTCTTAATGCAGTTGGCGATTAGGCCCTCGGCCATAAAAATTGCTTCCGACAGACACCTGCATTTATCATCCATCACCGAGGAAGAAGAAGAAGAAGAAGAAAGAATCCATGAACAAGGCAGCAGACCAGCAAGCAGACGCCCCTCAAATTAAAGAGCAACCACCAGTTGGTGATAAACATAAATCCCCCTCCTAACACCTCAAAACCTCATTGAATCCCGTCGTTTTTGGCCGCCCCACGCAATTTCCAAGCGTGCATGTGCCCCGAAAGCAACCGAGCCGAGCCAGCGGTCGCTCTCCCCGCAACTGTTTCGGTACTGCGTTGCATTTGCTACACCAATGTGAAAGACGGCGACGCCGAGATCGCTACCGTGAGATGCTACGACTTAACCAGTGGTCAATTTGATCACCGGCACCGGTAAGGACTAAGAGACTAGGGCAAGAGGGGGCTGCTGCGCGTGTGCGAACCATATGAACAACCGAACGCGTATGGAATAAAATATGCAAGTCAATGATATGCATGTACGGACCTTGAACTAAATTTTAAATAAGACGGAGCCATAAACTTGACTAAAGAGGATTATCTAGAAGCAAAAGAATTTATTCACAAATTATATTGCAACCGCACTAATAAGAGCATATAACACTAAACGGAATCAACAACTACAATCCGCATGCAAACTTACTATTAAATCAACAACTTCAATACTCCATTTGATTTCGACACTAAACGGAATCAACAACTACAATCCGCATGCAAACTTACTATTAAATCAACAACTTCAATACTCCATTTGATTTCGACAAGTGAAGAGTAAAGACTAAGTATTTATCACCTAGACACTTACTATTGGAGTTTTTCCCATTATATTGCTGCTTTGCTTGCTCATCTTGACAAGCCCCCTGCCCAGTCTGGTCCTTGCTCGTCGCGCGCCTAAGCCCTTGTGTTGTCGACTTGGTCCCTGCCCGCTGTCCGAGCCCTCGCCGCATGCCCGAGCCCTTGCCTTTCCTCGCCTCATCGCGCGCCAGAGCCCTTGCCTCGCCTCAGGGGGGAGGCATAATTGCGTGAGGGGAATGGGAGTCGGTGGCTGCCTCCTTCTAGTCCCTGATGCGTAGTGGCCCACTAGCCCTAATCCTTCTAATGGGCCAGCTAGGATAGACCCAACTCAACAAAGTCCACGCAAGCGAGACGAAGACATCCTATTCGTCTTCAATCTCAGCTCGGCAGTCTCCTCCTCGCCGGTGCCATGGATGTGGGGTCCAGGAGGGGTGTGTGTGTGTGTGTTTTTTCTGGCCGGAAAGGAGCTCGCTCGAAGGGAAGGGAGGGTCCGCCCTTGCTGACATGCTTGACCCTGACGAGGGTGATGGTTGGAGAGGATCGTTTGCCCTGACTTTCGGGAGTTTTTACGCGCTTGTTTGGAGGGGTGGTAATTGGTTGACAGAAATTTTGTGTGTAAGTCTTTGCCACTTCGATTAGCGGCACTGAAAAATGGCGCCACGAAAGACGCCGTGTTTGTGACGTGCGGATCAGGATCTAGCGTGTGTGGACTAGGAACCACCACATGCATCATTGTCACGAGTGAGATGTGAAATACTTCACTACAGTGAACACATACATTGCTCCCTTTCTCATTTTCTTCTAGAATAGAGGGGAAGAAGGGTAGAAAAACATTGGAGTCAAATTGAAATCCTTCTGATCTATCCCTCCCTCTCTCCCTCCTCTGCTGCACTACCGCCAGAGCTAGTTTTTGTGGTCCTATCCTCCACCGTCCATCACCGATGGGCACAATAAAGATGGGAAACCGTCTGTCTGCCGCACAGTGGGGAAGAAATCCAACTGTCCACTGACGAGTTCTCAACCCATCTGCTCGCCATATTACTGGATGCATGTGGTTCCATTTCATCACAGCATATGGTCACGCTCCTAGTTACTACCCTGGAATTCAACTGTTCATTGATAGGTAGTGCTATGTTTAGTTACCGTCTCTCGGGTCAGTAAAAATACTCTACAAGTCCGTAACAGCGATCCTTAGGATATGTCACACCACATGTCAGTGATATATCGAGTAACAATTACTAAAACATCAACTTTCGAAATCGCATTCTACGATAATTTGCTTATCAAGTAAGATTGCTTATTGCTTTAGGAGAAGTTCTATGCGAAGCCCACGGTTCTCACCACACATAATTTAACCAGACTTCATATATTTTTATAAGAGATTAGCTCAGAAACTACAATTCTATTCTGAAGGAGAACACTACATTGTAAAGAAAAGTTTTGGTATTTCGTACTTGCATTGTTTGTAGGGTAGTATTTGCATTTTAGTAGGACAAGAGAAAACCTCTGTTGCGGGTAGGGATGGCAACGGGACGAGAGAACGCCAATATTGAAATTCAATTAATTGTATTTGGATCCTGATCCCAGATGGATCTACTTGCCGAGCTACCAAACAAGAAAGGAGATGCTTTTATTTTCTCAAGCAGAAAGGGAAAATAACTTTTAGTGGAAGAGTACTTTGCTAGTACTAGTACTACCACTATTCGATGTGTTGCAGCATGATGCCCACGGCTTAGGCACCAACCATGAAGTACATGTACATTTCCATTTCGTGCAAGTTTAGTTGATGTAGGGAATACAGGCCGTGGTCCACGCGAGTTTCTCATCCACCGTAGTTTATAAATAGGGAGTTCTAACTCATTGTACGTACTTGATTGAGAAAGAAATAAAAAGAGAAGAAATCACCCATATCTCTGTCTTTTACTTTTTATGTACTTGTGTATGTAATTCTCCTCGAAGGATCGATTGGACGGCACTCAGCAACGAGTTCCTCAACACGTCATCAGCACGATCTGCTCAGATTTAAAGGTAATTGTCGAAACACTCGTAGATTGAATTGCCTTTCTAGATTGCTTTCAATTCCGCAAATTTTGCTTTCTAGATTATTTTCTACGATGCAAATCCGCTCTAATCTACCGCTGGCCGACTTGGAGTCGAGGGCCAAACTGATCGGTAGATTGCATGAAAGGGCAGATGTTGATTGCTCTGTAGATTGGGTGAACATATGAAAAAAAACTCAAGCACTTTATATGTTCTGGTATTTGAAGTATTTTATTTATATGTTGATTGCTTCGTACTAAATATTAATAAAGTACTTTATATTAGAACGCGTGTGACACCCGATGGAGGAAGTGTACTTAGCTGATAGCAACACAATGAATACCATCATGAGAGAGACGAAATACTTTCAGTCGATCAGCAAGAATGCTGGTAGTCTTACGACAATAGTGGGTAGCGATGCCTGTATAATAGGCTTAGGAAGAGCCATAGTTATACTCTCGATGTGCTTAACTTTGGTCATTAAAGAAGCCTTGTTGTACTCAGAATCGACTAGAACTCTCCTAAGTTTAAAGGATATTTGCGCTAACGGTTTCTACGTAGAGACTGAAGAAGAGTACGGTAATGAATACCTGCTCATTACAAAGCGTGAAGAAAGTGGAAAATGGTATTATAATAACTTCCTTCATTTGAGACTGGGCTATACTACACTAATATTAAGGCACCCACAGCCTATACTGCCCTGAAAACCATATTTAGAAACTCTGAACTTTTCTGTCTCTAGCATGATAGATTAGGCCACCTAAGTCTTAGGATGATGAGAAATATAATTAACAATTCACATGGATATATTATCGATGTAAAGAATTTTCTGAATCAGAAAGATTTTGTGTGCCCCGCATGTGTCACTGGGAAATTAATTACTAGACCTTCTGCTCTGAAAGTAAAGGGTGAATTTTCTACATTCCTGAAACGTATCCAGGGAGACATTTACGGTCCTATACAGCTCCTGTCAGGGCCATTTATATATTTTATGGTGCTCATCGATGCTTTCTCGAAATGGTTGCACATATGTTTATTGTCTACAAGAAACCATGCTTTTGCAAAGCTAATCTTGCAGTTAATTAAAATTAAAAATAATTTCCTGATCATAATGTGAAGTCCACTAGAATAGACAACGCCGAAGAATTTACTTCAAAGGCATTTGATGATTATTGCATGACAATAGGAATTAAAGTTGAGCATTCCGTACCGCATGTCTACACCCAGAATGGACTAGTAGAGACATTAATTAAAATGATTAAATTTATTGTCCGATCACTTTTGTAGCATTGTAATTTACCAACTACATGTTGGGAACACGCGGTCTTGGACGCAAGAACTCTCATCAATTTTAGACCGTAAGCATATAACATCCATTCACCTATGCAACTAGCGCAAGGGTTAGCACCTAAAATTTCTCATCTTCGCAAATTTGGTTGCAAGGTTTATGTACATATACCCCATCATAGCGTACTACATGAGCCCTTTTCGAAAGTCTGGGATATACGTTGGTTATGAGACAACATCCATAATCAGGTATTTGGACCATATGACAGGAGGTTTGCATACTAACCGATTCGTTGATAGTATATTTGATGATGATAGTTTCTCGTCATTAGGGGAGGATATTAATACCTTGCTAAAAAATATCGGGAAATAACGTGGCAGGAATCTATGCGCATGACCCGCACACTAGTGAAGCAAATAGAGAAGTCCAGAAAATTATTGATTTGCAAGCATTAGCAAATCAACTGCCTGACCACTTTAGTGATTTAAAAAGCATGACCAAGTCGCATGTGCCTGCACGCAATGCACCGGAGAGGGTTGAAATACTAAAGAAAGTTGAAGGTATCCCTAATCCTGTTCAGAGGGCTCAGAATAGGACGAGAACTCTGGCCCCTCGAATCCCAAGTAACCGGGGATGCCTGATGAAAAAGGATAAGAAGGACTTGACACAGTCGATCACCGAAGTTCCCTAGAACCAGAAGGGGAGCCAGTTGAGACCTGGCACTAGTATGGAACCTTTAGAAAAATGCATACTCGATTTGAATATTCCTATGGAGGGAGAACCAAGCAGGGTTGTGTGCGCACACATCGGAGCTGAAAAACTACAGAGACTTACCCCCGTAATTGGAAGTAGCGGTGAGCAAGTAGAAGTATTAGAATAATCACCTCATGAAGAAATAGCTATAAACTATGTAACCACGGGAGAATCTATGAATAGGACAACAGCCAATGTCAACATTTATTTTATATAAAAAATACCACAATTATCAATCTTAATCCAGAGCCCACATCGCTCGACGAATGTAAGAAAATACCAGATTGGGAAAATTGGAAGAAGGCAATAGAAACTGAATTGTTATCTCCGAATAAAAGAGAGGTGTTTGGTCTCATAAGCCGCACGCCTCCCCATGTGCACCCCGGTAGGGCATAAGTGGGCATTTGTTGAAAGAGAAATAAAATAATGAACTTGTAAGATATAAAGTAAGACTCGTTGCACAAGGTTTCACTCAACATCTAGGAGTTGATTATGAAGAAACATATTCTCCGGTCATGTGTGGAGTTACCTTTAGATATTTAATCTCAATGGCACTGAACTTGAATTTAGAAATGAAATTGATGGATGTGGTAACTACATACCTTTATGAAAATTTGGATTTGGATATTTATATAAAGGTACCCGAAGGTATCCCTGTCCCGAACCAAGACAGAGCAAATAGAAATATGTATAGTGTGAAACTCAAAAAATTATTGTACGGACTTAAGCAATCGGGCAGGATGTAGTATAATCACTTGAGCGACTTTCTATGCAAGAAAGACTATACGAACAATAAGGATTGTCCCTGCGTATTTATACGACGATCCTATAATGTATTTAGTATAATCTCGGTATATGTAGATGATATGAATATCATCAAAACATTGGAAGATATTAAGAAAGCAAGATCTTACTTGGAGTCGGAGTTCGAAATGAAAGATTTAGGTAAAACCAAATATTGCCTAGATTTGCAGCTTGAGCATGTCCCTGAAGGGATATTAGTGCATCAGTCAGCCTATACTCAAAAGGTGTTAGAAAGGTCTGGCTTTGAAAATTCATACCATTCGAAAGTGTCGATGGTCAGGAGTTCCTTGCAGCAAGACAAGGATCCGTACAGACGTAGAGAATAGGGGGAGGAAGTCTTGGGACCAGAATTCCTGTACTTAAGTGCAATAGAAGTACTTATGTATTTAGCAAACTGTACTAGACCGGCTATTGCATTTGCAGTAAACCTATTAGTATGGTATAGTGCAGAACCTACCAAAAGGCATTGGTAGGGAACAAAGGACATCTTTCGATACGTCCAAGGAAGCAAAGACCTTGATCTGTTCTACAGAAAGAACCAAGACTTGACTATGACTGGCTATGCGGATGCTGTGTACCTGTCGGACCCGCATACATCCAAGTCACAAACAAGCTATATATTTCTATATGGTGGAACTGCAATTTCATGAAAATCGTCCAAGCAAAGTCTTGTATCGACTTCGATGAACCACTCAGAAATCATAGCACTGTACGAGGCCTCACAAGAATGTGCTTGGCTTTGTCGGATAATTCACCACATCTAGCAGTTGTGTGGATTGAATACCACGTAAACTCCCACTATTATCTATAAAGATAATGCAACCTGTGTTGCACAAGTGCAGATGGGTTATGTGAAGAGTCATCTCATAAAGCATATCAACCCTAAGTTTTTCTGTGCTCATGAATTGCAAAATATGGACAAAATTAAAGTACTGTATACTAAGTCATGTGAAAATTTTGCAGATTTATTCACTAAGTCACTTACAGTATCTAGCTTTGAAAGGTGCATGCGTGGAATTGGAATGATAAGACTTTGGGAAGTGCAGAACTAAGGGGGAGAATCTTCATGAACTTATTTTTGAAATTTAATCATAAAGATCGAGTATCCAAAGAATAAATCATAGAGATTAAATGAAATTGGGTGGATTGTATTCTTTTTTCCTTGACGAGTTTTCCGAAAGTTTCTCAGCTAAGGTTTTTATTGAGATAATTCGTGGAACGCAGCAAAACATGTATCATGTACTATTTCTTCAAAAAAATTTCCACTGAATTTTTGTGGAATTTTGACGAGATATGAACATGTTGGATGAGTACCCAAGGGGAAGTGTTGGGAAACCTGAGCCTGGGTCGTACAGGCCTTGGCCCTTGTGGGCTCCTCATCCACCTTTGTCCATATATAGGGGTCCCAACTCATTGTACGTGCTTGATTGAGAAAGGAATAAACAGAGAAGAAGTCCCCCATATCTCCGTGTCTTTACTTTTCAGACTTGTGTATGTGATTCTCCTACGAGGTGCTCGATCGGATTGGACTCGCTAGCGACGGTTCCTCAACAGATTGGGCCATACGTGTCATGTCCTATCACCTAACGGAATTTATATGTTGTTAATTAGCCTGTGTCTTGCCCAATACATAGGTACCAAATTAAGCCCATAGGTTGTAAACTTGATTAAAAAACTAAGAGTTGACAATGTAGAATTTACTAATTTTGTACCACAAGATTTTATTTTGTTTAATGAAATGTCTCAATAACTGAGAGTTGAGACCACCACTCTATACCTTTGTGGCACACAATAGATAACAAAATTTTTGGATCATTTATAAAAGGATGGACAAGCAATGCACTTATCTTAAATGCTCAAAACTTACGAGTCATGAGTTTAAATCACAACAAATTACAATAAAAAAACACATAAATAACATATCCAATCTATAGATGGCGGAAATCAAAATCTAGAAATTAGCTAAAGAGCTAAGGTGCCACACCATGTGGTGATATATAACTCATAATAGTGGGTTTGCATATATAAACAAGAGTTCACTTGTCGATTGTGTGCAACATGACCAGGATTCTTGATCAGTTCAACATTTTCTGCCAAAGTCAAAGTCTTCCTTAAAAGTAGACCCACATATCAAAGGCTCATTCTATAACAGTTATGAACATACAACCAGTATCTAAAGGAAGTCTAATCCCCTTTATTATGGCCAAACTAGTCGTAGACCAGTTTGAGTCATGCGATGACCAGCTATGGACACCATACGACCAACTGTACGGTTTTGGGCCATCCTCAACTAGCAAACTGGTCAGGGGACACGACAGTTTTCCACGTGACTAACGTGAGAGCGGTTATTGGTGCATTTGGCAACTTACGATAGTTGGCTAAAAGATGTGATGGTTCAAGACTCAATAGAGGAACATGCGTGAAGATTAGAGGCGCCTTAAGCGACATTAACTGCCACCCCTTTAATAGCCATAAAGGGGATAGCCCAAATATTCTGTAAGGAGAACATGTGATCATTCATATTCAAGTTCATTATCAAACAGCTTCATATGATCATTTGATCAATCCTGTAACATTCCCAATATATTATTATACATACACTCATTGTGTCCACAACAATAAAGGATATTCGTTTAGATTATGCTCTCATATCATTTTCCAGATAAACTCGATAGGGAACCCCGTATTTCGATCATCGGTAGTTGGCGCTAGAAGGAGGGCGCCATCAACTCGACGATCATCGTTGTGATGTTCTTGGGTCCTCACGAATGGATGAGGAGAACTCATTCATTCTTGCCAACTACGTCCCTGAGGAGGCATGCAAATGCAACTTCTACCTCGAGTACGTTCCCGAGGGAGAATCTTCGTTGCCTTCAACCAAACCCGTTGGGAGTGAGGCGGCAGAGATGCCATTTCTACCCCAAGCAACTCTGAGGGTAGGTATATTCCCACTTCTATCTCAACAGATTGGGCCATATGTGTCATGTCCTATCACCTAACAGAATTTATATGCCGTTAATTAGCCTGTGTCTTACCCAATACATAGGTACCAAATTAAGCCCATAGGTTGTAAACTTGATTAAAAAACTAAGAGTTGACAATGCATAATTTACTAAAATTCTGTTATTCCACAAAAGATCTCAACATCAACCCACCAAGAACCGTGTCAGAGTTATTCAACATGGCTAATCGTTTGTACCATCCCAAACTTCTGTTACCAAAAAAGAAATTAATAAAGTTATTATTTTATTTGATTTTCTGAGTTTCAATAGTGTTTTCTTGGTTTTTAAAGTCAAAAAGAAGATTTATTGGGTTTTGTGAGTTTTATTGGATTTAAAGTGAAAAGTAAAAAATTTAATTATTTTCTTGAATTTTAAAATCTTTTTCCTATTTAGTTTAAAGCCAAAATTATTTATTTGCAAAAATAAAAGGCAACTTTAAGTTGGAAATATTTAATTTAAGTCCAAAATAACTCAGGGAATTTCTATGAATTTTCCATATTTTTTGGATTTTAGTTGCTATTTTCTAAGGCCTTTTTGAATTAATAGAATTATTTTAATCGTTAAATCAATTGAAATAGGAGAAAAGTGCTTGGGCCGAATCTTCCTAGCCCAATCACTGTTTCACCGCGCCCCGGCCTGTTTCTGCGGCCCACCTCAGCCCATTTCCTTTTTCTCCCACGCGACCCGACAACCATCTCTCTCTTACAAGG
Organism: Hsuehochloa calcarea; assembly: GCA_036346395.1. NCBI lineage: Eukaryota > Viridiplantae > Streptophyta > Magnoliopsida > Poales > Poaceae > Hsuehochloa > Hsuehochloa calcarea. Next base: position 21,528,189 of record CM070609.1, on the reverse strand, counting down.
CGGCGCCACTTGTCACTCTCCTCTCTCTCTCACCGCCCTAGCCCCACTTGTCATTTCCTTCTCCCTCCACCCTTTCTTCCCCAACGCCGAGCCAAGCTGCCATTGACGCGTGGGTGGAGCTCCATTTCCGTCGCAAAATCTTTCCCCTTTTTCTCGTGTCATTACGCGCATTCAAACCCCTAATCATGTCGCGCCTGTTTCCGGCAAATCCCCCTCCTTTTATGCGCGTTGCTACGGATCACGCCATCACCGCTAAGAATCATGCGCGGACCTTCGTGCGCCGCGACGCCGTCCGATCTCGCCACACCCTATAAAAGGACGCGTTGAAAGCCCTTCTCCACGTCTGCTTGAACCCCAACTCGCCCTCACCTCGCTCGTTCGGCGCATTTCGCCGAGAAAGCTCCTTCGTCGCAAGGTATTCGCCGGTGTTTTTTGACACGCACACCGACTCTCCCGCCCGACTCGCCACCATCTTCCTTGCCTTCGCGTGTTCTATCCTCGTGCTCGCCATCTCCCGAAAGCATCATCGAGCTCAACACCGACGACAACCCTAACACCGTCGCCGCCTTTTGAGTTTATCACGACCAAATCCTCGTGTCCCCAAGCAACCGAGGTGAGCACCGTGTTCGCATCACCTTCCCTACCTTTTGCGAGCACTCACGCTCCTCGCCAGTGGTCGCGGCGCCGTGAGCCGAGCACCCGAGCGCCACCACCGCCAGCGTGACGTGGCAACACACGTCACTCCCATCTGGCAGCCATGTCAGCCCTTTTGGCTTAGTTAGTGCCAAATCATTGCCAGCGTGGCGATTCGTCGACCAAGACACCGTTTGCACATGCGGTAAACCAAGTCTACCATGGACTTTGACCACCCATGGACTTGGTCCTTTGACCAAGGGGGCTCACATGTCAGTTATTTCCTGTAGGAAAATAATTTCACCGAAAAGAAATTCATGCAGTGACATCAGCACACGTCATAAAGAGATTTTCCTTTAGAAAAATAAATTGGGAAATTCAATAAAATCTGATTTTAGAATTTCTTTAGTGTTTAAACTTCCAGGAGCTCGTACTTCTTCATACGAACTCCGATTTCGATGATTCAAATTTATAAATTCATATAAATTCAAGATATAGCCAACTAAACTAAAATTATTTGATTTGGAGTTAATTTGAATTCCCATTTGAATTTATTTGAATTTGGCTTATTTTTGCGTATAGATTTCGACAACTTCGGGAAGTCAAATTTCGACGCCTTTTGAGGACAACGATTAATTAAGCAAGGCAAGTTATACCTTTGATCATATTTAATCATATTATTTAAAATTATTTAAATTATTATTGCATGCTATTTCTATTCAATGTAACTTAAATACCCGCTTTGAAATTTTAGTTATTCCTATTTGAAATTTTAGTTATTCCCATTACCTTTTTATAGCTCACTTTTTTATTGAATCAAATATTCCTTGACACCTTAGATGAAAATCTAGTTTATGCAATAGTATGAACTAGAATATTTTAGAAAAAAATTATGCTTAGCTATGCTTAGACATGAAATATTTGATTTGAGAATTTTCAACCAAAAATCAAATGTTGTTTAAATTGTATCTAAGGCATTGGTGTGCCATAGAATTTTACAAATGCATTGAAAAGTGAAATAAAATCAAAAATTGGTTTGGACTTGGGCGAAATGGATAGTTGGTGGGTACAGGTTTATGCATAGGCTCAATTCGGGTAGGGTTGAGGCCCATATGTTATTTTCGAAGTTGCCCAAATCAGTTAAGGACCGGTCTTTGAGCCGCATCTTGCAAAGCTTCACCGTATTACCACATTTCCTATATAGGCAGGACTAGGCTAAATAATTTCTAATACGTGTGGGTGTCAGTTAGACAATAGTCCCACTTGCAAAACTCCACTATACTACCACAATTGCTGTATGGATGAGTTTTTACTCAGGTAAAGGGCCAATGCCTACGATACCTAAAGGTGGTGTTCCCAATAACACCAAAGATATTGATGGAGATGAACTGATAGGGTATCAAAAGCTCGATAACCATGTCAACATCATCTTCAGTGGGTTTGTTGCCTATCAATCGAAAAGACAGTTCAAATCTACTTGGAGGGAGGTCAATAGTGTCGACACTCAACCAGGGAAGCCAGGCTACCCAAAGTGGTCGGATGTGGTTTTGACCTTAATAAAAGTGATTGTCTAAAAGGTATGTCTACACCTCGTAAGTTTCCACTAGTCATTTCTCCTAAAATAAGTAATTACAAAGTAGGAAGAGTATTGGTTGACGTGGGTAGTTCCTTGAATTTGCTTTTTATAAATGCTTTGGATGAGATGCAAATACCTCATTCTAGAATAAAACCGGTTAAAAATCCTTTCTTTAGGATAGTACCTAGTCCTTCAATTACTCCTGTTGGTCAAATAGTACCAATAGTGTAACACCCTGGCTATTCGGAAGCCAAGATACCACCTAAGGATACAACATATGAACAATTTACGGAATAAGATTCAATATGCATCTATCCAAATATCAATAACAGGATAACGAGGTGAAAGCAGCCAATACATCAGTGGCGAATAATCAGGAAACTAATCATGGAACGACATGACATGAAGTTTAAACATTACTTAATATAGTCCATCTCTCATCAAGGAATATCAAAGCTGAAACCATTAATGAAATTATCAAGTAATGTTCTGTGTGCAACGTGTTGGTCTACTCCCTTCCCAAAATCATCAACATCAGGGTGGATCACCTAAATAACATTGAAAGCAAGGGTGAGTCGAAACTCAGCACGTACCATATTAGAATAATCAATCAAATAGTGGACAAATCAATCCAATTGAATTATGAACAAATCTTACATCACATACATGATTGAATGGAATGAATACATGAATGGATGGAATGAAAGAATGCACTGAAGGAATGGACTAATCACAGCTTATACCGGTATAGCGAGTGTAACACCCGTCGGTGTTCACTTAAAGTTATCGTATGAAGAACGTTTCATACGGGTGTCCAACGTGGCCCACATTAAAATGGTGGATCACACGTACCCATTCTGGAATTGATGGGTTTTCAAATGCCCATACTGGAATTGATGGGTCTTTCAAATGCCTATACTGGAATTGATGGGTCTTTCAAAATTCCACTCCCGTGGACGGAAATTAAAGCATGTATGAATGGAATGAAGCAAGTAATATGAATGTCATCATCTTTTCTCAATTATCAATTTGAAACATATCAACATCATGAACAAGTGCAAGAACATACACGTATGCATCACATTATCATGCATTCAATTGAAAACACCACAAGTTAATATGCAATACTTGTCTGTACTGGAATATGAATGTTGAGTAACTTCGTTGATTGAAAACATGAATCATAGAAACATTAGCATGAACACAAACACATCATTCATCAATGTAAAGGATTCAATGTACTTGCCTTTCGCGTTGCGACGCGCTAGTAAGCAATGAAGGTGTCCCCACACGCGATGCCTCACCGCCTACACAAGTGTTCCCGAAATAAGAACAACGTGGAAATACATTACTACCGGTGTTCTATAATATCTCCTGACAACCCAATATACCGCACAGACCCGAATTGAAAATAAACTATACAGCCAGATTTCAGCCCTTCTGATCAGCGGTACGAGAAAAATCGTAATTAAATATCCGTAACTCATAATTAATTGAAACCAGTGCTAAAATAATCTTAACGCACCAGGCTACAAAACTCTAGTTGGTGGAATCCTTTGATTCGGCCAAAACAGTGGCCTAAACAACAGTTGAAAATACTAATAGATATCTGCCCAGATTTCAGAATAGTGGTAAAGAAAATGACGTAAATTTTATTATACTGATCCAATAGAGGTGATCTTTATCAACTTGGAAAGATAATTTAAAGAGCTACAATAACCTATTTGGGTGGGAGTTCTGAATCTGAGTGTAACTAGATCAAAACTGACGAGCAACCTACAGTCTCCAAAATCTCTGACAGACAGAGTAGTGTGCGGTTAAAAATTTATATCTCCTAAACCACAGGGTGGAATCTCGTGAGCTCGGTACCAAAAGAAAGATAAGGAAACCAGGAACATAACGCTAGGAGACAAAAACTCGAGATTCGGCCTTTAAGTAATTCATAATGGCCCGACAAGAAAATCTGTCAAAACACCTAAGCTGTCCTGGACAGTCGCAGTAAAACTACCATATCTCCTAAACCGTAACTCCAAATCAGATGATCTCGGTGCCTAAAGAAAGCTAAGATCAAGGGCTACAACTTTCTAAGAGGTGGGAAGATCAGAAAACGTACGAAACTTACCCAAATATGACAAACAATTTTGGCGCACGACAGGGAGGAGGGTGGCGGCCGGTTGGAGAGGGGGAGGAGGGGGTGGCGGCTTGGGGAGGGGAGTGGGGAGAGAGAGGGGATAGGCTAGGGTTTGGGGATGAGGAAAAAACCCGCCCTTGGCTGGCCCCCCTCTTGGGCCCCTCCTGGGCTGCGGTCCAGGCCCAGGTTGTCGGAAGATCGCTGAAAACCCCCCGTCGATTCAGGAAATTTCAGTTCTTGTTTGCATTTTCCCTCCCCAGCTGCTTTTCTAATTACCCGATCCGAATCCAGGGTATTACATTCTACCCCCATTCACAGGATTTGACCTCGAATCTGCACGCCAATCTAAATGTAAGGAAACTACGACTGGAATGAAACAACGATATTCCAAGCTTGGAATTGCTCAGATACTCGCTTAACACTCGAGCACACCAGCGATGCGCATTGCGATAAGGACCCGAGACGGTCAACGCGATAAGCCAACGTTCTCATTTTTACAACTTTCAAAAACGAAGAGAATCCAACTAGAAATAGAGAGTCCTCATCGCATCCACGCAATGCTAACTCTCCACCAAAAGGTTAGATTCCAAATTTGACAATCATCTCGAAAACAAATCCATTTTCCAAATAAGCAGTTTACATATGAACACCACGACAACCAAAGGAGAAATCACTCGAACGCCCAAACCAAATACTTGCGGTTTGTCTGAATTTGGAAAGAATCAACACGCCAACACAGCGCCAACTCAAATTGCGAAAAATACAAGTCAACGACACAAAACTCAAATGAGAATCAAGAAAACGCCTCATTATCCCACAAATCATCCTTTGACACAGTTCCTCGCTTCTAGGAATAAAATTTCTCTCGAACCTTGAAATTCGAATTCACTGCCTACCACATGAGCTTAAACCTCTTAGTTAAACATCCTCAAATTATGCTCAAATATAAATTCATCATCCACACCATTTTGGAAAGGCTATATTGAATCCACCGAATACTCTAAATAACTCGTTCTACTAACCAAAATTGATTTGATAGAAGGCGTTCAAAGCAACACAGAATAGGTCCCACACAATGACATTACCTCCAATTTCCAAGAACAACAACTCAAAATTCTTAGCACGCACGTTCATATACTTCATCAGAAGGGTTCTATCAATTATCATCCCACTGCTCATGAAACTCTATTATTCCACTCTCTCTACACACAATCATTGAGTGACCAAAGGTCTAGCATGAAAATGCAAAGCCCAGATTTAACCTGCAAGACTTCTACTACAAATTGCAATTATAACAGATAGGGAAATCAATGAATTGAATCTACAACATTCCCACAATTCTAACATACTCACTTATTGATATCCTCAAAAATTACCCACATAATCTCGCAATCTTATCCAATTGCGTTACTCTATAAAATTAATCAAGGTCTCCATACATTCGATAATCCTCAACCTTTTAACATGAACTGAAGTTCTGGAATTTCTCTATACCATAGGTTCTACTCAATCGTAACACTATTCAGACTTTCTTCGAAGCCAAACATTCCATGTGAATCAATATTATTTTTTTTCCTCAAGAGATACAGATCAAATCTATTTCACATTCTTCTACTCCTCCAATAACTTGGTAGCAAAATATCGCCACTACCAAAACTTAACCACCACCAAACAGTTGCCAATAAACGCTTTGTAAAACCCTGCAACAAAACTTTTGGGTCTTTCTCAAAAGAAAGAGGCGAATAAGGACAAGCTTCGTCACACATAAAAACGTTGCTCATCCCAACGAGCATGAACCCAAAAGAATATTATGATAATGGGGATCTTGAAAAACGAAAGCTGAGTTCACAGTTGAGGGCACACATCCCTCAAGAGAGAATAGCAAATAACATCCGATACGAAAGAAAGACATTGCGATTGAAACTCGACATCTCTTGAGCGGAAAGAGCAAGAAGTTTAGGAACGATACAAATAATCACAAGTTACAAAACTTGACTCAAATTATCAAATACTCTACTGCACTCTTTCCTTTAACACAACAATTAGTTCTTGAACTAATAACACCTTGCCACATGAACAAAGTAAGTTCTTTAGTTCAACCCACGGAACTAATTAAGAACAAATAAAAATTTTCAACACGCCAAATTTGTTCAAAACAGTTCATCTACTCATGAAACATGTAATCCAAATGACCTCAGCCACAAAACAAGCATTTTCCTTTACAGAACTTCACGGAAAGCAAATGGGTTAGCTTCGTCTCGAAGAGATCGACGAATTTTTTTTTTGATTGCAACCTCACTTTGCGGACTCAAACCAAAGAGTCTTTCGGGCTAAATCACACGAAACCTTTAAGAAGCAATACGATAATCCAATTCCTTAAGTTATCTAAATGATTTCAGTTAACCGGTGATTCACGATCTCCAAGGTACCGCGAAAGCTAAACTGGAAATATTCTCATTTGAACGATATTACAAAAAGGCGATCAATTTACTACAAGTAATAACATCAAGCTCACAACCACATTTCGAAAACATTTCGAAAGATCCATGTGAAAAAAATGGGTTGAATACATCTCAAAAGAAGAGGCACATAAAAACGTTTTTCACCAACTGGGAAATCACTTACCACTCGCAATGAACACAGAACCAAGGGAAAAACCATTAAAGCGATGAACTCATTGAACATAAGTGGAGTCCACAGTTGAGGTCACATGACCCGCACAAGAAGAAGATCAAACTTCAAATGAGAAGAAGGTACTGACTTGAAAGCTAGAAATCTCAATGTGGCAAAAGTATAAGATTCCAACAATATTAGCCAGCCAAGAAAAAATTAGGTAGACCTAGCTAACCAGTTACGCTACTGAGGACATCGGTCAAGATAAATTATGCATCACGCTAATAATCTAACTTGAACTCATAGATTATTTACTCGCAACCCCTCACAAAACAACACAAAACCTGACAAAGGGTTGCGACACTTTTCTTTTTCAAAGGGAGGTTCTAAACTCCAACATTCTAAATATTCCAAAGGAAATGAACATAGTCGAAATTTCTTCAATGAACTTTGTGAAAGAAAATTTCCATTCTCCGAAATGCCTAACAGATAACCAAGTTGCCTCTATCAACAAAAAGATGAGGCTATCAAAAGAGAACGATCCATCAACAATCACGCTCACAAGTAGTAAAGGAGCTCAAGAATCAAAAGACAAGAACTATTTTGAAAACCCCTAGGGTCCAATAGAAACCCGTAGCCCACAATTTTTTTCAACCTCCGACTTAATCACAACCCAAAGACCACAAATGGTTTTAACATTTTCTTCGGGAAAGAGATATATCAAATTTCAACAAGCGGAGAGATCCAAGAGAAATACATGGAACCAATGCTTTCTCATGTTAACGAACTTGCAACAGGAACTCTCATTAGGCAAATTATCAAACGAGTAACTGAGTCGCTCTTTTCCAATGAGAAAAAAAGGAACAACCATGGAAATATCAATGTTGCCAATTTACAAAGATCACTCGTAGTAACTGCAATTCAACAATCGAAAAACAATAATGTTTTCGGAGTACCATTAAAGGCCTACTTAAACTCGTCTACCAAGAATCATGAACCCAAGAGAAATTCATCAATCACCACCGGACAAGAATTTGTCAAATTCAAAAATCAAGGAAGAGAACGACTTACTAAAGCATCCCTAGAGAAATATGCAAGATCAATACACACTTAATAAAGAACTTGCAAAAGAAATCTTCCAATACCGAGATTCCAAACGAACAGATGAATTAAATTTTCCCAACAGGGGTAAAACATGTCTTTTATGAAAAGATAAAGCTTGTAATGGAACTATACCCACGTGGAGCAGAAATTTCAGAAGAATCAAAAGAACCCTAACTGGTTCAAAGAACGGTCAGAAACCTACAGGAGCTTGCTATTTCATTTAAATTCCAAATTCAAAAGAAATTCACGAACTGCCAGAAACTACAACCAGGAAACTAGATACCAGTTCTAGAAAGGCGACAAGTTCATCAATGAACTCATGCTCAACACAGAGCTTATGGAACAGAGGTAAGAACTTCTCTAATTTCATAACACAAACAGTGGTGTAGCCTGGCAAAACCCAGGACAACAACCACGAACTCAACTTCTCGACGTACGCTAGGAAACGCATAACTAATGCAATCAATTATGATATATATATATATATATATATATATATATATATATATATATATATATATATATATATATCGGATCATCTCATGGCAATCATAGAATAATTTCATAGATAGAGGTTATCACATCATATCGTGGATTAACACATCATAGCACAAAATAATTTAACAACGACTCATTACTCGTGTCACCACAATCGAAATGCGGAAGCAATAGTTTACCCAACCCCTCCTAGTGTGCACAGTGTGTCAATTTAATATATTTGAATGAACCACGGACCTAAAGCCCGCTCTGATACCAACTGTAACACCCTGGCTATTCGGAAGCCAAGATGCCACCTAAGGATACAACATATGAACAATTTACGTAATAAGATTCAATATGCATCTATCCAAATATCAATAACAGGATAACGAGGTGAAAGCAGCCAATACATCAGTGGCGAATAATCAAGAAACTAATCATGGAACGACATGACATGAAGTTTAAACATTACTTAATACAGTCCATCTCTCATCAGGGAATATCAAAGCTGAAACCATTAATGAAATTATCAAGTAATGTTCTGTATGCAACGTGTTGGTCTACTCCCTTCCCAAAATCATCAACATCAGGGTGGATCACCTAAATAACATTGAAAGCAAGGGTGAGTCGAAACTCAGCAAGTACCATATTAGAATAATCAATCAAATAGTGGACAAATCAATCCAATTGAATTATGAACAAATCTTACATCACATACATGATTGAATGGAATGAATACATGAATGGATGGAATGAAAGAATGCACTGAAGGAATGGACTAATCATAGCTTATACCGGTATAGCGAGTGTAACACCCGTCGGTGTTCACTTAAAGTTACCGTATGAAGAATGTTTCATACGGGTGTCCAACGTGGCCCACATTGGAATGGTGGATCACACGTACCCATTCTGGAATTGATGGGTTTTCAAATGCCCATACTGGAATTGATGGGTCTTTCAAATGCCCATACTGGAATTGATGGGTCTTTCAAAATTCTACTCCCGTGGACGAAAATTAAAGCATGTATGAATGGAATGAAGCAAGTAATATGAATGTCATCATCTTTTCTCAATTATCAATTTGAAATATATCAACATCATGAACAAGTGCAAGAACATACACGTATGCATCACATTATCATGCATTCAATTGAAAACACCACAAGTTAATATGCAATACTTGTCTGTACTGGAATATGAATGTTGAGTAACTTCGTTGATTGAAAACATGAATCATAGAAATATTAGCATGAACACAAACACATCATTCATCAATGTAAAGGATTCAATGTACTTGCCTTTCGCGTTGCGACGCGCTAGCAAGCAATGAAGGTGTCCCCACACGCGATACCTCACCGCCTACACAAGTGTTCCCGAAATAAGAACAACGTGGAAATACATTGCTACCGGTGTTCTACAATATCTCCTGACTACCCAATATACCGCATGCACCGAATTGAAAATAAACTATCTGACCAGATTTCAGCCCTTCCGATCAGCGGCACGAGAAAATCGTAATTAAATATCCGTAACTCATAATTAATTGAAACCAGTGCTAAAATAATCTTAACGCACCAGGCTACAAAACTCTAGTTGGTGGAACCCTTTGATTCGGCCAAAACAGTGGCCTAAACAACAGTTGAAAATACTAATAGATATCTGCCAAGATTTCAGAATAGTGGTAAAGAAAATGACGTAACTTTTATTATACTGATCCAATAGAGGTGATCTTTATCAACTTGGAAAGATAATTTAAAGAGCTACAATAACCTATTTGGGTGGGAGTTCTGAATCTGAGTGTAACTAGATCAAAACTGACGAGCAACCTACAGTCTCCAAAATCTCTGACAGACAGAGTAGTGTGCGGTTAAAAATTTATATCTCCTAAACCACAGGGTGGAATCTCGTGATATCAGTACCAAAATAAAGCTAAGGAAACCAGAAACATAACTCTAGGAGACAAAAACTCGAGATTCGGCCTCTAAGTAATTCATAATGGCCCGACAAGAAAATCTGTCAAAACATCTCAGCTGTCCTGGACAGTCGCGGTAAAACTATCATATCTCCTAAACCGTAACTCCAAATCAGATGATCTCGGTGCCTAAAGAAAGCTAAGATCAAGGGATACAACTTTATAAGAGGTGGGAAGATCAGAAAACGTACAGAACTTACCCAAATCTGACGAACAAGTTTGGCGCACGACAGGGAGGAGGGTGGCGGCCGGTTGGAGAGGGGGAGGAGGGGGTGGCGGCTTGGGGAGGGGAGTGGGGAGAGAGAGGGGATAGTCTAGGGTTTGGGGATGAGGAAAAAACCCCCCCTTGGCTGGCCCCCCTCATGGGCCCCTCCTGGGCTGCGGCCCAGGCCCAGGTTGTCGGAAGATCGCTGAAAACCCCCCGCCGATTCAGGAAATTTCAGTTCTTGTTTGCATTTTCCCTCCCCAGCTGCTTTTCTAATTACCCGATCCGGGGTATTACAAATAGCTTTGGGATATTCTCACAACTTTTGAACAAAGTTAATTACATTCGAAATTGTAGACTTTGAGTCAGCATATAATACCATTCTAGGTAGACCTTCACTAACAAAATTTATGGTTGCTACTCATCACCCGTACCAGAGTATCAAAATTCCTGGTCCGAAGGGCGTCATCTCTATGCAAGGTAATCATTCTACTACACTCAACTATGATCGTAAATGTTTGGAAATATTGATTAGTTACCATTAAGATATCTTAATGATGCAGAAAATCCAAGCAAGACTAAAAACCCCGCGAAAGCAGAGCGGTTGAAGGCAATTCTTCTGCTGAATGAAAATGTGAAGTAAGTCCTGCTTACTCCTAACGACCAGTCCAAGACAGTATGGATTGGGTTAGAAATGAATGAGAAATAGGAACACGGGCTCATTGCCTTCCCGTGGGAAAATGTAGATGTGTTCGCATGGAAACCATTCGACATGTTTGGAGTCCCAAGAGAGGTGATCGAGTACAGGCTAGCCATACGACCTGACAAATGACTAGTAAAGCAGAAGCTCTGGTCATTCGCTCCTGGCCGTTAAGAATTTATTCTGCAAGAGTTGGACAAACTCTTAGATGCTGGCTTCGTTCGCGAAGCCAACCACCCAGATTGACTCGTGAATCCAGTCATGATCAAGAAACCAAATGGTAAGTGTCACATGTGCGCTGACTTTACTATTTTGAATATTGCCTGTCCTAAGAATAACTTCCCTTTATCCCGCATCGACCAACTGGTCGACTCAATTGCTGCTGGATGTGAATTGATGAGTTTTCTGGATGCTTACTCAAGCTATCATCAAATAAACATGGCAAGAGAGCGTGAAGAGAAAACTTCCTTCATCGCCCTTTTTGAATTCTGTTATTCGATGTCGTTTGGGTTGAAAAATGTTAGCGACACATACAAGTGACTTACGCAAAAGATATTTGTCGACCAGATAGGACGCAATCTGGAAAGATATGTCGACGAACTTGTTGTAATACCCCAAAATTTATTCGGGCGAATAGGAGAGTATTCGGGAGAAAGAGTTAAACAGGGATTATAATTTTTAGTGATCTCAAGGGGGTTTCCGCGAATTCCCGATAATCTGGGCATTGGGCCACGGCCCATGTGGCCCAAGAGGGGGCTGGCCAAAGGGGGGATGACCTTCCCCCAAAAAACCGTAAACCCCCTTCCCCCTTCCCCTTTTCCCCCACTTGGAGCCACCACCCTCCTCCCTGTCGTGCGCCACTTTCTCCTTCCCCCTGTGCCAGAATTATTCGTCAGATTTGGGTAAGTTCCGTACGTTTTTTGATCTGTCCACCTCTTAAAAAGTTGTAGCCCTTGGTCTTCTCTTTCTTTAGACACTGAGATAATCTGATTTGGAGTTACGGTTTATGAGATATGACCATTTTAGTTGGACTATTCAGGAGAGCTAACGGGATTTGGCAGTTTGCTTTTCTGGCCATTATGAATTATTTAGAAACCGAATCAGAAAGGCTACCCAAAATAAATATTGTAGAGAATTCAGTACGCTTTTCAAGTTGATAAAGAACACAATTTTTAGAGTTGAAAATCAAAGGTTATGGAATTTTGACCGCGCGCTGTTCTGTCTGTCTGAGAATTGGGGACTATCGGTTTGTTCCTCGGTTTTGATCTAGTTAGAGTCAGATCCAGGACGGCCACCCCAAACGGTTTTTGAAGATAATTTCACCATGATTCCAGGTTGATAAATATCACCTCCATTGGATCAGTAGAATGAAAGTTATGCCATTTTATCTATTGCTGTTCTGTAATCTGGACAAATGTCTGTCAGTTGTTTTCAACGGCTGTTTAGCCAACTGTTTTGGCCGAATCAGAGAACCCCGTCAACTAGAGTTTCATAGCCTAGTTCGTTATGATTCATTGAGCACTAGTTTCAAGTCATTCCGAGTTACAGATATTTAATTATGGTTTTTATTGTACCGCTGCCCAAAGAGGGTCGTAATCTGCCGATTAGTTAGACCGCCGCTTGAACCCGTTAATTGTGTTGGATAGTTAGAGGGTTATGGTAGGACACTTGTAGTTTGTCTTACCTTGTTATCCTTATTTCGAATAAATATTTGCGTAGGCGGTGAAGCGGTGAGTGGAGGGGCACCTTCGTTGCCTCCTACCACGTCACAGCGCGGAAGGCAAGTACCTTGTCTTATCATAATGAATGGGGATGATTGTGTGTGGTTGAATTGTTAGTCTTGCTATTCATGTTCGTATGCCATGTATATTTCTTCATTATGATGTGATAAGAGTTCATTGCATGAAGTTTATTCCGTTCACGCATTTGTTTCATGTGACCACGGAAGTAGAAAATTGTAAGTCCCATCAATTCCAGTATGGGCACGTAAGACCCACCACTCCAATGTGGGCAATGTTGGGCACCACTCCAATGTGGGCAATTTCGGACACCCGTATGAAACATTCTTCATACGGTGATTGGATCCCCGGACTTTGTTAAGTATGTGCTTAAGTGAGCACCGACGGGTGTGTCACTCGCTATACCGGTATAAGCTGTTGAGCAGTCCATTCCTTCAATACATCCTTTCATTTCATTCATTCATGTATTCATTCCATTCATTCATGTATGTGTTCCAAGAATTGTTCATACTTCAATTGAGTTGGCTTGTCCACTCTATGCTTGATTTATCTTGTATGGTACTTGTTGAGTTTCGACTCATTCTTGCTTTGTGTATTCATTTAGGTGAACGTTGATGATGGCCTTGTGGGAAGGGATTAGTCAAGCACATTTCACTCAGTTCACAATTATTCATGTAACACCACGCTATTGAAGCCAAGATGTCACACAAAACTATCAAACTACTAAGAATAGCATTAAAGCTGGATTATACAGATTCAATCAACAATAATTTCTAAAGAATGACAATAAACGATCACCAGATTTATGGAAAAGAATGGATTAACAGATATAATACCACGAACAGTCAAGCAATACCAAAGTTGGATTATTACAAACTGAAATTTATTTAACAAGTTGGCTTGATGAAAGGTAATAATAATTATTACGATTGGATAAAAGTGAAGTGCATGCAGCCGAACTACCCCACCAAATCACCTTGTCTTCTCCTCAATTACCTAATTAAAACATACAAAGCAAGGGTGAGTCAAGACTCAAGCAAGTACATACAAGAATAATCAAACATAGAGTGGACAACACAATCCAGCTTGAATTACGAACAAATCTTGGAACACATATATGATTGAATGGAATGAATACATGAATGGATGGAATGAAAGAATGCATTGAAGGAATGGACTAATCACGACTTATCTGGGTATAGCGAGTGATACACCGTCAGTGTTCACTTAAGCCCGTATTTCACAAAATACGGGACCCAATCACCGTATGAAGAACGTTTCATACGGTGTCCAAGTTGCCACATTGGAATGGTGGTCAACACTACCCACATTGGAATGGTGGGTTTTCAAATGCCCATGCTTTGGAATTGATGGGTCTTTCAAATGCCCATTTGGAATTGATGGGACTTACTAAAAGAATCCACTTCGTGGTCATAATGAATTTTATGAATGAATATGATGATTTCTCATGGTATGAATGAATAACACACATTAGTGGAAAAGACACATGGCATTCAACAACATGTGTAAACAAGTATGAGTATGCATTCCCACACAACATAATATATCAAGGATGCCACACAAGTTAGTTGCATGTAATGGAATGCAACAACTGAAATGAATGCTAATTCTTTAATCACAAGAATCATCTTCTTGAAATGAAATAAACATCAGGATGGATAGAAAAAGGCATTCACAATTTATCCCAACATCAAGCAAACAATTGGAAACATCACCAAACAGCATAGGGTACTTGCCTTCCGCGATGTGACGTAATAGGAGGACACGGAGATGCCCCTCCACTCACCGCCTCACCGCCTACACAAATGTATAATTGAAATAAGAATAACAAGGTATGACATTGCTACAAGAGCCCTTCCATCCCCTCTATCTCTCCCACCCAAACAACGGGATCAATTTTACCAAGTTTACCCAACAGCCCGATTACCGCTAAACTGACAGCGATACTAGAAAAATCACCATTAATTATATGTAACTCCAAAAGACCTGAAACTAGTGCTCACTGAATCTTAACAGATCAGGCTACAAAACATTAGTTGGCGGAATCCCCTGATTCGGCCAAAACAGAGGGCTAATTAACAGCTAAACACAACCCATCTACGTCTGTCCAGAATACAGATCAGAGATAAAGAAAACGGCGTAACTTTCAACATATTGATCCAATGAGAATGATTCTTATCATCTTGGAAAGATAATTTTAAGGGCTAAAATAACTTAGTTGGGTGAAGGTTCTGATTCGGCCTCTAATTTGAACAAAACCGAGGGACAAACCTACTGACCTCAGTTTTCAGACAGACCTGACAGTTTGTAATCAAAAATTCATATCTCCCAAACTACAGATCGGATTTTCCTGATCTTGGTGCCAAAAGAAAGCTAACGTTCCCAGGAATAAAACTCTAGAAGGGCAAAATCTCAGATTCAGCCTCTACAGTAGTCTAAACAATAGATGAAAACACTAACAATTATCTGCCCAAAATTCAGAACAGTGGTAAAGAAAATATCATAACTTTCATTATACAGATCCAATGGATATGATCTTTATCAGCTTTGAAATATAATTTAGAGGGATATAATAACTTATTTGGGTGGAGGTTCTGGAAAGTCCTCTAACTAAATCAAAACCTAGGATCAAGCCGACAGATCTTTCTCATCAGACAGACAGAATAGCGCGCACTAAAAAAATCATATATCCTAAACCGTAAGGTGGAATCACGTGATCTCGGTGGCTATGGAAAGCTAAGAACAATACCTACAACTTTCTAAGAGATGGACAGGACAGAAAATGAACGTATCGTACCCAAAATCGACGTACAATGCGGTGCACAGCAAGGGGGAAGGGGGAGAGAAATGTGGAGTTTAGGGTTTGGGGGGTGGGAACCCCCCCTCTTATGGCCAGCCACCACATGGGCCCCTCCTGGGCCGTGGCCCAGGCCCAGGTTGCCGTGAAATCACAGAAAACCCCCCGGTGAAAAGATGATTCTGGTTTTTCGATTAGCTCCCTCTTCTGAAACTTTTTCTCATAAGCCGAATCACCTTCGGGGTATTACATTCTACCCCCCTTAACGGAATTCGACCTCGAATTCTAACCGGCAACTAATACCAGAACGAATTTCCAAGGAGTTGAATTCAACGGATTTAACATGTACCAGAAACAAACGGGTCTGGATACTGCTCGCGCATGCGAGACTCTATCTCCCAAGTAGCCTCTCTCTCGGAATAGAGAAACCACAAAGCAAAGATGTGAAGCGACGTCTGACCTAACAGTCAACTTGAACTTTCTAGGTACACTCATCAGAAGAGGATCGAAGGTAAGACCTTACTCGATGGTCAACGTGTTTAACTTAATCTCAAACATTGAATGGTCCTCGCTCTCTCAAGACCAAGACGCACCTTACGTTGCGTGATTTGGCGTATGTACCGTGACGGTCAAAGCGATAAGCCGACTTCCTAATTTCTTCTACTGCCGGAAATGAAGAGAATCCAACTGAAAAATAGAGAGTTCTCATCGCAACCACGCAATGTTAACTCTTCACCAAAAAGGTTAAATCCCAAATGTGACTATTCATCAGTAAAGCAATTCCACTTCCAATGAATCAATTTGCGAAAGAACACCACGAAAACCAAAAGAGAAATTTGCTTGAATACTCAAATCAAATATTTTTTACTCGATTGAATGGAAAGATTCAGTCATGCCAACACGGCCCCAACTCAAAGTGCAGAAAACACTTATCAACAGCACAAAACCCAAACGAGAAGCAAGGAAACGCATCATTTTCCGAGGAAACATTCTTTCTTCCGCTTCTCTCTTCGAGGAGTAAAACTTCTCTCCAATATTGGAATTCGAATTCATCGCATACCTCAAGAGATTAAACATCTTAATTGAACATTATCAAATTATGCTCAAACTGAAATACATCATCCACACCATAGTGGAGAGACTCCATTGAATTTTTTTTTGATTGCTCTAGACATCTCGTTCTACTATTCAACCTTAATTTGATTAAAGGCACCCAAAGCGCCACAGGATAGATACCACAATCACATTACCTCAAATTTTCAAGAACAACTCAGAATCGTCAGTACGCATGCTAATGTACTGCTTCAAAAGGGTCCTAGCATAAACAAATGCAAGGCCCAGATTTAACTTTCAAAACCTCTACAACAGATTGCTCTTATAACTGATAGTGAAATCATCGAATTAAATCTCCAATATTACCACCATTCTAACATACTCACTCATTGACATCATCAGAAATCACCCACACCATCTCGCAATGCTATCCAATTGCTTTACTCTATAAATTCAATCAAGGTTTCCATACCTCCGATAATCACCAACCTTTCAATCCTGAATTGAAGTTCTGGAATTTCACTATACCAGGTGTTAATCAGCCGTAACACTTTTCAGACTTACTTCGAAGCCAAACATTCCATGTGAATCAATATTTTTTCCTCAAGAGATACTGAGATCAAATCAATTTCACATTCTTCTACTCCTCCAATAACTTGGTAGCAAAATATCACCACTACCAAAACTTAACCACCACCAAATTTGCCAATAAACGCTTTGTAAAACCACGCAACAAAACTTTTGGGTCTTTCTCAAAAGAAAGAGGCGAATAAGGACAAGCTTCGTCACACAGAAAAACGTTGTTCATCACGACGAGCAAGAAACCATAAGAAATATTCTGATAAAAGGTGACTTTAGAAAACGGAAATTGAGTTCACAGTTGAGGGAACACATTCCTCAGAAGATAATAGCAAATAACAACCGATAAGAAAACAACATTACGATTGAAACTCGAAATCTTTTGAGTGAAAAGGGCAGAAAAATTTAGGCAATGAACTCATTGAACCTAGGTGGAGTCCACAATTGAAAACATGAGCCTCACAAGAAGAGAATGTCGGATCTTTACAGATAAGAACAACGAGCATTCAAGATCAAAACGCTCAGATCATCAAGAACCATTATAACTCGCAACAAATCGCGTTTACGTGGCAAACTTCGTTTATCATAATTAGCGGGACCTCCAACAGTCATGAACACAAAACTCGAAATTGAATCATTTTGGAAACATCAAGAAAGGTGGTCAAACTTCTTTCTCTATAAAAGAATCAACCTTACTCTCACATTCTTGATCGTGTCAATAAACCTTCTAAAGGAACATGACAAATCGGGTCATAAAAATTTTCAAAGATCAAATGGAATTGTAATAACAACTTATTCTAGAAAAGAATTTCGTACGAAAACCACAAAGTTGAACAAACGTCACACCCAAAGACTATAAAACTCTAGAGAAGGGATTTCGACACTTTTCTTTCCAAAGGAGGTTCTAAACTCCAACACTCCAAATATTCCAAAGAAATGAACATAGTCAAAATTTTCTTCAATGAACTTTGTGAAAGGAAATTTTCATTCTCCGAACTGTCAAAAGGATAACCGAGCTACCCTTATCAACAAGAGAGATATGGCTAACATAAAGAGAACGATCTTGTCAAGAATAACGTTCTAAACAAAGAATGAGAGCTCCATGACCGTAAAGGCAAGAAACTATTTTGAAAAATAAATAGGGTATAATAGAAACCCGTAGCCCACAATCTTTGTTTGGGTGCAACCCCCAACTTAAGCATAACCAAGCACTCCAAAAGGGTTTTAACGCTTTTCTTCAGAAAAGAGATGCATCAAATTTCAACAAGCAGAGGGTTCCAAAAGGAATACATTGAGCCAATGCTTTCTCGTGTTAACGATCTTGCAACAAGAATTCTCATTAGGCAAACCATCAAACGAGTAAATGAGTCGCTCTTTTCCAATGAGAAAGAAAGAACAACTATGAAAATATCAATGTTGCCAATTTACAAAGATCATTCGTAGTAAAAACAATTCGACAATCGAAAAGCAATAATATTTTCGGAGTACCATTAAAGGCCTATTTAAACTCGTCTACCAACATCATGAACCCAAGAGAAATTCATCAATCGCATAGGACAAGAATTTGTCAAATTCAAAATCAAGGAAGAGAACGACGTACTAAAGTAGCCCAAGAGAAATATGCAAGATCAATACACACTTGATAAAGAACTTGCAAAAGAAGTCTTCCAATACCGAGATTTCAAACGAACGAATGAGTTAAATTTCCCCAACAGGGGTAAAACAAGTCTTTGTGAAAAGAGGAATCTTGCATTTGAACTATGCTCACGTGGAGCGTAAATATCACAATAGTCGAAAGGGCAATATTTGTTTCAAAGAACGAATCGAGAAGCTGGAGCTTGCCTTCTTCATTAAAACCCCAATTTCAAAAGAATTCACGAACCGCGGGAACCACAACCAGAAACCGGATATCGGTTCGAGAAAGGCAACAAGTTCATCAATGAGCTCATGCTCAATACAGAGCTTATGGAGCAGAGGTAAGAAGTTCTCTAATATCATACTACAAACGGTGATGTAGCCCGCAAAACCGTGACATCAACCACGAACTCAAATGATCAACGCCGCTAGCTAAACGCATAACTAATGCAATCAATTATGAATATATATATTTATATCGGATCATCTCATGACGATCATAGAATAATTTCATAGATAGAGGTTATCACATCATATCATGGTTTAACACATCATAGCACAACACAATTTAACAACGACTCAATACCGAGTCACCACAATTGAAATGCGGAAGCAACAGTTTACCCAACCTCCTAATGTGCACAGTGTGTCAATTTAATATGTTTGAATGAACCACGGACCTAAAGCCCGCTCGATACCAAGCTGTAACACCACGGCTATTCGAAGCCAAGATGTCACATAAAACTATCAAACTACTAAGAATAGCATTAAAGCCGGATTATACTGATTCAATCAACAATAATTTCTAAAGAATGACAATAAGCGATCACCGATTCATGGAAAAGAATGGATAAACAGATATAATACCACCAACAATCAAGCAATACCAAAGTTGGATTTTTACAAATCTGAAATTTATTTAACAAGTTGGCTTGACTGAAAGGTAATAACAATTATTCTGATTGGATAAAAGTGATGTAATACTCCGGAAATGGATCGGTAGAAAGAAAGAGGTCGGAGAGAGCGAAAGAATATTCCTTTAAATCGGGGTATTCGTTAATATCAGCAACCTTTGGGCGATTCGCGACCAGAGGCCCATTAGTGGGCCGCCAGCCCATCTAGGGGCCGCCAAGGGGGAACACCCTTTTCCCCCAAACCCTATTCCTCCCCCTTTCCCCAAGCCGCCTCTCCTCCCCTTGTGCCGCCCCTCTCTTCCTCCCCTCCTCCTAGGCGCCTCCTCTCCATTGGTGGCTGCCATTGGAGATCCCCGAGCTGCACCCCGGCCTTCCAAGTGTTCTTCTTGGTTCTTCCTCCCACGGGCGATTTCCTTCCAATCGGGTTCGTGGAGTTGGAGCTGGCCAAAGGAGGAGAGGGGAAGGCTTTGGGAAGTTGTTCCTCGTCGTTCTTCGGGTCTACAAGGGTAACGAGAGACCCCATCGCTGTTTGATTGCGTTAGAGTTGTCGATTCCATGTTTTTGGTAGTATCGTGTAATTTCTGTTAGTAGATCGGTTCTGTACAGTAGGTTGCAACTCGGTTTTGGGTGCCTTAGAGGCAGAATTGGATAATTTCGCCTTCTAGAGTTTTGTTCCTTATTTCATTAGCTTTCTTTTGGCACCTGGATCACAAATTTTCACCCAGTAGATTAAAAGTTATGGCTGTTTTACTACGCGTTGGTCTGTCTGTCAAAACTGATGGGTATAGTCGGTTGCACCTAGGTTTTGATCTAGTTAGAGTCAGAATCAGGTTGGCCATCCAACTAGGTTTTTGAAGATAATTTCACCATGTTTCCAGGCTGATAAAAATCACTTTATTTGGATCAGTGGTTTAAAAGTTATAGAATTTTCTTTAGGGCTGTTCAGATTTCTGGGCAGACTGCAGTTGTAGTTTTTCAATGGATGGTTAGACCTCTGTAATGGCCGAATTAGAGTTTACCATCAACTAGAGTTTTGTAGCCTGTTAAGTTAAGAAAATTTGAGCACTGGTTTCAGGTCTTTTGGACTTACGGTTTTTTATTGGTGAATTTTCTAGTAAAACTGCCAGATTGGGGTTAATTGAAATGGTTGGGTAGATTGATCAAATTGAACTTTTATTTGGTTAGTTTGGTTAGAGATTGAGGGAGGACACGTGTAGCATTTCCATACTCGCTTGTCCTCATTTCCATTATTTTATATTGTAGGCGGTGAAGCGGTGAGTGGTGGGGTATCTCAATTACCTCCCAACCCCGTTCTGTGTGGCGAGTAAGTAATTTGTATTCCATGTTTGATGTCATGTATGATGTGTGAATGAATGTTTACATTTGTTCGTATATGTAGATGAATGCCATGTGTTCTTTTCATTTACGAATACTATTCCATATTGACATGTGATCATCATGACATGCATACATTATTTTGGTAAGACCCATCAATTCCAGTATGGGCAATTGAAATCCCATCAATTCCAAGATGGGTACGTGAGTCCACCATTCCAATGTGGGCCACGTTACGTGAGTCCACCATTCCAATGTGGGCCACGTTGGACAGTCGTATGAAACGTTCTTCATACGAATACTTTAAGTGAACACCGACGGGTGCTTCACTCGCTATACCGGTATATGCTGCATTATGTCCATTCCCTTCAATGCACCATTCCACTTCATCCATTCATAAATTCATTTCCATTAGTTGTATGTTTGTGATATATTGCGCAATGTATGCTTGTTTGTTACATACAGTTGCTTGCTGAGTCTTTGGCTCATTCTTGCTTTATTGTCTTATTTAGGTAAATGACAAGGAGGAATGATCTTGTGGAGGGTAGTTCATCACGATGCACTCACTATATTATATCAAACAACTTGAGGACTTTTAATGTCTTTATTTATGATTTGAATTGCTTGTAATAAGCCAACATGGCCGTGTTTACCATATCTTGCTGAACTGTTTACTTCCATTTTGTTGATTAAGACTTGAGGATGAATGCTTGTTTTCATATACTCATAATAATCGCTTCATTTTGTTATGCTATTTGATGTTATTCATTTGAAGAGTAGTGATTGTAGGTGACATCTTGACTTCCTTATAGTCAGGGTGTTACAGTTGGTATCAGAGCGGGCTTCAGGTCCGTGGAAATAATATTAAAATGACACACTGTGCACTATAGGAAGGGTTGGGTAAACCATTGTTATTCCGCAATTGCTTGGTTATGTCCCAATTATTTTGTTTACGATTCGTTGAGCTAAGTATTTGATTTTCGCTCGTTGTGTTGTTCTTAGATGGCTAGAGGTAGAGGCCGTGGTCGTGGTCGCCCACCGACCCGTAATGGTGGTCGTGGCCGCGTCCCGCAGACTACATCGTCTTCGTCTCGAGGGGTTGGTCAGTGCCGGTATCGAGGAGATTGCCTCATTGCGCCTCGGTTCTGCCGAGCCACCGCCGCAAAGCCGCCGATCTCATTCGACCTTAATAAGGAGAATCAACAACTCCGCCAACAATTGCGGCGGCCATTCCGTGATTCTTTGCCGCACGGTGGCGGAACACATTCTTCTTCTTTGCTCCACCCGAGGCTAGGATGAGCCTCCGTGAGTGGATGTCGCCGTCTCGACACTTTTGACGGAGCAGTACACCGTTCAGCCGCGGATGGTTGAGGTACATGGAGCGTCGGTTTGGAGCTTTAGAGCGGCATCCGCGAGAAGGCGCGATTTGTGGCCTTTCGGTGAAGGGCCAGCCGACATCTCAGTGGGAAGGGGTCCTGTCTTCCGTGACTCCAAAGACAGTCTTGTTACTTGGGAGGTTTTTGTGGAGAGGTTCAGACACGCTTTATTATCGACTCCTTCATCGAGAAGATGGAGCAATCCCTCGACCTATGTGCAAGGAAAAATGTCAGATATCGAGTATGAGGCCGGATTTAACAAACTGTGCGCTTTGTCCCACCGTGGCAAGTGATGATAAAGAGAAGGCTAAGAGGTTCGTGGGCCTCAATCAGAGTATCGCCGGATTCGGGAGCAACAGTTTACGTGACTTTAGCTCGGTGGTTGAGCGAGCTAGAGGATGGAGTTGGAAAGAGCTCCTTCTTCGCAAGGGCATGTTGCTAGTGGTTCTGCAGCTTCGGTGGTTTCGGCGGTGGCGAGCGGAGTTTGATGGTGGTGGTGGGTCTTTTCAACGACCACCGCTAAGAGGTTTCACAAGAACCAACCTCCCGTCTGTTCAGTGAGTGGCGATCTTCTTCTTGGCGCCACGTTCTTCATCTTTCGCCCTACGATTGCGCCCTGTTGTGTCGGGGCATGAAGTGTTTTCGGTGTGGTGGCGGGCATCGAGCTTCGAATGTTCCTTCAAGGAACATGCCAAAGCGATGTGGTCGAGAGGGCCACAAGTCCTCGATGTGCAAGCAAAATCCAGCTAGTATCATCAAATGGGAAGCCGTTCAGCAGCCTTCTTCTTCCGGCTTCCACAGAGGTTGATTCAGACTCGGCGGCGGTTCGCACCACACGGTACCCTCGGCAGATGGGGTCCACTGCGGCTTTCACTCCGCGCCTCTGCAGGTTCTATTGGAATCCCGCACCATCCGCCCCTCCGTCGCTTGTTCCTCAGCGGCTGCTTCCAGCTTTCCGACGCAGAGTGTTGGTGCGTCTTTCTGACCGTGCATCGAGGGTTTACGCCATGCCCACCCTCGAGACCTTGGGACGTCTGATGTGGTGAGCGGTACTTTACTTGTTGATTCGCATGATGCCTTTGTCTTGTTTGATTCGGGGCTACTTACTCGCTCGTGTCTTT
Source organism: Hsuehochloa calcarea (assembly GCA_036346395.1). Taxonomy (NCBI): domain Eukaryota; kingdom Viridiplantae; phylum Streptophyta; class Magnoliopsida; order Poales; family Poaceae; genus Hsuehochloa; species Hsuehochloa calcarea. Next base: position 21,504,205 of record CM070609.1, on the reverse strand, counting down.
GGAGTTTGTTAGTAAAGTGGGTTTGAGTTTTCACTTATTTACGAGTCGGTGGTAGTCGGCTCCCGGAGGACTTATTTCTAGCTCTAAAATCTGTCCGGTTGTTCTATTCTCGATAGATGATGAGGTTTTCACTGCGAATCTTATGGTTATTCATTTGGCACCATTCGATGTTATTCGGTATGGACCGTTATTCCAATACCGTGCCAAGATTTGTTGTTTTGGAAGACGGTGACCTTGCTAGCTCCTTCAGGTGAAGAACTGGTATTCCAGGGCAGCGCACCGTCTGATTCATTATTTGTACTGGCTAATCTATTCCCTAGCCGTCGGGCATCGACCATCGGATTACTTTGCTCCCTCAATGAAAAGGCGATTCTTTGCGGCGTATTGAGGAGATTCGATTGTGAAGGAGTTTTCCGATGTCTTTCCTATAGAACTTCCCGGAATGCCTCCGGTGAGGAAAGTGGAGTTCCGGATTGATCTTGTTCCGGGAACTCGGCCGTTGTCCAAGTCTCCTTACCGTTTGGCTCGGCCATTTCAGGAAGAATTGAAGAAACAATTGGACGACCTGCTGTCCAAAGGTATGATTCAATGAGCATTTCGCCTTGGGAGCGCTGTTCTCTTTATTAAGAAGAAAGATGGCAGCTGGCGTATGTGCATAGATTATCGGGCGCTTAATCAGGCGACGGTGAAGAACAAATATCCTTTGCCTCGCATTGATGACCTTTTCGATCAGTTGAAAGGAGCTAAGATATTTTCTAAGATTGATCTCCAGTCGGGTTATAATCAGATTCGAGTTCGTGAGCGGGATATTGAAAGCGGCTTTCTACGAGGTATGGTCATTATGAGTATAAAGTTATGTCTTTTGGACTAACGAATGCTCCTGCAGATTTTCATGGAAGCCATGAACAGTATGCTGCATCAATACCTTGATGATTTCGTTGTGGTATTCATAGATGATATCTTGATTTATTCCAAGACAGAGGAGGATCACACCCACCATTTACGGTTGGTACTTGAAACTTTAAGAGAGAATCAATTCTATGCCAAGCTGAAGAAATGTGAGTTCGGATTTACGAAGTTGGATTTTGGGTCATGTTATTAATCGAAGGGTATTTGATTGATCCTAGTAAGATTTCGACGGTGGTTGAGTGGAAGAGACCAACCAATGTTAAAGAAGTAAGGAGTTTTCGGGTTTAGTGGCTATTATCGGCGTTTTGTGGAGGGTTTTCAACCATTGCTAAACCAATGTCCGATTGACACGAAAGGTGTTAGGTTCCAGTGGTCCGACGCTTGAGCGCAGCTTTTGCTCTTTGAAAGATAGATTAGTGATCGCTCCAATTCTTACTCTTCCCGAGCACAGGAAGAGATTCACTATCTATTCAGATGCGTCATTGTTGGACTTGGTTGTGTACTCATGCAGGATGGTAAAGTGATTGCCTATGCATCGAGACAGCTGAAGAAGCATGAACAGAATTATCCCACCCATGATCTAGAGCTTGCTGCAGTGATTCATGCTTTGAAGATCTGGCGTCATTATTTGTATGGCGAATCTTGTGATGTGTTCACTGACCACAAGAGCCTGAAATACATCTTTACCCAGAAGGACTTGAACTTGAGACAGAGGAGATGGCTAGAGTTGATCAAAGACTATGATCTTACTATTCAGTACCATCCCGGCAAGGCTAATGTGGTAGCCGATGCCTTGAGTCGCAAGGCGACACCTCCTATCCTCAGTTGTCTTATTGCGACTTTGGCGTATGGATATTTCTTTACGCTTATGTACCGCATGCATCGAGACTCGCTTGATTTTAGAGTCAGCCCTTCCGGATCGGGTGCGAGTAGCACAACAGCAAGATCCGATGTTCCAACGAGTGAGGAAGCGTTGCGCTGAGGGCAAGCAGGGTCACTTCAGTGTGGACAAATTTGATTCTTTGCGATTTAAAGGGCGCCTTTGTGTGCCACAGGAGTCTCAGGTTAAATCGGAGATTTTGAAAGAGGCTCATCGTACTCCTTATACCGTACATCCTGGGGAGACCAAGATGTACCAGGATTTAAAGAAAAGTTTCTGGTGGAAACGGATGAAAATTGATATCGCTCAGTATGTGGCTTCATGTGGGGTGTGCCCGGTGGTCAAGGTGAGCACAAGCGACCAGCCAGGATCATTGCAACCCTTGGAGGTACGGTTTGGCCATGGGACGATATATCTATGGATTTTGTGGTTGGTTTACCTCGCACTCGTGAGGAAAGGATGCTATTTGGGTAATTGTGGGCGGTTCAAGAAGTCCGCACATTTCATTCCTATTCGTACAACCAATTCGCAAGCGATTTGGCTCCTCTTTATGTACGAGAAATTGTGCGTTTGCGGAGTGCCAAAGACCATTGTTTCGACCGAGACGCCAAGTTTGTTTCCAAATTCAGGAAAGTTTGCGAGTGCCTTGGGCACACAACTCCGTCTTAGCACGACCTTTCATCCCAGACGGATGGACGATCCGAGCGCACCATTCGGACTTTAGAAGACATGCTCGGTGTTGTGTTTTATCCCGAAAGGTAATTGGGAAGAGCATTTAGCCTTGGCGAGTTTGCTTATAACAACAGATTATCATTCCAAGATTCGAGCCGCACCATACGAGGTTCTCTCTGGCATAAGTGCAGATCCCGTTGTCTTTGGGATGAGGTTGAGAGCAGGCGATCTTGGGTCCCGACCGGGTTCGTGACGATGGCTAGAGTGGCGAGGTTAGGCGAATTTGTTGGGCGCCCAGAGCCGGCGAAGCGCTCTGTTGATGTCAGAAGGCGAGATTTGGAATTCGAGGTGGGAACAGAAGTTCTGTTGAGAGTATCGCCATCTAAAGGCGTAGTGCGTTTCGGCACCAAAGGAAAGCTTAGTCCAAGGTATGTTGGACCCTTCCCAATCGTGGCACGAATTGGGAAGCTAGCTTATCGCTTGGACCTTCCCGATTCTATGAGTGGGGTTCTAACGTGTTCCATGTTTCGATGCTTAGAAAGTTTCTAAGAGACCCAGATCATGTCATTCCTTTGGAGCCTTTGATTGTCAGGCAAGACCTTACCTTCGAGTCCCGGCCAGTGAAGATATTGGAAGAATCAGAACGGGTTCTGAGGAATAAGACCCTGACTGAAGTATGTCAAAGTTCTTTGGTCGCATCAGACTGAGAGAGAGGCCACTTGGGAGTTGGAGTCCCGCTTGAGAGAGCAATACCCCGACCTGTTCGTTCAAGGTAAATTGTTTAAGTTGTAATTTCCAGTATTTATTTCTTTCCGTTGGATCGTTGGTTAGATTCGAGGTCGAATCCTGTTAAGGGGGTATCTTGTAATACTCGGAAATGGATCGGTAGAAAGAAAGAGGTCGGAGAGAGCGAAAGAAAGTGTTTTCAGTGGAAAATTCCTTTCGTCGGGGTATTCGTTAATATCAGCAACCCGGGCGCGATTCGCGACCAGAGGCCCATTAGTGGCCGGCCAGCCCATCTAGGGCCGCCAAGGGGCGGAACACCCTTTTTCCCCCAAACCCTATTCCTCCCCTTTTCCCCCAAGCCGCCTCTCCTCCCCCTTGTGCCGCCCCCTCTCTTCCTCCCCTCCTCCTAGGCGCCTCCCTCTCCATTGGTGGCTGCCATTGGAGATCCCCGGAGCTGCACCCCCGGCCTTCCAAGTGTTCTTCTTGGTTCTTCCTCCACGGGCGATTTCCTTCCAATCGGGTTCGTGGAGTTGGAGCTGGCCAAAGGAGGAGAGGGGAAGGCTTTGGGAAGTTGTTCCTCGTCGTTCTTCGGGTCTACAAGGGTAACGAGAGACCCCATTGCTGTTTGATTGCGTTAGAGTTGTCGATTCCATGTTTTTGGTATTATCGTGTAATTTCTGTTAGTAGATCGGTTCTGTACAGTAGGTTGCAACTCGGTTTTGGGTGCCTTAGAGGCAGAATTGGATGATTTCGCCTTCTAGAGTTTTGTTCCTTATTTCATTAGCTTTCTTTTGGCACCTGGATCACAAATTTTCACCCAGTAGATTAAAAGTTATGGCTGTTTTACTACGCGTTGGTCTGTCTGTCAAAACTGATGGGTATAGTCGGTTGCACCTAGGTTTTGATCTAGTTAGAGTCAGAATCAGGTCGGCCACCCAACTAGGTTTTTGAAGATAATTTCACCATGTTTCCAGGCTGATAAAAATCACTTTATTTGGATCAGTGGTTTAAAAGTTATAGAATTTTCTTTAGGGCTGTTCAGATTTCTGGGCAGACTGCAGTTGTAGTTTTTCAATGGATGGTTAGACCTCTGTAATGGCCGAATTAGAGTTTACCATCAACTAGAGTTTTTTAGCCTGTTAAGTTAAGAAAATTTGAGCACTGGTTTCAGGTCTTTTGGACTTACGGTTTTTTATTGGTGAATTTTCTAGTAAAACTGCCAGATTGGGGTTAATTGAAATGGTTGGGTAGATTGATCAAATTGAACTTTTATTTGGTTAGTTTGGTTAGAGATTGAGGGAGGACACGTGTAGCATTTCCATACTCGCTTGTCCTCATTTCCATTATTTTATATTGTAGGCGGTGAAGCGGTGAGTGGTGGGGTATCTCAATTACCTCCCAACCCGTTGCAGCGCGGCAGGCAAGTAATTTGTATTCCATGTTTGATGTCATGTATGATGTGTGAATGAATGTTTACATTTATTCGTATATGTAGATGAATGCCATGTGTTCTTTTCATTTACGAATACTATTCCATATTGACATGTGATCATCATGACATGCATATATTATTTTGGTAAGACCCATCAATTCCAGTATGGGCAATTGAAATCCCATCAATTCCAAGATGGGTACGTGAGTCCACCATTCCAATGTGGGCCACGTTACGTGAGTCCACCATTCCAATGTGGGCCACGTTGGACAGTCGTATGAAACGTTCTTCATACGAATACTTTAAGTGAACACCGACGGGTGCTTCACTCGCTATACCGGTATATGCTGCATTATGTCCATTCCCTTCAATGCACCATTCCACTTCATCCATTCATAAATTCGTTTCCATTAGTTGTTCAAATTATGTTTGTGATATATTGCTCAATGTATGCTTGTTTGTTACATACAGTTGCTTGCTGAGTCTTTGGCTCATTCTTGCTTTATTGTCTTATTTAGGTAAATGACAAGGAGGAATGATCTTGTGGAGGGTAGTTCATCACGATGCACTCACTATATTATATCAAACAACTTGAGGACTTTTAATGTCTTTATTTATGATTTGAATTGCTTGTAATAAGCCAACATGGCGTGTTTACCATATCTTCTTTGAACTGTTTACTTCCATTTTGTTGATTAAGACTTGAGGATGAATGCTTGTTTTCATATACTCATAATAATCGCTTCATTTTGTTATGCTATTTGATGTTATTCATTTGAAGAGTAGTGATTGTAGGTGACATCTTGACTTCCTTATAGTCAGGGTGTTACAAGTGAAGTGCAGTGTGCCGAACTACCCCACCAAATCACCTTGTCTTCTCCTCAATTACCTAATTAAAACATACAAAGCAAGGGTGAGTCGAAGACTCAGCAAGTACATACAAGAATAATCAAACATAGAGTGGACAACACAATCCAGTTGAATTACGAACAAATCTTGGAACACATATATGATTGAATGGAATGAATACATGAATGGATGGAATGAAAGAATGCATTGAAGGAATGGACTAATCACAGCTTATACCGGTATAGCGAGTGATACACACGTCGGTGTTCACTTAAGCCCGTACTTCACAAAGTACGGGGACCCAATCACCGTATGAAGAACATTTCATACGGGTGTCCAAGTTGCCACATTGGAATGGTGGTCAACACTACCCACATTGGAATGGTGGGTTTTCAAATGCCCATCTTTGGAATTGATGGGTCTTTCAAATGCCCATACTGGAATTGATGGGACTTACCAAAAGAATCCACTTCCGTGGTCATAATGAATTTTATGAATGAATATGATGATTTCTCATGGTATGAATGAATAACACACATTAGTGGAAAAGACACATGGCATTCAACAACATGTGTAAACAAGTATGAGTATGCATTCCCACACAACATAATATATCAAGGATGCCACACAAGTTAGTTGCATGTAATGGAATGCAACAACTGAAATGAATGCTAATTCTTTAATCACAAGAATCATCTTCTTGAAATGAAATAAACATCAGGATGGATAGAAAAAGGCATTCACAATTTATCCCAACATCAAGCAAACAATTGGAAACATCACCAAACAGCATAGGGTACTTGCCTTCCGCGATGTGACGTAATAGGAGGACACGGAGATGCCCCTCCACTCACCGCCTCACCGCCTACACAAATGTATAATTGAAATAAGAATAACAAGGTATGACATTGCTACAAGAGCCCTTCCATCCCCTCTATCTCTCCCACCCAAACAACGGGATCAATTTTACCAAGTTTACCCAATGACCCGACACAGCTAAACTGACAGCGATACTAGAAAAATCACCATTAATTATATGTAACTCCAAAAGACCTGAAACTAGTGCTCACTGAATCTTAACAGATCAGGCTACAAAACATTAGTTGGCGGAATCCCCTGATTCGGCCAAAACAGAGGGCTAATTAACAGCTAAACACAACCCATCTACGTCTGTCCAGAATACAGATCAGAGATAAAGAAAACGGCGTAACTTTCAACCTATTGATCCAATGAGAATAATTCTTATCATCTTGGAAAGATAATTTTAAGGGCTAAAATAACTTAGTTGGGTGAAGGTTCTGATTCGGCTCCTAATTTGAACAAAACCGAGGGACAAACCTACTAACCTCAGTTTTCAGACAGACCGGACAGTTTATAATCAAAAATTCATATCTCCAAAACTAGAGATCGGATTTTCCTGATCTCAGTGCCAAAAGAAAGCTAATGTTCCCAGGAATAAAACTCTAGAAGGGCAAAACCCCAGATTCGGCCTCTACAGTAGTCTAAAAAATAGATGAAAACACTAACAATTATCTGCCCAAAATTCAGAACAGTGGTAAAGAAAATATCATAACTTTCATTATACAGATCCAATGGATATGATCTTTATCAGATTTGAAAGATAATTTAAAGGGCTACAATAACTTATTTGGGTGGAGGTTCTGGAAATTTCTCTAACTAAATTAAAACCTAGGATCAAATTGACAGATCTTTCTCGTCAGACAGACAGAACAGCGCACACTAAAAAAATCATATCTCCTAAACCGTAAGGCGGAATCACGTGATCTCGGTGGCTATGGAAAGCTAAGAACAATACCTACAACTTTCTAGGAGATAGACAGGACAGAAAACGAACGCATCTTACCCAAAATCGATGTACAATGCGGTGCACAGCAAGGTGGAAGGGGGGCGGCGGCTCCAAAGGGGGGGAGGGGGAGAGAAATGTGGAGTTTAGGGTTTGGGGGTGGGAACCCCCCCTCTTATGGCCAGCCACCACATGGGCCCCTCCTGGGCTGTGGCCCAGGCCCAGGTTGCCGTGAAATCACAGAAAACCCCCCGGTGAAAAGATGATTCTGGTTTTTCGATTAGCTCCCTCTTCCGAAACTTTTTCTAATAAGCCGAATCACCTTCGGGGTATTACAATTCATCTTCCTTGTTAAGTTCGATTATGTCTTTCAGTTGTCAAATGTGGAACTGTAATAAATAAGATTAAGACTACATGTTATTTAGTTCTGGTAATTGCTGTTAGTGGCTTCTCTGAAGTTCTCACTGTTTATATACTGATGGATTCGTTCTTTATTCCTGTTATGCTAGTATTACCATTGAACTCTTCGATTGATTATAGAAGTTTAGATTAAATTCTTCCGCATTGTGGTTGTATGTAGATTGTTTAGGTAACATTTTAGCTTCCGAATAGCCAGGGTGTTACAGTATCAGAGCGGGCTTTAGGTCCGTGGTAAGTTAAGTATTAAAATGACACACTACGCACAGTAGGTGGGGTTTGGGAAATCTATTGCTTTCGTATTTCTAGTAATGTGGTTAATTATATTGTACTGTATCGAATTGCTTCTGTGCTATCTTTCTTGTTGTTAATCTATGATATGATGTGATATCATATATATATGAATTTATTCTATGATTGTCATGGGATGATCCTATATATTCATAATTGATTGCATTAGTTATACGTATCGGTAGCGGACGTTGGGCAGTTGAGTTCGTGGTTGTTGTCCTGGGTTTTGCCAGGCTACACCACTGTTCGTGGTATGAAATTAGAGAAGTTCTTACCCCTGTTCCATAAGTTCTGGGTTGAGCATGAGCTCGTTGATGAATTTGTTGTCTTTCTCGAGCTTGTATCTGGTTTCCTAGTTGTAGTTTCTTGCAGTTCATGAGTTTCTTTTGAATGAAGGGTTATAATGAAGTGGGCAAGCTCCAGTAGATCTCTGACCATTCTTTGAAACAATTATTGTTCTTTCGATTATTGTGATATTTCTGCTCCACGTGAGCGTAATTAAATTGCAACATTTATCTTTTCACGGAAGTTCTGTTTTACTCCTGTTGAAAAATTTAACTCATTTGCTCGCTTGGAATTTCGGGCATTGGGAGATTTCTTTTGCAAGTTCTTTATTAAGTGTGCATTGACCTTGCATATTTCTTTTGGGGTTACTTTAGAAAGTTGTTCTCTTATTTGATTTCTGAATTTGACAAATTCTTGTCCGATGGTGGTGGATGAATTTCTCTTGAAATCATGGTTCCTGGTAGTTGATGAGATTCAATGGTTCTTAAAAACTATTAATGTTTTTTTTTCAATTGTTGAACTGCTTTTACTACAAGTGATCTTCGTCAATTGACAACATTGATATTTTCATAGTTGTTCCTTCTTTCTCATTGGAAAAGAGCGACTCATTTACTCGTTTGATAGTTTGTATCATGAGAGTTTATGTTGCAAGTTCGTTAACATGAGAAAGTATTGGCTCCGTGTATTTCTTTTGGATCATTCCGCTTGTTGAAGTTTAATGCATCCGTTTTATGAAGAATAGTGATAAAACCCTTTTGTGGTGCTATGTTGCGGATAAGTCGGAGACTGTAATCAAACAAAATGGTTGGCTACGGGTTTCTACTGGTCCCTATTTGTTTTTCAAACAATTCTTGTCTTTCTGACTGCTGAGCTCCCTTTGCTGCTTGTAAACGTTATTACTGTCAAGATCATTCTTTTATGAGGGACCTAATTATTACTGTCAAGATCATTCTTTTATGAGGGACCTATCTCTCTTGTTGATCAAGGGAACTTGGTTAACCGTTTGGTATTTTGGAGAACGAGAATTATCTTTTACAAAGTTTATTGAAGAAATGTTTTGACTCTACTCGTTTCTTTTGGGGTAGTTGGAGTGTTGGAGTTTAGAACCTCTCTTTGACAAAAAGTGTCGAACCCCATTTCTAATGTTTTGTGGTGTTGTGTGAGAGGTTTATTTCAGCTTTGTGGTTTTCGTACTAGCGTTCTTTTCTGGGAAAAATCGTCATTACAATTCCATTTGATGCTGAAGATTTCTGTGACGCGATTTGTTATGTTCCCTTTAGAGGGTTTATTTGTGCGATAGTGAGGTAAATTGAATGTTACCAAGCATGAACGTATTTGGTCTTAATGATATGAACATTATCTGAGGGTAATGTTGATTCTTTTATAGAGAAAGAAAATTGATCGTCTTTCGTGAAATTTCTAAAATGGTCAAATCTCAAGTTTTGTGTTCAAGATCTTTGGGAGTTTCAAGTTTTATGTGGTAAACGAAGTTTGTCGAGTAAAGCGTTAAGTTGCAAAGTTATAATGGTTCTTCAGTGGTGCGAGTGCTTTGATCTTGAATGCTCGTTTGTTCTTATCAGTGAAAGTCTGATATTCTCTTCTTGTGAAGCCTATGCTTTCAACTGTGGACTTCACATATATTTTCTGAGTTCTTTGCCTAATTGGTTTTCCCCTTGGTTATGTATTCCTTGCGAGTAGTAAACGATTTTCTAGTTGGCGAAAATCGTTTTCATGTGCCTCTTCTTTTGAGAAAGATTCAACCAAACCTTTCCGCACGGGTCCTTCAAGGTGTTTCCTAATTGTAGTTGTGAGTTTGATTTAAATTATTTTAAATAAAATGGTGCATAGAGGTATCCTATTTCTTCTTAAGAATTTTGAGTGATTTAGTTCTAAAGGCTCCTTGGTTTGAGTTCGCAAATAGAGGTTGCAAGCAAAGGAAATTTTCGTTGATTTCTTCGAGAGTAAATTAATCCATTGCCTTCCGTGAATTTCTGCAAAGGAAAAAAAAGTTTCAAGTTTTTGTGGCTGAGATCATTTGGATCCCACGTTTTATGGGTTGTTGAACTGTTCTGAGCAAATATGACGTGTTGAAGGATTTTCTTGATTCTTAATTAGATCTTGTGGTTTGGACTAAAAAAAACTTTATCTTGTTTGTTGTGGCAAAATGTTGTTATTCAAAGGATCAATTTCAGTGTTAAAGGAAGGAGTGCAGTAGGAGTATTTGAAAATTTGAGTCAAGTTTTGTAACTTGTGATTATTTGAATCAGGTCTAAACTTTCTGCTCTTTCCGCGCAAGAGGTGTCGATTTTTTTTAATCACAATGTCATTTTCTTATTGGTCGGTACTTGTTAATTCACTTTTCGAGGGATGTGTACCCTCATCTGTGAACTTAACTTTGTATTTCCAATATTCTCGTTACCATATTATTTCTTTTGGTTTCATGCTCGCTGTGAGGGGCAATATTTTCTTATGTGACAAAATTTGTTCTTATTCGCCTCTTTCTTTTGAGAAAGACTTAACCGTTTTATGTTGCAAAGTTTTACAAAGTGTAATTTGGCAATTGTTTAGTGGTGGTTAAGTAATGATAGTGGTCAAGATTTTTCTACCAAGGTATTGGAAGAGCAGTAGAAGATGAATGTATTTTGATCTATCTTGGAGGAAATTTGATTCATATGGAATGTTTAGTTTCGAAGTAAGTCTAATGAGTGATACGACTGAGTAGAACCTATGGTATAGAGGAATTCCAGATCTTCAACTCATGTTAAAAGGTTGGGGATTATCAAAGGCATAGAGGCCTTGATTAATTTTATAGAGTAACACAATTGGATAGTATTGCGAGATTATGTGGGGAATTTTTGAGGATGTTAATAAGTGAGTATGTTAGAACTGTGGTAATGTTGGAGATTCAATCCGAAGATTTTCCTATCTGTTACGATTGAAAATTTATTGTAGAGGTCTTGGAGGTTAAATCTGGGCTCTGAACTTTACGCTAGACCTTTGGTCACACAATGATTGTGTAATACCCCGGCCTGCTCGTAGTGTGGCCCATGAGGAGTTGTGTGGTGGGATTAGTCCCACATTGCTTGTCCCAAGTGAGTTATAGTAGTATATAATGCCTATTGGATCCAAACGTAGCACCTCCGGGTTAACCCTTTTACACGAAGCGAGGACGAAAATGTAAGTGGGGTGCTATGTGTGGGCGGGTCCGCCCCACGGTGGGCTGGACATTGAGCCGATTTTGGGTCAGGGTGTTATAGATGGTATCAGAGCATCAACCTTCGCTGCACGAGCGCGTGCGGGATAGGGGCGCGGGCATATGACGCATGGCACATGTGGGCCCGGAGTGGACACACTGCATGGCATATGTGACGGCACTGGACGCACGGACGTGTACCGAGGGGTGGTTCTGGGCATTTGCCGCAGATGCGGATGTCGCCGAGGGCGCCCCTTAAGGGGGAGTGAATGTAATACCCCGGCCTGCTCGTAGTGTGGCCCATGAGGAGTTGTGTGGTGGGATTAGTCCCACATTGCTTGTCCCAAGTGAGTTATAGTAGTATATAATGCCTGTTGGATCCAAACGTAGCACCTCTGGGTTAACCCTTTTACACGAAGCGAGGACGAAAATGTAAGTGGGGTGCTATGTGTGGGCGGGTCCGCCCCACGGTGGGCTGGGCATTGAGCCGATTTTGGGTCAGGGTGTTACAGATTGTGTGTAGAGAGAGTGGAATAATGAAGTTTCCCGAGCAGTGGAATGATCATTGATAGAACCTTTATGATGTAGTACATGAGCGTGCGTGTTAAGGATTCTGAGTTGTTTTTGAAAATTAGAGGTAATGTGTTTGGGTGGGATCAATTTTGTGGCACTTTGGGTGCCTTCAATCAATTAATATTGATTAGTAGAACGATATGCCTAGAGTATTAGGAGGATTCAATAGAGCCTCTCCACAATGGTGTGGATGATGTATTTCAGTTTGAGCCTAATTTGAGGATGTTCAATTAAAAGGTTTAAGCTCATGTGGTATGCGATGAATTCGAATTTCAAGGTTCGAGAGAAAGTTTATTCCTAGAAGAGAGAAAATGTGGAAAAGGATGTTTCATCAGATAATGAGGTGTTTTCTTGATTCTCGTTCGAGTCTTGTGTTGTTGACTGGTGTTTTCTGCAAGTTGAGTTGGTGCTGTGTTGGCATGTTGATTCTTTCCAACTCAGACAAACCGCAAGAAGTTTTTGGTTTGGTCATTCGAGTGATTTCTCCTTCGGTTGTCGTGGTGTTTATTTGCAAATTATTTACTTGGAAAATGGAAAAGGTTCTCGAGATAAATCTTCAACCTTGGATTTGATTCTGTTGGTAGGGAGTTGTTAATGCATGGTTACGATGAGAATCTTTTATTTTCAAGTTGGGTTCTGTTTGCAAAATAGTTGTTTAAAGATGAGTTCTGTTTTACCTTCCTGGTTTACGGTTGTGCTCCTTGTTAAGGTGAAAGAACTGATTGAGACATGGAACAAGAGTTCTAGGTGTTTTGTGTGGTTGTGTGATTTGGTATCGAAGGGAAGAGTGGCATAAGGTACAAAGGTTCGTTTTTGGAAGGCGGAGTTTCGCTAGGACCGTCTCGTGTCCTGGCGCAGGATATACAATGTTTTGTGCAACCCGGTGTCGAGGGAGTACTTGAGCCATCTAGAGCGTGAGGTTTCATTAGAACCGTCGAACCACGAGTCAGACCGTCGAGTCAGACCGTGCTATCGAGTCCTGCATGTGGGGTGGTTCCGAAAAGATCGGGATGAATAATACAGCGTAAAACGTTAGTTAGTAAAGGTGCGGTGGACGAATCAGACCGAGCAGAAAGCGACTTGGGAGCTGGAGTCCCGCAAGCTAATTGTTGATGCCCTTTGAGTAGAACGACAGATAGAATTTGGAGTCGAATTCTGTTTAAGGGGGGTAGAATGTAATACCCCAAAATTTATTTGGGCGAATAGGAGAGTATTCGGGAGAAAGAGTTAAACATGGATTACAATTTTCAGTGATCTCAAGGGGGTTTCCGCGAATTTCCAACAACATGGGCTTTGGGCCACGGCCCATGTGGCCCAAGAGGGGGCTGGCCAAAGGGGGATGACCTTCCCCAAAAAACCCTAAACCCCCTGCCCCTTCCCCTTCCCCCACTTGGAGCCGCCACCCTCCTCCCTGCCGTGCACCACTTTCTCCTTCCCCCTGCGCCAGATTTATTCGTCAGATTTGGGTAAGTTTCGTACGTTTTCTGATTTGTCCACCTCTTAGAATGTTGTAGACCTTTGTCTTAGTTTTCATTAGGCACTAAGATTATCTGATTTGGAGTTACGGTTTATGAGATATGACCGTTTTCGTTGGACTATTCAGGAGAGTTGATAGGATTTGGCAGTTTGCTTGTCTGGCCATTATGAATTATTTACAGGCTGAATCAGAAAGGCTACCCAAAATAAATGTTGTAGATAATTCAGTAAGCTTTCCAAGTTGATAAAGAACACAAATTTTAGAGTTGGAAATCAAAAGTTATGGAATTTTAACCGCGCGCTGTTCTATCTGTCTGAGAATTGGGGACTATCGTTTTGTTCCTCGGTTTTTGAAGATAATTTCACCATGATTCCAGGTTGATAAATATCACCTCCATTGGATCAGTAGAATAAAAGTTATGCCATTTTATCTATTGTCGCTCAGAATCGACAGATGTTTGTCGATTGTTTTCAATTTGTTTAGCCAACTGTTTTGGCCGAATCAGAGAACCCCGTCAACTAGAGTTTCATAGTCTGGTTCGTTATGATTCATTGAGCACTAGTTCCAAGTCATTCCGAGTTACAGATATTTAATTATGGTTTTTATTGTACCGCTGCCCAGTAGGGCTGTAATCTGGCTGATTAGTTAGATTGTCAGTTTGAACCCGTTGATTGTGTTGGATAGTTAGAGGGTTATGGTAGGACACTTGTAGTTTGTCTTACCTTGTTATCCTTATTTCGAATAAATATTTGCGTAGGCGGTGAAGCGGTGACTGGAGGGGCACCTTCGTTGCCTCCTAACACGTCACAGCGCGGAAGGCAAGTACCTTGTCTTATCATAATTAATGGGGATGATTGTGTGTGGTTGAATTATTAGTCTTGCTATTCATGTTCGTATTCCATATATATTTCTTCATTATGATGTGATAAGAGTTCATTGCATGAAGTTCATTCCGTTCACGCATTTGTTTCATGTGACCACGGAAGTAGAAAATTGTAAGTCCCATCAATTCCAGTATGGGCACGTAAGACCCACCACTCCAATGTGGGCAATGTTGGGCACCACTCCAATGTGGGCAATTTCGGACACCCGTATGAAACATTCTTCATACGGTGATTGGATCCCCGGACTTTGTTAAGTATGTGCTTAAGTGAGCACCGACGGGTGTGTCACTCGCTATACCGGTATAAGCTGTTGAGCAGTCCATTCCTTCAATACATCCTTTCATTCTATTCATTCATGTATTCATTCCATTCATTCATGTATGTGTTCCAAGAATTGTTCATACTTCAATTGAGTTGGCTTGTCCACTCTATGCTTGATTTATCTTGTATGGTACTTGCTGTGTTTTGACTCATTCTTGCTTTCTGTATTCATTTAGGTGAACGTTGATGATGGCCTTGTGGGAATGGATTAGTCAAGCACATTTCACTCAGTTCACCATTATTCATCTTCCTTGTTAAGTTCGATTATGTCTTTCAGTTGTCAAACGAGGAACTGTAATAAATAACGTTAAAACTACCTATTATTTAGTTCTGGTAATTGCTGTTAGTGGCTTCTCTGAAGTTCTCACTGTTTATATGCTGATGGATTCGTTCTTTATTCCTGTTATGCTAGTATTACCATTGAACTCTTCGATTGATTATAGAAGTTCAGATTAAATTCTTCCGCATTGTGGTTGTACGTAAATTCTTTAGGTAACTGTAACACCCTGACTATAAGGAAGTCAAGATGTCACCTACCATCTCTACTCTTCACATGAATAACATCAAGTAGCATAACAAAATGAAGCGATTATTGTGAATATATGAAAACAAGCATTCATCCTCAAGTCTTAATCAACGAAATGGAAGTAAACAGTTCAGCAACATATGGTAAACACGGCCATGTTGGCTTATTACAAAGCAACTCAAATCATAAATAAAGACATTAAAAGTCCTCAAGTTGTTTGATATAATATAGTGAGTGCATCGTGATGAACTACCCTCCACAAGATCATTCCTCCTTGTCATTTACCTAAATAAGACAATAAAGCAAGAATGAGCCAAAGACTCAGCAAGCAACTGTATGTAACAATCAAGCATACATTGCGCAATATCTCACAATCATAATTTGAACAACTACTGGAAACGAATTTATGAATGGATGAAGTGGGATGGTGCATTGAAGGAAATGGACATAATGCAGCATATACCGGTATAGCGAGTGAAGCACCCGTCGGTGTTCACTTAAAGTATTCGTATGAAGAAGGTTTCATACGACTGTCCAACGTGGCCCACATTGGAATGGTGGACTCACGTACCCATCTTGGAATTGATGGGATTTCAAATGCCCATACTGGAATTGATGGGTCTTACCAAAATAATGAATGCATGTCATGATCATCACATGTCAATATTGAATAGTAAACATAAATGAAAAGAACACATGGCATTCATCTACAATTACGAACAAATGTAAACATTCATTCACACATCATACATGACATCAAACATTGAATACAAATTACTTGCCTGCCGCGCTGCAACGGGTTGGGAGGTAATTGAGATACCCCACCACTCACCGCTTCACCGCCTACAATATAAAATAATGGAAATGAGGACAAGCGAGTATGAAAATACTACACGTGTCCTCCCTCAATCTCTAACCAAACTAACCAAATAAAAGTTCAATTTGATCAATCTACCCAATCATTTCAATTAACCCCAATCTGGCAGTTTTACTAGAAAATTCACCAATAAAAAACCGTAAGTCCAAAAGACCTGAAACCAGTGCTCAAATTTTCTTAACTTAACAGGCTACAAAACTCTAGTTGATGGTAAACTCTAATTCGGCCATTACAGAGGTCTAACCATCCATTGAAAAACTACAAATGCAGTCTGCCCAGAAATCTGAACAGCCCTAAAGAAAATGCTATAACTTTTAAACCACTGATCCAAATAAAGTGATTTTTATCAGCCTGGAAACATGGTGAAATTATCTTCAAAAACCTAGTTGGGTGGACGACCTGATTCTGACTCTAACTAGATCAAAACATAGGTGCAACCGACTATACCCATCAGTTCTGACAGACAGACCAGCGCGTAGTAAAACAGCCATAACTTTTAATCTACTGGGTGAAAATTCGTGATCCAGGTTCCAAAAGAAAGCTAATGAAATAAGGAACAAAACTCTAGAAGGCGAAATCATCCAATTCTGCCTTTAAGACACCCAAAACCGAGTTGCAACATACTGTACAGAACCGATCTACTAACAGAGATTACACAATACTATCAAAAACATGGAATCGACAACTCTAACGCAATCAAACAGCGATGGGGTCTCTCGTTACCCTTGTAGACCCGAAGAACGATGAGGAACAACTTCCCAAAGCCTTCCCTCTCCTTCTTTGGCCAGCTCCAACTCCACGAACCCGATTGGAATGAAATCGCCGGCGGAGGAAGAACCAAGAGGAACACTTGGAAGACGGGGTGCAGCTCGGGATCTCCAATGGCAGCCACCAATGGAGAGGGAGGCGCCTAGGAGGAGGGAGGAAGAGAGGGGGCACAAGGGGAGGAGAGGCGGCTTGGGGGAAAAGGGGAGGGAATAGGGTTTTGGGGGAGAAAGGGTGCTCCCTTTGGCCGCCCCTAGTGGGGTGGCCGGCCCACTAATGGGCCTCCTGGTCGCGAATCGTGGCCCAGGTTGCTGATATTAACGAATACCCCCGACGAATGGAATTTTCCACGAAAACAATTTCTTTCGCTCTCTCCGACCTCTTTCTTTCTACCGATCATTTAGGAGTATTACGGTCTACCCCCCAATCAGATTAGACCTCGAATCTAATCAACGATCCAACGAAAGAAATAAATACCGAAATACAACTTAAACAATTTACCTTAAACGAAGCAGTCGGGTATTGCTCTCTCATGCGGGACTCCAACTCCCATGTGGCCTCTCTCTCACCGATGCGACCAAAGAACTTTGACATACTTGATGTCTTATTCCTCGTAACCCGCTCGATTCTTCCAATACCTTCACCGTCGGGACTCAAGGTAAGGTCTTGCGACAATCAAAGGCTCCAAAGGGATGACATGATCCGGTCTCTCGTAAACTTTCTAAGCATCGAAACATGGAACACGCTAGAACCCCACTCATAGAATCGGGAAGGTCCAAACGATAAGCTAGCTTCCCAATTCGCGCCACGATTGGGAAGGGTCCAACATACCTTGGACTAAGCTTTCCTTTGGTGCCAAACGCACTACGCCTTTAGATGGCGATACTCTCAATGTAACTTCGCTCCCACCTCGAATTCCAAATCTCGCCTTCGACATCAGCAGAGCTCTTCCGCCGGCTCGGGCGACCAACAAATTTCGCCTAACCTCGCCACTCTAGCCATCTGTCACTGAACCCACGGGACCCAAGGCGCCTCTCTCCAACCTCATCCCAAAGACAAGGGGACTGCACTTACGCCCATAGAGAACCTCGTATGGCGCGGCTCGAATCTTGGAATGATAAGCTGTTGTTATAAGCAAACTCGCCAAGGCTAAATGCTCTTCCCAATTACCTTTCGTGATAAAACACAACACCGAGCATGTCTTCTAAAGTCCAATGGTGCGCTCAGATCGTCCATCCGTCTGGGATGAAAGGTGTGCTAAGACGGAGTTGTGTGCCCAATGCACTCGCAAACTTTCCTGAATTTGAAAACGAACTTGGCGTCTCGGTCAGAAACAATGGTCTTTGGCACTCCGTGCAAACGCACAATTTCTCGTACATAAAGAGGAGCCAAATCGCTTGCCGAATTGGTTGTACGAATAGGAATGAAATTTGCGGACTTCTTCAACCGGTCCACAATTACCCAAATAGCATCCTTTCCTCATTGCGTGCGAGGTAAACCAACCAAAAATCCATAGATATATCGTCCCATGGCCAAACCGGTACCTCCAAGGGTTGCAACAGTCCTGCTGGTCGCTTGTGCTCAGCCTTGACCCGGTGGCACACCCCACAAGAAGCCACATACTGAGCGATATCAATTTTCATCCGTTTCCACCAGAAACTTTTCTTTAAATCTTTGTACATCTTGGTCTCCCAGTGATGTACGGTAAAAGGAGTACGATGAGCCTCTTTCAAAATCTCCAATTTAACTCGAGACTCTGTGGCACACAAAGGCGCCTTTAAATCGCAAAGAATCAAATTTGTCCACACCGGTGACCTCGCTGCCCTCGCCGCAACGCTTCCTCACTCGTTGGAACATCGATCTTCTTTGTTGTGCTACGCACCCGATCCGGAAGGGTCGACTCTAAAATCAATCGAGTCTCGATGCATGCGGTACCCGCAGCGTAAAGAAATATCCATACGCTCAAAATCAGCAATAAGACAATCGAGGATAGGAGGTGTCGCCTTGCGACTCAAGGCATCGGCTACCACATTAGCCTTGGGATGGTGCTTGAATAGTAAGATCATAGTCCTTGATCTACTCTAGCCATCTCCTCTGTCTCAAGTTCAAGTCCTTACGGTAAAGATGTATTTGTGCTCTTGTGGTCGGTGAACACATCACAAGATTCGCCATACAAATAATGACGCCAGATCTTCAAAGCATGAATCAACTGCAGAAGCTCTAGATCATGGGTGGGATAATTACATTCATGCTTCTTGGTGCCTCGATGCATAGGCAATCACTTTACCATCATGCATGAGTACACAACCAAGTCCAACTATGGACGATCCGAATAGATAGTGAATCTCTTCCTGTGCTCGGGAAGAGTAAGAATTGGAGCGATCACTAATCTATCTTTCAAAGAGCAAAAATCTGCGCCACAAGCGTCGGACCACTGGAACCTAACACCTTTCGTGTCAATGGGACATCGGTTTAGCAATGGTTGAAAAACCCTCCACAAAACGCCGTAATAGCCGGCTAAACCCGAAAACTCCTTACTTCTTTAACATTGGTTGGTCTCTTCCACTCAACCACCGTCAAATCTTACTAGGATCAACTGAAATACCCTTCTGATTAATAACATGACCCAAAAATCCAACTTCAGAAATCCAGAACTCACATTTCTTCAGCTTGGCATAGAATTGATTCTCTCTTAAAGTTTCAAGTACCAACCGCAAATGGTGGGTGTGATCCTCCTCTGACTTGGAATAAATCAAGATATCATCTATGAATACCACAACGAAATCATCAAGGTATTGATGCAGCATACTATTCATGGCTTCCATGAAAACTGCAGGAGCATTCGTTAGTCCAAAAGACATAACTTTATACTCATAATGACCATACCTCGTAGAGAAAGCCGTTTTCTCAATATCCTGCTCACGAACTCGAATCTGATTATAACCCGACTGGAGATCAATCTTAGAAAAAATCTTAGCTCCTTTCAACTGGTCGAAAAGGTCATCAATGCGAGGCAAAGGATATTTGTTCTTCACCGTCGCCTGATTAAGCGCCCGATAATCTATGCACATACGCCAGCTGCCATCTTTCTTCTTAATAAAGAGAACAGGCGCTCCCCAAGGCGAAACGCTCCGCTGAATCATACCTTTGGACAGCAGGTCGTCCAATTGTTTCTTCAATTCTTCCTGAAATGGCCGAGCCAAACGGTAAGGAGACTTGGACAAAGGCCGAGTCCCCGGAACAAGATCAATCCGGAACTCCACTTTCTTCACCGGAGGCATTCCGGGAAGTTCTATAGGAAAGACATCGGAAAACTCCTTCACAACCGAATCTCCTCAATACGCCGCAAAGAATCAGTCTTTTCATTGAGGGAGCAAAGTAATCCGATGGTCGATGCACGACGGCTAGGGAATAGATTAGCCAGAACAAATACCGAATCAGACGGTGCGCTGCCCTGGAATACCAGTTCTTCACCGGAAGGAGCTAGCAAGGTCACCGTCTTCCAGAAACAACAGATCTTGGCACGGTATTGGAATAACGGTCCATACCGAGATAACATCGAATGGTGCCAATTGAATAACCATAAGATTCGCAGTGAAAACCTCATCATCTATCAGTATAGAACAACCGGGACAGACGGTAGAGCTAGAAATAAGTCCTCCTGGGGAGCTGACTACTACTGACTCAGAAATAAGCTGAAAACTCAAACCCACTTTTCTAACAAACTCCAAAGACACGAACGAGTAAGTAGCCCCCGAATCAAACAGTACAAAGGCATCATGCGAATCAACAAGTAAAGTACCTGTCACCACATCAGGTCGTCCCAAGGTCTCAGGGGTGGGCATGGCGTAAACCCCCTGATGCACCGGTGCAGAAGACGCACCAACACTCTGCGTCGGAAAGCGGAAACAAATATTGGAGGAACAAACGAGCGGAGGTGCGGATGGTGCGGGATTCCAATAGAACCTGCGGGAGGCGCCGGAGTAAAAGCTGCAGGTGGACCCCATGCTGGAGGGTACTGTGGTGCAGGAACTGCTGTCAGAGTCTGAACTGAACCTCTGTGGAAGCTGGAGGAAGAAGCTGCTGGAACGGCTTCCCATTTGATGATACTAGCTGGATTTTGCTTGCACACTGAGGACTTGTGGCCCTCTCGACCACACTGCTGGCATGTTCCCTTGAAGGAACATTCTGAAGCTCGATGTCCGTCACCACACCGAAAACACTTCATGCCCCGACACGAACAGACGCAAGCGTGGGGCGAAGATGAAGGGCGTGGCGCCAAGAAGAAGAGGCGCGCCATCACGAGCAGGGACGGGAGGGTTGGTTCTTGTGAAACCTCTTAGCAGCGGGTCGCTGAAAAGACCCACCACCACCACCGAAACTCCGCTTCTGGCCACTGCCAGAACCACCAGAAGCAACAGAACCACTAGCAACATGCCCTTGCGAAGAAGGAGCTCTTTCCAACTCCATCCCTCTAGCCTGCTCAACCACCGAGCTAAAGTCACGTGAACTGTTGCTCCCGAATCTTGCGATACTCTGATTGAGGCCCAGCGAACCTCTTAGCCTTCTCTTTATCATCACTTGCCACGGGTGGGACAAAGCGCACAGATTGTTAAATCCGGCCTCATACTCGAGATCTGACATTTTTCCTTGCACATAGGTCGAGAGGATTGCTCCATCTTCTCGATGAAGGAGTCGAGGATAAAGCGTGTCTGAACCTCTCCACAAAAACCTCCCAAGTAACAAGACTGTCTTTGGAGTCCGGAAGACAGGACCCCTTCCCACCAGATGTCGGCTGGCCCTTGGCCAGAAGGCCACAAATCGCGCTTCTCGCGCGGATGCCACTCTAAGGCTCCAAGCGGCGCTCCATGTACCTCAACCATCCGCGGCTGAACCGGTGTACTGCTCCGTCAAAAGTGTCCAGACGGCGACATCCACTCACGGAGGCTCATCCTAGCCTCGGGTGGAGCAGCGAAGAAGAACGAGTTCCGCCACAGTGCGGCGGCGCAGGAATGGCCGCCGCAATTGTTGGCGGAGTTGTTGATTCTCCCTTAATAAGGTGCGAATGAGATCGGCGGTTGCGGCGGTGGCTCAAGAAGCCGAGGCGCGGTGAGGCAATCTCCTCGATAAAGCACCACCAACCCCTCGACGAAGACGATGTAGGCACGGACCGGCCACGACCACCATTACGGGTCGGTGGGCGACCACGACCACGGCCTCTACCTCTAGCCATCTATGATCAACACAATGTAAAGAAAATCAAATACATAGCTCAACGAATCGATAAACAAATTAATTGGGACAAAACCAAGCAATTGCGGAAAAACAATGGTTTACCCAACCCTTCCTATTGTGCACAGTGTGTCATTTTTATATTATTACCACAGACCTGAAGCCCGCTCTGATACCAACTGTAACACCCTGACTATAAGGAAGTCAAGATGTCACCTACCATCTCTACTCTTCACATGAATAACATCAAGTAGCATAACAAAATGAAGCGATTATTGTGAATATATGAAAACAAGCATTCATCCTCAAGTCTTAATCAACGAAATGGAAGTAAACAGTTCAGCAACATATGGTAAACACGGCCATGTTGGCTTATTACAAAGCAACTCAAATCATAAATAAAGACATTAAAAGTCCTCAAGTTGTTTGATATAATATAGTGAGTGCATCGTGATGAACTACCCTCCACAAGATCATTCCTCCTTGTCATTTACCTAAATAAGACAATAAAGCAAGAATGAGCCAAAGACTCAGTAAGCAACTGTATGTAACAATCAAGCATACATTGCGCAATATCTCACAATCATAATTTGAACAACTACTGGAAACGAATTTATGAATGGATGAAGTGGGATGGTGCATTGAAGGAAATGGACATAACGCAGCATATACCGGTATAGCGAGTGAAGCACCCGTCGGTGTTCACTTAAAGTATTCGTATGAAGAACGTTTCATACGACTGTCCAACGTGGCCCACATTGGAATGGTGGACTCACGTAACGTGGTCCACATTGGAATGGTGGACTCACGTACCCATCTTGGAATTGATGGGATTTCAAATGCCCATACTGGAATTGATGGGTCTTACCAAAATAATGAATGCATGTCATGATCATCACATGTCAATATTGAATAGTAAACATAAATGAAAAGAACACATGGCATTCATCTACAATTACGAACAAATGTAAACATTCATTCACACATCATACATGACATCAAACATTGAATACAAATTACTTGCTGCACACAGAACTGCGGGTTGGGAGGTAATTGAGATACCCCACCACTCACCGCTTCACCGCCTACAATATAAAATAATGGAAATGAGGACAAGCGAGTATGAAAATGCTACACGTGTCCTCCTCAATCTCTAACCAAACTAACCAAATAAAAGTTCAATTTGATCAATCTACCCAATCATTTCAATTAACCCCAATCTGGCAGTTTTACTAGAAAATTCACCAATAAAAAACCGTAAGTCCAAAAGACCTGAAACCAGTGCTCAAATTTTCTTAACTTAACAGGCTACAAAACTCTAGTTGATGGTAAACTCTAATTCGGCCATTACAGAGGTCTAACCATCCATTGAAAAACTACAACTGCAGTCTGCCCAGAAATCTGAACAGCCCTAAAGAAAATGCTATAACTTTTAAACCACTGATCCAAATAAAGTGATTTTTATCAGCCTGGAAACATGGTGAAATTATCTTCAAAAACCTAGTTGGGTGGCCGACCTGATTCTGACTCTAACTAGATCAAAACCTAGGTGCAACGGACTATACCCATCAGTTCTGACTGACAGACCAGCGCGTAGTAAAACAGCCATAACTTTTAATCTACTGGGTGAAAATTCGTGATCCAGATTCCAAAAGAAAGCTAATGAAATAAGGAACAAAACTCTAGAAGGCGAAATCATCCAATTCTGCCTCTAAGACACCCAAAACCGAGTTGCAACATACTGTACAGAACCGATCTACTAACAGAGATTACACAATACTATCAAAAACATGGAATCGACAACTCTAACGCAATCAAACAGCGATGGGGTCTCTCGTTACCCTTGTAGACCCGAAGAACGATGAGGAACAACTTCCCAAAGCCTTCCCCTCTCCTTCTTTGGTCAGCTCCAACTCCACGAACCCGATTGGAATGAAATCGCCCGGCGGAGGAAGAACCGAAGAGGAACACTTGGAAGACGGGGTGCAGCTCGGGATCTCCAATGGCAGCCACCAATGGAGAGGGAGGCCTAGGAGGAGGGGAGGAAGAGAGGGCGGCACAAGGGGAGGAGAGGCGGCTTGGGGGAAAAGGGGAGGAATAGGGTTTTGGGGGGAGAAAGGGTGCTCCCCTTTGGCCGCCCCTAGGTGGGTGGCCGCCCACTAATGGGCCTCTGGTCGTGAATGCGGCCCGGGTTGCTGATATTAACGAATACCCCCGATTTAATGGAATTTTCCGTGAAAACAATTTCTTTCGCTCTCTCCGACCTCTTTCTTTCTACCGATCATTTCCGGAGTATTACAGTAACATTTTGGCTTCCGAATAGCCAGAGTGTTACACTTGTTGCGAAAGCAAAAAAAGCTCTGGTCTAGAATAAAGCTTATCAATTTAAATAATAAAGGAATCAAGTTGAATCCAGAAAAGTGTACTTTTGGTGTTTCTTCTGGTAAATTACTTAGCTTTCTTGTTAATTCTAGAGGCATTGAAGTCAATCATGAAAATTTTTGTGCCATTGAATCTCTCCGATCACTTTCAACTGTGAAGGAGGTTCAATATTTAACTGGTCGAATGAAAGTGCTTTATTATTCGATCAAGTGAACGTGGCTTGCCTTTCTTTAAGGTAATTAAAAAACATGACATATTTCATTGGTCGGTTGAGGCAAAAATTAAAAATAAAATTTATTGAGTTTTCTGTGGCTTTATTGGATTTAAAGTTAAAAATGAAAATTTAATTAATTTCTTGAATTTTCTGGATTTAAAAAAGGTTTTGCCTATTTTAGTGAAATTAAAAATAATTTATGTACAAAAATAAAAGCCATGTTTAAGTGGAATTAATTTTATTAAGTTAAATATAATTCAAGGAATTTTTGTGAATTTTTCTAGAATTTTGGAACTCTATTTGTTATTTTATAAAAAATCTATTTGAGTTCTTCTAATATCTGAAATTCAAAAGCCTTAAAACACCCTTTTTCGCTTTTTGGGATGAAACCCATCCTTCCTGGCCCGTTTCCTTCTTTATCCCTCCGCTCGGCCTATTTTCCCACGGCCCACTCCCGCACCCGGCCTCCTTCCTGTCCTGCCCTCTCCATCTCATTTCCAGGGCGCGCCCGCTTGCCAGCTCCCTCTCCCTCCTATTTTCTGCTACCTCTAGCACCCGACGCCATAGCCACCCCAAGAATCTTTTTAAGATCAGCTGTTTCTTCTGTGTTTTCCCGCGCATTCAAGTGAAATGGAACCCCACTTCCTTACCGCCCTCACTACAGCCATCATATTCACCTTTACGTGCCTTAATGCCGCATTTGCGTCGCCGTCTTCAATGGCGTGTGATCGCCGCCCGTTGATCGCCCACTACCGGCCTTCCCTTGCCCTATAAAAGGGAGCACAAGGTTCCCCTCTCCCCCTCAACTCATACACGCGAGATCATCTTCCCTCTCCCTCTCTACCGGTCGCATTTGAAGCTTTTTACCGCCGGCCACCAAGCGATGCTGCCGCCTCTTGCGCCGCCTACCGTGGAGCAATGGCCACATCTTCCCCACCTCTGGAATCACCTTCACGTATTCTACCCGGGGCTCTCCTCATCGTGGCCGGAGCATCGCCAGAACTCCAACGCCGGCATCAACCGTATCTCCCCGCCGCCTCTCACCTTGCCGCCGGTGATTCCTTCGCACCACGCCACCACTGAGGTGAACACCACCTTCGCTGTGTTTCCCTCTACCCTTTGATGCCCTCGCTGTTGGCCGCCACGCCGCCAAACTCAATCCTCACGCGCCACTACCCCGTCACCACCACCTCGCTGCCATGTCATGCCACCTCAGCCCTCTACTGGCGTGTCGTGCCCGCATGTCATGCACATGTGGCACAACCATGGTGCTACACACCCGATGCATCATGGACCAAGGTGCATTTCATGGACCTGGGCCCACATGTCTGTGAGCCAAACCATTTCCTTCACAAAAATAATTTGTCCAAAATTCAAAATTCCCTCATTGATGTCAGCATTACTCAATAATTGATTTTTATTTGGAAAATTAATTCCATAAAATCTGAAATTCTAAATTCTATCATTTCATGTGATTTTGAATTTTCTGAGAGCCCGTTCTCCTTCATACGAGCTCCAATTCCATTTATTCAAATTTCTAAATTCATATAAATTAAATATCTATCTCTCACAAACAAAATTATTTAATTTTGAGTTGAGTTTATTTGAATTTTGTTTGAATTTGGCTTATTTTCCTGTATAGATTTCGACGACTTTGAAGGGTTAGATTTTGACGCCGTTTTAGAATAACAATTAATTGAGCAAGGGAAGTTACATTTTTATCATGTTTGATCACAATATTTCAAATTATTTAAATTCTTTTTTAAATTACTATTGCATACTTATTTCTATTCAATGTAATTTAAATAAATATTTTAAAATTATAGTTATTCTCATTACCATTGTATACCAAACTTTGATATTGAATGAAACATATACCTTGACACGTTAGATGAAAATCTAGTTTATGCAATAGTATAGACTGGAACATTTTTGGAAAAATTATGCTTAGCCATGCTTAGACCTCAAATATTTGATTTGGGAATTTTTAGCCAAAAAATAAGTGTTGTTTAAATTGTATCTATGGCATTGGTGTGTCATGGAAATTTACAAATGCTTTGAAAACTGAAATAAAATTAAAAACTTGTTTGGACTTGGGCGAAATGGATAGTTGGTGGGTGCAGGTTTATGCACAGGCTCAATTAGGGAATGGTTGAGGCCCAGGGGTATTTTGGAAGTAGACTAGTCAATTACGGACCGGTCTACGAGCTGCAGATTGTAAAGCCCCTCAGTACTACCACGAGTCTGGTATGGGACAGACCTGGCTAATTAATTTGTAACGTTCCATTGTTAGTCATGCCATGTTGACGTGTGGGTGACAGAATGATCTGCTTTTTATATATTCCCACTTGACATAAGAGGGGGATTCCGGTGGATAGTTTAGTCCAAAGGAAGTGAAACCTTAGTGGGTATAACTACTTTGAGATGACGCGTTATAAAAATCTTGTGATAATAACTTAGTCGCACACCTACAAAAGTGTGTGAGACTGACATTAAAAGTTGATTATCTCTTGTGGATAAAGTTATACAATCTTTGTAGAGTGTAAAACTATTCGAATAGCCATGTTCACGGTCATGGACTTGCTAAGCAAAGCCTTTCGCGGATTAGACTTTGGTTTTGCTTTCAAAATGATTTATAAAACAATTTATGACTTGGATGGGTGTCCATGTGAAAATTATGGGTTGAAGCCCCGGGTGAGTGCCTGTGTTTAAGTTAGTGTTAGGTTAGTGCCTACACTAGCTTTATTAATTCTGTTAAAACTAAATTTTAGATATTATAAAACTTGAGCTTTTGAACTTAGTATTGTATTTAAAATGTCAAATATTTCTTTTGCACAAATAACCCTATAACCATTCCTTTGATAATATTCATGCATGCATTATCTCTGTTATGGGTGTAACTTGCGGAGCACGATTATTTGTGCTCACCCTTGTTTAATAAAATATTGTTCAGATAAGGACTTTGCTACCGGTGTGGATCTCAATGACTAGGCTGCTTCCCTAGTCGATTGCTTGTGGCAGATTAGCTGAGCTCTACTACTACTTCTTTGTCATCTGTTGTGTTTATTTATTGCTGACTTGTAAGCCTTTCTTGTAATAAACTCTTAATATTAATAAAGTTGTGCGAATTATGGATGTTACCATATTTATTTACTGTGTACACTAGCTACTGTTCCAGGGACTAGTGCAGAATACATAGAGGATCTGGGGGTTTACTCTCGGGTTCGACATCATCATACCTAGGAGAACCTTTGTTAGTATATTTGACCACTACACCTAACATTGTCAGTGTTGTACTGATCACAGAATGAGATAAGGTCCAATGACATGTTTTATATGTAAGAGAAGTACTACACTGACCAAAGGAGCGCTACCCTCAAGTTCTAAAGTTACTTTATGCCCTATTAATGGTTTTCCGTAAGATACAACATTACTTTCAATTGCATAAGATTACAGTACCATCATCCTTTGCCTTGAGAAGTGTCCTATACAATAAAGAGTCAACTGGTCGTATTGCTAAGTGGGTAGTACAACTTGGATAGTTTGATATCCATTTTATTGCCTGAACATCAATTAAGTCTCAGGCTTTGGTAGATGTTATCGTTGAATGGACTAATTATAAACCACACGAATTGATTGAGTATAGCCAATATGACCACTGGACACTGTACTTCGATGGTTCTCGAAAACTTACACGCTCGGGGGCTGTTATAGTACTGGTCATGCCACAATGCGATCAGTTATAATATGTAATCCAATGTTAATTCCCTACTACAAATAATATGACAGAGTATAAAAGTCTTCTAGTTGGACTCTAAGCGACTAAATCCCTTAGTGTTCGTCGACTTCTAGCGATGGGCAATTCACAATTCTTGTAAACCAGGTAAGCACTAAATTTCATTGTTCTGATGACACAATGGCTCACTACTTGGACGAATTGAGGAAATTGAAAAAAATACTTCAGTAGTTTCAAAGTCCAATACATTATGCGAAAGGATAATACTTTAGCGGTCCAGTTATCAAAACTGGGTACGTCACAATCACCTGTCACTACACCATGATATAGAATTAAGGGCAATATATTGCTAGGGAAAAATGGGATGAGTGGCAAAATATGTGTCGGCAATATCCAAGAGATTAAGTGTCGCGTTATCTGCTGGAAATAATTATTGTCTAGAACAACTTATCTGCCAGCTATGTTTGTATGTTAGCGACAATACATCTGCCCTGGAAAAAGTCAACCAGGTCAACATATCTGCCGTGGATAAGAGCCAACCCCTTTGGGCGAGAAGATGAAAAAATAGATGAGGGAGGCCCGAAGACCAGTACATGGAACAAAGAATGTGTACACCTCTCAAACCTTATCCCCAAATTTCTAAAACTCTTCCTCTCCCAGCGCCTCCTCCTCGCCGACCACCTACCTCCCAATGTCGCCCCACGTCCCAACGCCGTCCTCCTCCCCGGCCACCCCTCCTCCTAGAACAACCCCTTCCATCTCCCAGTGCCACCCTCTTCCCTGACCGCTCTCCTCCTAGCGCCACCCTCCTCCCTGGCCACCCCTTCTTCCCAGCGCCACCATCCTCCCTGGCTCCCTCCTCGCAACGCCCCTCCTCGCGGGCCACCCCTACTTCTAGCGCCCTCTCCTCCCTGGCAGCCCCTCCTACCAGCGCCCCTCCCTAGCCACCCCTACTACCAGCACCCCTCCCTCCCAGCACCGCCATCCTCCCTGGCCGCCCCTACTCCCAGCACCCCCTCCTACCAACACCTCCTCTTCCCCGGTCGCCCCTCCTAGTGCAGCACCCCTCCTCCTCGGCGTCCCTCTTTTTGAGAGCTCCGGAAGTGGTTTGAAGGAGGTCCAACCAACATCTTGAAGCTATTTGTGGACTTCTATGTTGCCCCATGTTCGTCCCTTGCATTTGAGGTGAAGCTGTCCGCCCCTCGTTCGTCATGTCTATCCAACATGCTAAGTGTTTTTTTTTTGTCAAAACTAACTCATTATGGTTCAGAATATGGGTGGCAACAAGGAACTTGTAATATCCCAAATATATAAACAGGAGAAAATCTTTACGAATGCGAATTATTTTAGAGAGTGGTTTTAACTGAAGTTTCAGGGGGGTTTTGCATTATTCAGAGAACCTGGGTGTAATACCCCAAAAGTAAATCGGCGTACTAGAAGAAGTTTCAGAAGAAGGAGCTAATGGGAGAATCTGAATCGTTTTTTTCTTGAGGGTTTTCGTGTTTTTCAGAACTGGACTCGGCCTCGGCCCAGGTGGCCCGTGAGGGGCTGGCCAAAGGGGTATCTCTCCCCTAAACCCTAAAACCCCTTCCCTTCCCTTTTCCCTCCCCAAGCCGCCACCCCTCCTCCCCCTCTCCAACCGGCCGCCACCCTCGTCCCTGCAGTACAGCGCTTTTGTTCATCAGATTTGGGTAAGTTCCGTACGTTTTCTGATCTTCTCACCTCTTAGAAAGTTGTATCCCTTGGTCTTAGCTTTCTTTTGGCACCGAGATCATCTGATTTGGAGTTACGGTTTAGGAGATATGGTAGTTTTACCGTGACTGTCTAGGGGAGCTGACGTGATTTGGCAGATTTTCTTGTCGGGCCATTATGATTTACTTAGAGGCCGAATCTGGTATTTTCGTCTTCTAGAGTTTTGTTCCTGATGTCGTTATCTTTCTTTTGGCACTGAGATCACTTGATTCCACCTTACGGTTTAGGAGATATGAATTTTTAATCGCGCGCTGTCCTGTCTGCCTGAGAATTTGGAACTGTCGGTTTGCCCCTCGGTTTTGATCTAGTTAGAGTCAGATTCAGAACTTCCACCCAACTAGGTTTTTGTAGCCCTTGAAATTATCTTTCCGAGTTGATAAAGATCATATCAATTGGATCTGTAGAGTGAAAGTTATGCCATGTTCTTTACTGCTGTTCTGAAATCTGGGCAGATATCTGTTAGTATTTTCAACTGTTGTTTAGGCCACTGTTTTGGCCGAATCAAAGGATTCCACCAACTAGAGTTTCATAGCCTGTTACGTTAAAAGTATTTGAGCACTGGTTTCAAGTCATTCGGAGTTATAGATATTTAATTACGATTTTTCTCGTACTGCTGATCAGAATGGCCGATATTGGCTGATTAGTTAATTCGTCATTTTGAGTTTTTGGTTATGTTGATTAGATAGAGGGTTATGGTAAAACGCTTGTAGCCACATCATGTCTTGTTATTCTTATTTCGAATAAATATTTGTGTAGGCGGTGGGGCAGGGAGTGGAGAAATTCCGTCGTTGCCTCCTAACTCGTCACAGCGCGGAAGGCAAGTATATGGTAGAGTGGTGAACAATGGGTTGTTCACCATGATCATTGATGTTACTTATCATGCTATTTATTATGCTTTCGTTCAGCTTATTCTTATACATGATATTGATGACCTTTAGTGAATGAGATTATGAAAATGAGATAATGAGTAGATATTGAGTTAATGAGATGGACTATGTTGATGAATAAATAAAGATGTCGATCATTTACATTCATCATGACATGGGTTGCATGAGCAGTCGGTGAGAAAGTCATGTAACTATTCCGGTGAGGTCGGTGAGAAAGATACATGACTAGTCCGGAGAGCTCTAGATAAAATCCTACTTTGGTGGGGACTTCACGGGAGTGAAGAATAGAGTGTGTCATCGACGGGTGAACACTCCGCTATACCCAGATCGGTGATGAGATGCATATGAGCATGAGCATGTTGGTGCATTCGCATATCTAAGTAAATTGTTAAATTGTGCAACTTTACCTATATGGAATATGGCTTGTTTGTTTGAGAATGACAATGACATTAACTAAATGGATGATGATGATAACTTTGATTTTGGTTAATAAACTATTGTTTATGGCTTTATTATGTATTTCTTTGAGTCTTGGACTCATTCTTGCTCTATTGTTGTTTTTAGGTGACCAGTGATGATGTTTTACTCGGGAAGGGCTAGCACACTTGGAATCATGCACTTCACCCAATTATTTGATTCATTGGACATGAGAAACTTTTAGAATAACATGAATATTTATGTCTAGGACATGATGGTATTGAATAACCATAGATGCTTGGTTTATGTTAATCTTGGTTAATTATTTTGCTATGCTCCTAGGTCTAATTTATCTATGATTGTCATAGTGTTATGCTTGTGTTAATGCGACCCGTGGATGGGTTTTAATGTTGTTATGCTTGCTGAAATTTTATAGTAAGTTGATGTAAATTAGATGGTTATAGTAGTTTAGTGGCATTCCGGGCTCAATGTTGGGTGAGGTGTTACTGATTAGTATCGAGCGGGCTTCAGTCCGTGGTGAATAGATTAATAACTCGTTAACCTAAAATTGCTAAAACTTGTTTTAGGACTTGTAAAATAAACCAAAATTTGATAATAGTTAATTAACTTAAAATTTTGACACTTTGGTGCTGATAGGATGGGAATGGGATGAGTATCGCATTTACGCTTCGTTATGTTGTATTGATGATTTATGTTATGAATTGGTTCGACTACTTATGATTTGATTATGTGATTGCTATGGGTCATGATAGTCGAGAGGTAGAGATTGTGGTTGTGGCCATAGGCAAGGCCAAGTTATATCACCGTTGGTTGTATGATAGTGGTGAAGTGTTTACATCGGGTAACTTAGTTACAGTGTTGATGTTATGTTTCTTTAGAAAAGTTATTTTCTTCCTTGAGTTTGAATTTGATTATTCCTGTTATAGTATTTACAATGGAGTTGATGTATTTTCATTGGTCTTTACAATGCAGTTGATGTATTTTCATTGGTCTTTGTTGGTTCTATTAAGTTATTATTTGTTCTCCGATTTGTTGATCGTTGTTGTTTCTTGTGAACGTCGTTAATTTGCAATGTTGATCTTTTCACGAGAGATCTGCCTTTCTTGTTGGGAAAAAATGACTCATTTGTTAGCTTGGTATTTTGGATAACGAAAGTTTTCTTTTTCAAGTCCTTTAACATGTGGAAGCTTTGACCCAATGTATTTCTTTTGGGTATTTTGAGTATTGAAGTTGAATGCTTCTCTGTTATAAAAGAAAATATTAAAACCCTTTAGCGATGTCTTGTTGTGGTTAAGTTAAAGGTTGTAATTAAATAAATTAATGGATATGGTATGGGTTATCAAGTTGGAGTGCAGTAGTGTGGTGTATAATCAATCTTAACCAAGAACCTTGGAAGGAAAGTTGATTAACTTGATGGTGTCATGTGGTAGTTCTTGATGAACTATGATTAATAGTATGGCTATACCTAATTGGATTAAAAGGAGTTATTAAGAATTGTAGAACATTGATGGTGGTATGATCATTAAAATTATTTAGTTTTGCTAAACTTGTTGGATTAGTTGGTCTCGAGTGGATTAATCTTCTTGTGTGGGAAGGAAAAGTTGGGGAGATGCTAGATTATTACCATAGTGGATATTAGTATTGGAGTTATCTTATATGTAGATACTAGATGATTTTATATTATGGAAGGAGTTTCTAGATAGTTATTTTAACTAGAATAATTGGACGAATTTGGTTGCAGAGTTGTTGAGACTTTTTGATCGATGGAAGGCTATGATTTTGAAAGTTTTGTCGGGATTTTGCACCGAAATATGAATATGAGGATGGACAGTTGAACATGTATTTGTGATTGTTCATGTGATTTGAAAAGGAAAGTAGTTAGCATCTAGATTTCTTGATGAAGCCGCTTGATAGCAATGATGGTTGGAGTGCAACAATTGTGTGTTGACGTTTGGTGTTGATCATCTATAATAGTTGAACTGTGGGATTTAATTGGTGGCCTATGCTTTCATGATAGTGGAATTTTTAGACGATAGCATGTCCCTAATAAAAGGGTTTTGGTATAACATTTTGATTTGTGTAGTAGATCTCTGCTAAAATAAAGTTGTTGTTGTAGTAGTTTGTAAGCTTTTGGTGGACTCTCGATTTGAGGACGAGATGATAAAGTAGTATGAAACAATTTGGTGAGTTTTAGAGAGTTGTACAATGGAAGGGTAGACTATGATGAATTTTAGTTAACGATGTATTATTCGGATGTTAGTAAGATTATCGACAATAGATTGGTAGTGTGTTGTCGATTCTTATAAAGAACGTAATTTGATCGTCACTCGTGGTATCGCTCAAATGAAAATTTTCAAGTTTTGCATCCGTGATCTTTTGTAGTTCATGGTTTATGTAGTAGCTGAGATTGGATTGAGCAAGTGGCTTGTTGGAAAGCTTTATTGGTTCTTAAGTGATTCATGTGATTTGGTCTTACAACTTTTCTTGTTTGAGTGGGCAACGTGACGTTATAATAAAAAAATTACTTTTTTTGTTAAAGAAAGAGTGAAGTAGAAGTATTCGAGATCGAAGTCAAGTTTTGTAACTCACAGTTTACTTGAAGTGTGCCTAAACTTTCTATTTTTGCCCCATAGGAGTTTCTCGATTTTCAAAAGTGGTGCTTTGTTTTATTTGAGATTTCTTATTCTCTTTTTGTGGGACTTGTGCCCTCAATTGTGGTCTCCGCTTTTGCTTTTCCGAGATCCTTGTTATTTGTCTATTTCTATCGGTCGTATGTTTGTTGCGGAAAGAAAACATTTTTTTTCCGGGTGCTGAAAAAAATATATTTTATTTGCCACTTCATCAATTTATTTTACAAAACCTTATAGGGTATACAGTGGCATCCGGTTAGTAGTGGTCAAGTATATGTTGATGTGAGACCTGAGGTTGTAAGTTATTTCAAGAGCATTGGAGGAAGAATTGATTTTGTGATATAAATCTTGTAGAGAATTGGATCCAAAAGGAATGATGGTCGTTGAGGTAAAACTGATTATGTTGTTACAACTAGTAAAACCAATAGTGAATTGTAATTCAAGAACCCTTGTTCATGTCGGTGGAATATTGAAATATTCAAAAGTTTGTAACTTGGTCAATTAGTTAGAGTCTTGCGAATGTGTATATTGCGGTCGTGTTGGTGAAATAGAGTAGTGTGGTTTAGTGGGTCCAAGTTTGGTGAAGCTAATCACATTAGGCAGTTACTTGATTAGTGAGGAAAGTTGATATTAATGATTGAGGATATTGTTTAGATTCCAGGAATTTTACTTATCCGATCAAAGAATTTCCTATCAAGTATACCAAAAGTTCATTGTAAGAGTCTTAGAGGTTGAATCTGGGCTTTACATTTTTTATGCTAGACCTTTGTTCACACAATGAGTGTGTGTAAAGAAAGTGGAATAATAGAGTTTCCTGAGCAGTGGAATGATCATTGATAGAACCTTTCTGATGTAGTACATGAGCGTGTGTACTGAGGATTCTGAGCCGTTCTTGAAAATTAGAGGTAATGTGATTGTGTGGGATCTATTTTGTGGCGCTTTGGGTGCCTTCATTCAAATTAATGTTGATTAGTAGAATGAGATGCCTAGAGTAATTGGAGGATTCAATGGAGCCTCTTCACAATGGTGTTAATGATGTATTTCAGTTTGAGCATAATTTGAGGATGTTCAATTAAAAGGTTTAAGCACATGTGGTATGCGATGAATTTGAATTCCAAGGTTCGAGAGAAGTTTTACTCCTAAAAGAGAAACTAAGGAAAAGGATGTTTCCTCGGTTAGTGAAGCGTTTTCCTGATTTTGTTTGAGTTATGTGTTGTTGATTTGTTGTTTTTCGTAACTGAGTTGGCGTTGTGTTGGCATGTCGATTCATTTTAATTCGGACAAACCAAAAGAAGTATTTGATTTGGGCATTCGAGTGGTTTCTTCTTTGGCTGTCGTCGTGTTCATTCGTAAATTGCCTATTTAGAAAATGGATTTGTTTTCGTGTTGAAATGTCAAATTTTGGGATTTAACCTT
This sequence comes from Hsuehochloa calcarea, assembly GCA_036346395.1. Taxonomy (NCBI): domain Eukaryota; kingdom Viridiplantae; phylum Streptophyta; class Magnoliopsida; order Poales; family Poaceae; genus Hsuehochloa; species Hsuehochloa calcarea. The sequence goes on along the minus strand of CM070609.1, from coordinate 21,468,637 downwards.
TTTGGTGGAGAGTTAGCATTGCGTGGATGCGATGATGACTCTCTAGTTCCAGTTGGATTCTCTTGGTTTCCGAAAATTTCAGAAATTTAGAAGTTGGCATATCGCGTTGACCGTCTCGGGTCCTTATGCGAAGTACGCATCGTTTGGTGTGCTCGAGTGTTAAGTGAGTAACTGAGCAATTCCAAGCTTGGGATATCGTTATTTCATTCGATTCTGCGTTTCTTTGGGAAGATCGGTGAGTAGATTCGGTCGAATCTGTTTAAGGGGTAGAATGTAATACCCCAAAAGTAAATCGTACTAGAAGAAGTTTGGAAGAAGGAGCTAATGGGAGAATCTGAATCGTTTTTTTCTTGGGGTTTTCGTGTTTTTCAGAACCTGGATTCGTGCCTCGGCCGGGGTGGCCCGTGAGGGGCTGGCCAAAGGGGGTATCTCTCCCCTAAACCCTAAAACCCTTCCCCTTCCCTTTTCCCTCCCAAGCCGCCACCCCTCCTCCCCTCTCCAACCGGCCGCCACCCTCGTCCCTGTAGTACAGCGCTTTTGTTCATCAGATTTGGGTAAGTTCCGTACGTTTTCTGATCTTCTCACCTCTTAGAAAGTTGTAGCCCTTGGTCTTAGCTTTCTTTTGGCACCGAGATCATCTGATTTGGAGTTACAGTTTAGGAGATATGGTAGTTTTACCGTGACTGTCTAGGGGAGCTGACGTGATTTGGCAGATTTTCTTGTCGGGCCATTATGATTTACTTAGAGGCCGAATCTGGTATTTTCGTCTTCTAGAGTTTTGTTCCTGATGTCGTTATCTTTCTTTTGGCACTGAGATCACTTGATTCCACCTTACGGTTTAGGAGATATGAATTTTTAATCGCGCGCTGTCCTGTCTGCCTGAGAATTTGGCACTGTCGGTTTGCCCCTCGGTTTTGATCTAGTTAGAGTCAGATTCAGAACTTCCACCCAACTAGGTTTTTGTAGCCCTTGCAATTATCTTTCCGAGTTGATAAAGATCATATCAATTGGATCTGTAGAGTGAAAGTTATGCCATGTTCTTTACTGCTGTTCTGAAATCTGGGCAGATATCTGTTAGTGTTTTCAACTGTTGTTTAGGCCACTGTTTTGGCCGAATCAAAGGATTCCACCAACTAGAGTTTCATAGCCTGTTACGTTAAAAGTATTTGAGCACTGGTTTCAAGTCATTCGGAGTTATAGATATTTAATTACGATTTTTCTCGTACTGCTGATCAGAATGACCGATATTGGCTGATTAGTTAATTCGTCATTTTGAGTTTTTGGTTATGTTGATTAGATAGAGGGTTATGGTAAAACGCTTGTAGCCACATCATGTCTTGTTATTCTTATTTCGAATAAATATTTGTGTAGGCGGTGGGGCAGTGAGTGGAGAAATTCCGTCGTTGCCTCCTAACTCGTCACAGCGCGGAAGGCAAGTATATGGTAGAGTGGTGAACAATGGGTTGTTCACCATGATCATTGATGTTACTTATCATGCTATTTATTATGCTTTCGTTCAGCTTATTCTTATACATGATATTGATGACCTTTAGTGAATGAGATTATGAAAATGAGATAATGAGTAGATATTGAGTTAATGAGATGGACTATGTTGATGAATAAATAAAGATGTCGCATCATTTACATTCATCATGACATGGGTTGCATGAGCAGTCGGTGAGAAAGTCATGTAACTATTCCGGTGAGGTCGGTGAGAAAGATACATGACTAGTCCGAGAGCTCTAGATAAAATCCTACTTTGGTGGGGACTTCACGGAGTGAAGAATAGAGTGTGTCATCGACGGTGAACACTCCGCTATATCCCAGATCGGTGATGAGATGCATATGAGCATGAGCATGTTGGTGCATTCGCATATCTAAGTAAATTGTTAAATTGTGCAACTTTACCTATATGGAATATGGCTTGTTTGTTTGAGAATGACAATGACATTAACTAAATGGATGATGATGATAACTTTGATTTTGGTTAATAAACTATTGTTTATGGCTTTATTATGTATTTGCTGAGTCTTGGACTCATTCTTGCTCTATTGTTATTTTTAGGTGACCAGTGATGATGTTTTACTCGGGAAGGGCTAGCACACTTGGAATCATGCACTTCACCCAATTATTTGATTCATTGGACATGAGAAACTTTTAGAATAACATGAATATTTATGTCTAGGACATGATGGTATTGAATAACCATAGATGCTTGGTTTATGTTAATCTTGGTTAATTATTTTGCTATGCTCCTAGGTCTAATTTATCTATGATTGTCATAGTGTTATGCTTGTGTTAATGCGACCCGTGGATGGGTTTTAATGTTGTTATGCTTGCTGAAATTTTATAGTAAGTTGATGTAAATTAGATGGTTATAGTAGTTTAGTGGCATTCCAGGCTCAATGTTGGGCTGGGGTGTTACACTGGGCTATGGGCCGAAAGCCCACAGCACCTTGGCCCATTAGGGCAATCGTCCGAGTGGAGGGGGCAGACATGCTACTGTAGCACCTCCACTGTAGCAGCCCTTCCCCTCCCCTTTGCGCCTCCACCTCCTTTCCCCTCCCTTGCGCCTCCACCTCCCCTCCCCTTTGTGGCCGCCACTTCTCATCTGTCCAGCACCTCCCCCACGAATCCTGTAACACCCCAGCCAAACACTGAGCCTGGAATGCCACTAAACTACTCTCTAAACATATAATTATTGACATACTATAAAAATTACAGCAGGAAAACATAAATGGACATATCCTTCTGCCCAGATTACAGAACAGCAATAGATAAAATGACATAACTTTCATTCTACTGATCCAATAGAGGTGATATTTATCAACCTAGAATCATGGTCAAATTATCTTCAAAAATCGTTTTGGGTGGCCGTCCTGGATCTGACTCTAACTAGATCAAAACCGAGGAACACACTGATAGTCCCCAATTCTTAGATAGACAGAACAGCGCGCGGTTAAAATTCCATAACTTTTGATTGCCAACTCTACAAATTGTGTTCTTTACCAACTTGAAAAGCTTACTGAATTATCTACAATATTTATTTTGGTTAGCCTTTCTGATTCGGCATCTAAATAATTCATAATAGCCATACAAGCAAACTGTCAAATCCCGTCAGCTCTCTTGAACAGTCGCACGAAAACGACCATATCTCCTATACCATAACTCCAAATTAGATGATCTTGGCGCCTAAAGAAATATAAGACAAAGGGCTACAACTTTCTAAGAGGTGGAGAGATCAGAAAACGTACGGAACTTACCCAAATCTGACTAACATATCTGGCGTAGGGGGAAGGAGAAAGTGGCGCGCAGCAGGGAGCAGGGTGGCGGCTCCAAGTGGAGGAAGGGGGAAGGGGGAAGGGGGTTTAGGGTTTTGGGGAAGGTCATCCCCCCTTTGGCCAGCCCCCTCTTGGGCCACATGGGCCGTGGCCTAATGCCCAGGTTGTCGGGAATTTGCGAAAACCCCCTTGAGATCACTGAAAATTGTAATCACTGTTTAACTCTTTCTCCCGAATACTCTCCTATTCGCCCGAATAAATTTCGGGGTATTACATTGGTGATATGATGTCTAGAGAATTTGAAATATCCATGATCAGAGAGCTAAGTTATTTTCTTGGACTTCAAACCAAGCAACTCAAAGGTGGAACATTCATAAGCCAAATGAAATATGTGAAGGATTTATTTTAGAAGTTTGGTATGGAGGACGCAAAATCCATCAAGACTCCCATGACGACAAATGGACATCTTGATCTCAATGAGGGAGGTAAACCAGTAGATTTAAAACTTTATAGATCTATGATACATAGTTTGCTTTATCTTACCGCATCTAGGCCCGATGTAATATTCCAAATATTTAAAGAGAAGAAATATTTTGTGAATGAGAATTGTTTTAGGGAGTGACTTTAACCAAAAGTTCAGGTTTTTTTGTGGTTTTCACAGGACCTGGGCTGTGGGCTTTCAGCCCACAGCATCTTGGCCCTTGTGGGCAGCCGGCCTGGGGCGGCCAAACTCTAATTTCCCCCTCCCTCCCCCACCCCCTTTGGCCGCCACCTCCCCTCCTGGCCGCCCCTTCCCCTTCCCAATCCAGCAACTCCCCCTCCTCCCCTGTAACACCCTGGCTATTCGGAAGCCAAGATATTACCTAAAGGACTAACATACAACCAAATTGCGGAAGAATTTAAACTTAAACTCGTCTGAGTATATAAAGGGACCAACTTTAACAGTAGCATAGCAGGAATAAAGACTGAATTCATCAAACAGAATCAAGAAATAATTGAAGTTATCCACTAGCATCATTTAACAAGAAAACATAACATGGAGAGAAATATCATGCAGTAGAAAACTTATTTATTACAGTTCCTCAATTAACAACTGAAAGACATACTCGACACTATTAATGAAAGAAAAATGTAGTGAACTGTGTCATACGTGTAGGTCTATTCCCTCCCAATAGAGTCATCATCAACGATCACCTAAATAAAGAAAGAAAACAAGAATGAGTCGAAACTCAGTAAATACAGTAAGCAATTGAACATTCAAGGTTATGAATTATTCAATCTCAATACAAAGGACGAACTTATCTCTGAACACTTTGAGTATGAATGGAATGAATGGGTGCATTGAAAGGAAAGGACTCACACATGCTCATACCGGTATAGCGAATGACACACCCGTCGGTGCTCACTTAAGCCCGTACTTAACAAAGTCCGGGGATCCAATCACCGTATGAAGAACGTTTCATACGGGTGTCCGAAATTGCCCACATTGGAATGATGGGTCTTACGTGCCCATACTAGAATTGATGGGTCTTAACAATTCCACTCCCGTGGACGGAACACGAACAATGCAAGAATGGAATGAATTTATGCAATGGGTGTCACCTCTTTCAATCACATGGATTATCAACTAAGAACGAGTATATGTCATGAAGTTTGAATCATGGATCATTGAAATAGCATCGCATCAACAACTTTTAACTGTATAACATGAAGTATGAACATGGATCATAGAAGAAGCATCACATTAACAACATTCAACATAAATCAGCATGTCTTTACACATTGTACTTGCCTTCCGCGTTGTGACGTGCTAGGAGGCAACGAAGGTGCTCCTCCACTCATCGCCTCACCGCCTACACAAATACGTATTCACAATAAGGATAACAAGGTATGACATAGCTACGGTGTCCTAACATAATCCCCTAACTTTCCAACACAATCAACGGTTTCAAACTGACATTTAACCTATTCAGCCACCTGACAACCCTACTGGACAGCAGTACGAGAAAAATCATAATTAAAGATATGTAACTCTGAATGATATGAAACCAGTGCTCAATCAATATTAACTAACTAGGATACGAAACTCTAGTTGACAAGGTTCACTAATTCTGCCAAGACAATCGTCTAACAAGTAGTTGAAAACGTATTACAGACATCTGTCCAAACTACAGATCAGTAGTAAAGAACATAGCATAACTTTCACTCTACAGATCCAATGGAGATGTTCTTTATCAATCTGGAAAGATTATTAAAAATACTACAAAAACCTACTTGGGTGGAAGTCCTGAATCTTATATTAACAAGGTCAAAACAAAGTAACAAACAGACAGTTCCTTCTCGTCAGACAAACATAACAGCGCACAAAGAATAATTCATATCTCCTAAACCGTAAGGCGGAATCTCGTGATCTCGGTGGCTATGGAAATATAAAAACCAGGGATACAAAACTCTAGAATACTAAAATACCAGATTCTGCGTCTAAGATACCGAAACAGGGCGCACAACCCACTGGACAGAATAGATCTAATAACAGAGGCAAAACTATCCAAACAAATCGAATCGATTGCTCATCCTTCATGAATCAAACAACGAATGGGAGTCCTCGTTACCCTTGTAGACCCCTAGGAGGACGTTGATCCGCCTCCCTAAGACCTCCCTCCCTTCCCCTTCTTCCTCTCTTCCAAGGCCGGCCAGGAACGACGGCGACGATCGGCCGGTGACGACGGTGGGAGGAGGCAACTTCGGAGGGATCCTTGAGAAGCACCACCGGGGAACACTGGAGGCGGAACCACAACAGCGAGATGGTGTCAACTAGCAGCAATGGCACCGGATGGAGGAGGAGGAAGTGGCGGCCAAAGGGGAGGGAGTGGAGGGGGTGGCGGCTTGGAATGAGAGGGGAGGAGAGGAGGGGGGTGGCTGCTAGGGTTTGGGGGGAAGGCACCCCCCTTGGCCGGCCCCCCTTGGGACACTTGGGCTGTGGCCCAAAGCCCAGGTTGCCGTGAAAACGTAGAAAACTCTCCGAGAAAAGATAAATTCTGATTTTTTGATTAGCCCCCTCTTCCGAAACTTCTTCTAATAAGCCGATTCACTTTCGGGGTATTACATTCTACCACCCCTTAACAGGATTCGATCTCGAATCTACACACTAATCTACTCGAAAGAAAACTGCAACAGAAATTTATGAAAGATAAACACATACCAGAAACGAACAAGTCTGGATACTGCGCGCGCAAGTGGCCTCCCTCTCTAGCTCCCAAGTGGCCTCCCTCTCGGATTAGAGAAACCACAACACAAAGAAGTAAAACGACGTCTGACCTAACACTCAACCGGAACTTCCTAGGTACACTCATCAGAAGAGGACCGAGGGTAAGACCTTACTCGATGGTCAACGGTTCTAACTAAATCTTCAAACTCTGAATCGCTCAGCTGCTCACTCAGCACCAGAACACATCGGACGTTGCGTACTTCGCGTATGCACCCGAAAACAGACAAAACAATATGCCAACTTCCTAATTTCTACAACTGTCAGAAATGAAGAGAATCCAACTGGAAATAGAGAGTTCTCATCGCATCCACGCAATGCTCTCCACCAAAAAGGTTAAATCCCAAATTTGACAATTCATCACGAAAACCAATCCATTTTCTAAACAAGCAGTTTACAAATGAACACCACGACAGCCAAAGGTGAAATCACTCGCATACCCAAACCAATTACTTCTTTTGGTTTTGTCTGATTGGAAAGAATTAAACATGTCAAAACAGCGCCACCCAAAATTGTGGAAGACATCAGTCAACAACACAAAACTCAAACGAGAATCACGAAAACGCCGCGTTATCCGATGAAACATCTTTTTCTTAGTTTCTCTCTGTTAGGAACAAAACTTCTCCCGAATCTTGGGTTTCGATTTCATCGCATACCACATGAGCTTAAACCTCTTAATTAAATAACCTTAAATTATGCTCAAACTGAAATATATCATCCACACCATTATGGAGAGGCTGTATTGCATCCACCGAATACTCTAGGCCAGTCATTCTACTAACAAAATTAATTTGATAGAAGACACCCCAAAGCACCACAAAATAGGTCCCCCCACAAACACATTACCTCCAACTTTTTCAAGAACACCACTCATAATCCTTAGTACAAACGTTCATGTACTACATGAGAAGGGTTATAACAATGATCATTCCACTGCTCAGGAAACTCTAGTAATCCAATTTCTCTACACTCAATCACTGTGTGACCAAAGGTCTAGCATAAAATTGCAAAGCCCATATTTAACTTCCAAGACTTCTACAACAATTTTCAATTATAACAGCTAGGGAGATCAACGGATTGAATCTCCAACATTTCCATAATTCTAACATACTCACTTATTGGCATCCTTAGAATTTACCCACATAATCTCGTAGTACTATCCAATTGCGTTACTCTATAAAAATTATTCAGGGTCTCCATACCTTCGATAATCCTTAACCTTTTAACATGAATTGAAGTTCTGGAATTTCTCTATACCATAGATTCTACTCAGTCGTAACCCTATTCAGACTTATTTCGAAGCCAACCATTCCATGTGAATTCAATTTCCTCCAAGAGGTACAGATCAAATCAAATTCATTTTCTACTACTCTTCCAATGATTTGGTAGCAAAATCTCATCACTACCACTACTAAACCACTACCACTACATAACTACTACCAAACAGTTGCCCATTTATACTTTGCAAAACTTGGCAACATAAAACTGTTGATTCCTTCTCAAAAGAATATGGCGAACAAGGACAAGTTTCGTCATACAGGAAACCGTTGCTCCTCACAGCGAGCATGAAGCCAAAAGAAATAATCTGGTAACGAGGATCTTGGAAAAAATAAAAGTTGAATTCACGGTTGAGGGCACACATCCCTCAAAAGGGAATAGCAACTAACATCCGATAAGAAAAATGACATTAGATTGAAACTCGACATCTCTAGAGTGGAAAGATCAAAAAATTTAGGCATGATTCAACAACCACAAGTTACAAAACTTGACTTAAATTATCAAATACTTCAACTGCACTCTTTTCTTTAGTCCAACCCATATAACTACCTAAGAACCAATAAAATTCTTGGACACACCAAATTTCACGGGAAGTAAACGGATTAATTTCCTCTTGAAGAAATCAACCAAAGAATATTTAAGACCAAATCGCACGAAACTCTTAAGAATTAATAGGACATTCCCATACACCATTTTATTTAAAATAATTTTAGCTGCCATAATATTCATGAGCTCCAAAAGATCACAAAAACTAAACTTAAAGTATTCTCATTTAAGCGATATCGCCCGTGGCGATCAATTTACTACAAGTGTTAACATCAATCTCACAACAACAATTAAAAAACACCTTAAAAGACTCATGTGAAAAGAATGGGTCGAATCTTTCTCAAAAGAAGAGGCAAATGGAAACGATTTTCACCAACTAAAAACTCATTTACCACTCGCAATAGCACAGGACTGTGGATATCGTGGGGATATATGCATGATCTTAGGATGATAAGTCAATTGGCAATGGCGTTGTTGGTTTGACGAATCTCATATTTTCGGAAAACCTCCTGTGCTGTTCAGACCTCAGGCGGTCAGACCGGCGGCATTGGCGGTCAGACCGCCCATGTATCGGTCCGACCGGCCACACTACCGGTCCGACCGGCCGTGTGGCAGTCCGACCGGCTGTATGCGGCGGTCCGACCGGCCACAACCTTTGGTGGAGTTTGGGGCTAGGCCAAAAATAGAGTGTGTAGGCAAGAGAGGGGAGTCTCCTAGACTTGGTATCATATTTTTTGGAGCTTACAGCCAAAAGTTCTATTCAATTAAAAATTCCAGAGAGTTTCGGATTTCAACGATGGAATTTTGGCTAAGTCATTTTGGGCGGTCTGACCGGCGTTATAAAATTGGTCAGACCGGTTTGATTTCGGTCAGACCGACAGGGTACGTCGGTCAGACCGGATTCCACTTGTTCGTCGGCCTTCTTGTCGATGTTGTGTTTTGGTTATGTCTAGTGCACGAGTTTCAATGCTTTATTGTTGCATATTGCTTGGTTGAGCTAACATGGATCAAGTTGTGAAGAACTTGTTCCCGGAGACAATTTCCTTGTCTATTGCTGTGCAGGTGGCTTACAGGTCAACGACGGTCAACGGTGAGGAGGATCGGGACTAAGCTTTGAGAGCTGAGGTCCAGAACGATCATGGATACCGGGTGAGGTCGTGTGACTCAAGCATGGCGCAAGATGGACAAGATGGTTCGAACGGGCGGTTTGTTACAGCTGGTTGGATCAAGCGGCGCGGGGGTCGGTGCAAGTGCCTTGGATGTTCCGATGGGATTCGGATAGGAGAGACTTGCCGATATGATGAGAGTCGCTGATCAACCTATACGTGGCGAAGCAGGCAATTGCTTCAATTGTAATGTGTGTGTTTGTGTCCCGTGTGTTTTGGGCATTAACGGGAGCCCATTAAGTGAACCCTTTCTAAAACCCTAGGCCTCACTATAAATAGAGGGGGTGGTTAGAGATGAGCCCCCAAGCACTTCATTTGCAAAAACCCTAATTTGGGTTAGGGTTTGGAGAGGAGAGGAGAGGCTAGGTTCTAAAGAGAAGATTTGTGTGTACGCTCTTGGATTGAGCTCTTGTCCTCCTTGAGGGAGTGGCTTTGACAAACTACATCTTGAATCAATCAATGGATGTTTGTTCAAAGATGAGGTCTCATGTGTTTTCCTCTCTCTTTTGATGATTTTGGTGCTTCCTTGATCCGGATGTTTTTGGTTGGTCTCTTGACCTCTTTTACCTTGCTATGATGTGTGGGAATACTCCTAGGACCATCTAAATCTTCAATCCCCCACGAGCAAGATTTGGATCAAGTTTTTCATTTTACTAGGTTTTGGTCACTCCTTTGGTAAAACCTAAAAAGAACAATTCTTTGACATGGATCTGGACGATTGCTGCTAGGAAAAGGTTCCATATATCCTTAGGGAGGTGTGGTCCAATTTTGGTCAAGTTTCATCGGTTGAATCAAAAGTTAGACCAAATTTTGTATTGGTTTCGGGTGGTCTGCAGTGGTTCTGGACTAAAGCGGTCAGACCGATTTCACAATGGCGGTCAGACCGCCGACTATTCAGACCGCCTGTTGGCCGTCGATCAGACCGCCAGCGGTTCAGACCGCCAGTTGGCCGTCGGTCAGACCGGTCCAGAGAGATCAAATCTGCATCCCTTGAGTCGTGTGTCAAAGGGGGTAATCGGATTCAGCATAAGGCTTCCTTTGTGCATTTACTGATCTTCTTAGCTTTCATAGCTATTTGAGAAAAAATGCATGTTGAATTTGATTAAAGTCAAAAATTAAGAAATCATCTATTCACCCCCTCTAGTCGCCTTTCCGGTCCTACAAGTGGTATCAGAGCCCGGTTAGCTCTTCTCATAGATCTTAACCGGTCTTTGGAGCCATGGCGACTGACAAGTATTCGACCAAACCACATATTTTTGATGGAGTCGATTTTGCTTACTGTAAGGCCCGCATGCAGGCCTACATCGAGGCTCAAGTGCACGCAATTTGGTTTAAGGTCAAAAATCCTTAGGTCGTGCCAGCCGATTACGATGTGATCACTCCAGATGTGGAGGCAAATAGTAAGGCTCAAAATTTTCTGATTCAAGGCCTTAGCCGATCTGAGTTTGAGTGTGTTGCTCATTTGAGGTCTGCTCATGAGATCTGGCGGACTCTCTGTGATTACCACGAGGGCTCCACTGCGATCAAGGAAGTGTGATAGAACCAGCTCAAGAAAATATACTCCAAGATCGAGCAAAGGCCTGGTGAGTCTTTAGATGAGCTGTGGGGAAGATTTTCTAAGATACTTCATGATATTCGCGCTGTTGACTTAGTCTTCTCTGAGTCGGAGAATGCACGCCAACTTTTTGGTGCTCTTGATGTGAAGGTCTGGAGAATGAAGATCACATCCATCAATGACAACACTGTCATGAGTGAGCTTACCATGGATAAGCTATACTCGAGGTTGAAGACGCATGAGATTGATTTTATCTCGCGTCTTCCCAAGACAGAGTCGATTGCTTTAGTGGTCGACACATCTAAGGGTAGTTCATCTGATTCTTTGGATTTAAGCTCATCTGGTTTTTCTTTATCAGCGTTGCGTTCTTTGAGCGATGAGCAACTGGAGAAACTACCTGAGGATGATTTAGCCCTCCTATCCACTAAATTCTCGAGAGCTTACAACAAGGTGAGGAACAGAAGGACGGGTGGCCCTGTCACATGCTTTGAGTGTGGTGAGCCAAACCACTGTAATACCCAGAAATTTAATCGGGAAAGAAGAAAAGAATTCGGGAGAAGGAGGTAATCAGAAAGTCAGAGTTTTTACTTTGGGGGGGGGGGTTTCACTTTTTTACGGCAACCTGGGCCTTGGGCCCCAGCCCAAGAGGCCCAAGAGGGGCCGCCAAGGGGCGGTGTCCTCCCCCCTAACCCTAGCCGCCCCACCCTCTCCCCTTTCCCTCCCCACTCCCTCCTCCTCCCCCCACAGCCGCCACCTTCTCCCTCCTTTCCCCGGCGCCCCTTGCTGATCCTTGGCGCCGTCTCGCTACTGTGGAGTCATCCCCGGTGATCCCCGACGTTGCTCCCCAATCTTTCCTCCGAAGTTGCCTCCTCCCACCGTCGTCACCTGTTGTTCGTCGGCGTTCTTGAGGCCGGCCTTTGGAGAGAGAAGAGAGGAGAAGATAGGGAGATCTTCGGGAGGTGGATCAACGTCTCCCTACGGGTCTTCAAGGGTAACGAATGATCCAAGTCGCAGTTTGGTTCGGTTTGATTGCATAATTGTTGATTAGGATTAAATCGGCGTTCTGTTCTGGAAATTCCAGAACCTATCCGGCGCCTTGCGCGGCCAGTTTTGACCCTTTAGAGGCTGATTTGGAGGTTCCTCATCCTAGAGATTTGTAGCCCTGGATTTTATCTTTCCATAGGCACTAAGATCATGAGGTTCCGCCTTATGGTTAAGGAGATATGATTTATTCTTTGCGCACTATTTTGTATGTCTAGAGAGATAGAACTGTCAGTTTGTTATTTATGTTTGACCCTGTTAGCGTGAGATTAAGAACTTCTACCCAACTAGGTTATTGTAGCCCTTTAAATAATATTTCCAAGTTGATAAAGATCACCTCTATTGGATCAGTATAATGAAAGTTACATCATTTTCTTTACTGCTGTTCTGTATTCTGGATAGATATCTGTCAGTTGTTTTCAACTACGAATTAGCCAACTATTTTGGCTGAATCAAAGAACCCCGTCAACTAGAGTTTCGTAGTTTTACACGTTAAGTTTCATTGAGCACTAGTTTCATGTCATTCCGAGTTATAGATCTTTAATTATGATTTTTCTTGTACTGCTTCCCAGTAAAGCTATAAGACGGCTGAATAGTTTTATTGTCGGTTTGATCCCGTTGATTATATTGGATGGTTAGATGGTTAGGGTAAGACACTTGTGACTGTGTCAACCCTTGTTATCCTTATTCTGAATATATGTTTGTGTAGGCGGTGAGGTGGTGAGTAGAGGCGCACGTTCGTTGCCTCCGAACACGTCACAGTGCGGAAGGCAAGTACTTTGTTGATGTTAATGAATGTGGATGGTTGATTGTGGATATAATGCTAGGCTTGCTAGACATATTCATATGCTGAGTATTATACTTCATTTGTATGTGATTCAAGTTCATTTCATGTCATCCATTCTATTCATGCCATGTTTTCATTGTGACAACGGGAGTGAAAAATCAAAAGACCCATCAATTCCAGTATGGGCATGTAAGTCCCACCACTCCAATGTGGGCAATCTTAGACACCCGTATGAAACTTTCTTCATACGGTATTTGGGTCCCCGAACTTTGTTCCCACCACACAACTCTTCATGGGCCACGGCCTTAAGTGAACACCGACGGTGTATCACTCGTTATACCAGACATATATAATGCCGCGCTTTCCGCGCGACGTCCGTTGAGCTCAATCCATTCCTTCAATGAATTCTTTCATTCCATTCATTCATGTATGTGTTCCAAGAATTGTTCATAATTCGTATTGAGATTGGCTGGTTCATAACCTTGTATGTTCAATTGTGTATAGTACTTGCTGAGTTTCGACTCATTCTTGCTTTGTTGTTTATTTTAGGTGATCATTGATGTTGACGCTGGGTGGGAGTAGTCACACCCACACTATTCACTATTTTCACCTTCCTTCAGTTTTATTAATAAGATTTGATTATATCTGTCATTCGTAGAATGTTGAACTGTAATAAATAATGTTGATGTAGTTGATAATTCTCCCCATACCATGGTTGTTTAGTACTGTTTGTGGTCCTTGATCACTCCATTGTTTTAATCATTGAAATTATGAGTTATGTTTGAATTCTTCCGCTGGATGATTACAAGTTAGATCCTTTAGATAACATTTTGGCTTCCGAATAGCCAGGGTGTTACAACCACATTCCCTCCCAGTGCCCTAAGCTAAAGGGCAAGGAGGAGAAGGACTCTCGGAGGCGTCCTCAAGCGAGGGATGCGAAACCCAAGAAGACAAACTATCGCAAGTTTGTCAGCTGGGTCCTTGCTGCTCTTGAGAATGTGAACATGAGCGATGTGGACTCGGAAACGGAGGACGACGAGGATGATTCCCGTGGCAAGAAGAAGGCTCATGATTTCACCGGTATGTGTTTCATGGCTAAGGACAGGCACGACATCGATTCCTCCAATGACGATGATCCTTTCAGCGATCCAGATGAGGTATGTCTTTCGCTTGCTGATATGAAACGTGCTTTGGTTCTTGCTGAACAAAAACTGCACAAGCAAGCTAAACCGATTAAGAAACAGGACATTATGATTGATAGCTTGAACCTAGAGGCAGTTAGGCTCAAATCCATTAATCCTGATGATATTTGTGATTCCTGCTCTAGCTTGCTTAATGATCTGACAAGCTTAAAATCTGCTCATTCCACTGTTGTGAATCAATTGAAAAATGCTCTTGATGAAATAGAATCTCTCAAGTCTAGTCATGTTTGTATGAATGTTATTTCTCTTGATGAGACTGCTATAGATGCTATCCCTTTATCTCGCTCTAACTGTGCCTTGCTTGAATTAAAATTGGATAGCACTATGAAAGAATTACAGAAATTTGATGCTAATCATACTTACTCTCATTGTAAGAATAATAGGATTAAAATAAAAGAGATAACATAAATGGTTATGTACTCTAAATCTGCATCAGTACCCTTAGTTGGTTCTTACCGATCTTGGTGTTTGGAGAAAAGATTGATTTATAGGATAGACGTCGTACTATAAAGAGGGGTCATGGTTAATATCTTGAGAGACTATTTTTGTTCCATTACGATCAACTAGGATTCATGCATTGTCTTGATTTGAGCTCCTGGAAAACTATATTGAAAATCGGTATGACCGCTGTTGACAAGAGGTACTACCGCAAGTCAGTAGTACCGATATTTACATGACGGTACATATTTTTCAGAGAGCGTGTTTTTGAGTAGTTTGCTACTCTCTGAAAATAGGAACGACCACACTTCGACTGCGGTTCGTATATTACAGAGAGCGTGTTTTTAGGAGTTTTGATCTCCCTTAGATCGGTATAACCGCATTCCCTTAAGCGGTACTACCGGAGTGCGGTAGTACCGATGTTTACATGGCGGTATGAGTTTTACAGATAAGGTGTTTTTGTGAAATCTTCAGCTCTGGAAAACGGTAGCTCCGTTCAATCTGAGCGGTACGACGGTAATACCGATTTCTAGTTGGCGGTAGTACCATAATTTTTTGTGTAATGGCTAGTTCTGAGCATTAAATGCTAATGTTCTGACTGTTGAGCCAAAAAAAATAGTAATACCGAGATTCAACAGCGGTACTAACGCAAATTGTGAATTTTTCAGGAATGTGGTAGTAATTGTAATACTCCGAAACTTAATCGGGTAATTAGAAAAGAAGCCGGGAGGAGAAAACCAAATTAAAAGAGTGGAATTTTCTAAAA
Source organism: Hsuehochloa calcarea (assembly GCA_036346395.1). Lineage (NCBI taxonomy): Eukaryota > Viridiplantae > Streptophyta > Magnoliopsida > Poales > Poaceae > Hsuehochloa > Hsuehochloa calcarea. The sequence goes on along the minus strand of CM070609.1, from coordinate 21,453,312 downwards.
AAAAGGGGGAAAATCTATGAATTTTCTCCAACCTGGGCCGCGGCCCAGGAGGCCCAACAGGGGAGGCCAGCCTAGGGGGGCCGGCCAAGAGGGGGGCACCCCAAACCCTAGCCGCCCCCACTTTCCCTCTTCCCCCCATAGCCGCCACCCCCTCCCTCTCCCTCCCAAGCCACCACCTCCTCATTGCCGTGGCGCCTCCCCCGCTGCCCCCTGGTGTTGCTCCTCCCCACCATTTGGTGCTGCTCCGCTGCCGACCGTCGCGAGGACGAGAGGAGGACAGCACCCGTTCGACCAATTGAAGGGAAGAAGAGGGTGAGGAAAAGAGAGATCGTCTTCCCAAGTGTCGTTCATCACCTCCCTGGGTTCATCAAGGGTAACAATCGTCGTTCTTGGTCGTTTGACAATTTGGTAGATGCGAATTCGAATAGGTTTGGTTGGATTTATAGATTAAAAGTTATGTTATATTCTTCACTGCTCTTCTGTTCGTCGGGACAGATTGTTGTCAGGCATGTTCACCTACTGTTTAGTCAAATATTTTGGCAGAATTAGGAAATCTTGTCAACTAGAGTTTTGTAGGTTTGCTCGTTAAGTTTCGTTGGGAACTGGACTCACCTCAATCCGATTCCTGGTTCAATAGATATGAATTTTTCCGTACCGCTGTCCAGTATGGTTTCAGGTGACTGAATTGTCTGATTTCAGTTTTGGGTCTATCCGTTGTATTGGGTAGTCAGGGGGTTATTGTAGATCACTGGTAGTATTTTCATATTATGTTGTTCTTATTTTGAGTACATAATTGTGTAGGCGGCGAGTGTAGGAGCACCTTCGTTGCCTCCTAGCACGTCACATCGCAGAAGGCAAGTACAATGTGTTAAGATATATTAATTTCTTTTGAATGGTTGTTGATGTGCTGTTAATGTTATGATCCATGTTCACATTCTATGTTACATATTCCGTTCTTAATTGATAATCCATGTGGAAGAAAGTGGTGACATTCATTGCATATGTTTCATTCCATTCATGTGTTGTTCATGTTCCGTCCACAGGAGTGGAATTGTAAAGTCCCATCAACTCCAGTATGGGCATGTAAGACTCACCATTCCAATGTGGGAAAATTTCAGACACCCGTATGAAACATTCTTCATACGGTAATTGTGTAATACCCCAAAAGTAAATCGGCGTATTAGAAGAAGTTTCAGAAGGAGCTAATGGGAAAATCTGAATCGGCAGGGGGGTTTTCAGTGATCTTCCGACAACCTGGGCCTGGGCCGCAGCCCAGGAGGGGCCCATGAGAGGGGCCAACCAAAGGGGGGTTTTTTCCTCATCCCCAAACCCTAGCCTATCCCCTCTCTCCCCACTCCCCTCCCCAAGCCGCCACCCCCTCCTCCCTCTCTCCAACCGGCCGCCACCCTCCTCCCTGTCGTACACCAGACTTGTTCATCAGATTTGGGTAAGTTTCGTACGTTTTATGATCTTCCCACCTCTTAGAAAGTTGTAGCCCTTGGTCTTAGCTTTCTTTTGGCACCGCGATCATCTGATTTGGAGTTACGGTTTAGGAGATATGGTAGTTTTACCGCGACTGTCTAGGGGAGCTGACGTGATTTGGCAGATTTTCTTGTCGGGCCATTATGATTTACTTAGAGGCCGAATCTGGTATTTGCGTCTTCTAGAGTTTTGTTCCTGATGTCGTTATCTTTCTTTTGGCACTGATATCACTTGATTCCACCTTACGGTTTAGGAGATATGAATTTTTAATCGCGCGCTGTCCTGTCTGCCTGAGAAGTTGGAACTGTCGGTTTGCCCCTCAGTTTTGATCTAGTTAGAGTCAGATTCAGAACTTCCACCAAACTAGGTTTTTGTAGCCCTTGAAAGTATCTTTCTGAGTTGATAAAGATCATCTCAATTGGATCTGTAGAGTAAAAGTTATGCCCTGTTCTTTACTGCTGTGCTGTATTCTGGACAGATGTCTGTCAGTTGTTTTCAACGGTTGTTTAGACCACTGGTTTGGCCGAATCAAAGAACCCCACCAACTAGAGTTTCGTAGCCTGTTACGTTAAGAGTATTTGAGCACTGGTTTCAAGTCATTCGGAGTTATAGATATTTAATTATGATTTTTATCGTACTGCTGATCAGAAGGGCCGATATTGGCTGATTAGTTAATTCGTCATTTTGAGTTTTTGGTTATGTTGATTAGATAGAGGGTTATGGTAAAACACTTGTAGCCACGTCATGACTTATTTTTCTTATTTCGAATAAATATTTGTGTAGGCGGTGGGGCAGGAAGTGGAGAAATTCCGTCGTTGCCTCCTAACTCGTCACAGCGCGGAAGGCAAGTACATGGTAGAGTGGTGAACAATGGGTTGTTCACCATGATTATTGTTGTTACTTATCATGCTATTTATTATGCTTTTGTTCAGCTTATTCTTATACATGATATTGATGACCTTGAGTGAATGAGATTATGATATTGAGATAATGAGGAGGAGATATTGGGTTAATGAGATGGACTATGTTGATGAATAAATAAAGATGTCGCATCATTTACATTCATCATGACAGGGATTGCATGAGCCAGGTCGGTGAGAAAGTCATGTAACTATTCCGGTGAGGTCGGTGAGAAAGATACATGACTAGTCCGGAAAGCTCTAGATAAAATCCTACTTTGGTGGGGACTTCACGAGAGTGAAGGATAGAGTGTGTCATCGACGGTGAACACTCCGCTATACCCAGATCACCGATGAGATGCATATGAGCATGAGCATGTTGGTGCATTCGCATATCTAAGTAAATTGTTAAATTGTGCAACTTTACCTATATGGAATATGGCTTGTTTGTTTGAGAATGACAATGGCATTAACTAAATGGATGATGATGATAACTTTAATTATGGTTAATAAACTATTGTTTATGGCTTTATTATGTATTTACTGAGTCTTGGACTCATTCTTGCTCTATTGTTGTTTTTAGGTGACCAGTGATGATGTTTTACTCGGGAAGGGCTAGCACACTTGGAATCATGCACTTCACCCAATTATTTGATTCATTGGACATGATAAACTTTTAGAATAACATGAATATTTATGTCTAGGACATGATGGTATTGAATAACCATAGATGCTTGGTTTATGTTAATCTTGGTTAATTATTTTGCTATGCTCCTAGGTCTAATTTATCTATGATTGTCATAGTGTTATGCTTGTGTTAATGCGACCCGTGGATGGGTTTTAATGTTGTTATGCTTGCTGAAATTTTATAGTAAGTTGATGTAAATTAGATGGTTATAGTAGTTTAGTGGCATTCCATGCTCAATGTTGGGCTGGGGTGTTACAGTTGGTATCAGAGCGGGCTTCAGGTCCGTGGTGAATAGATTAATAACTCAGTTAACCTAAAATTGCTAAAACTTGTTTTAGGACTTGTAAAATAAACCAAAATTTGATAATTGTTAATTAACTTAAAATTTTGACACACTGGTGCACAATAGGATGGGAATGGGATGAGTATCGTATTTACGCTTCCGTTATGTTGTATTGATGATTTATGTTATGAATTGGTTCTGACAGTCATGATAGTCGAGAGGTAGAGATTGTGGTTGTGGCCATAGGCATGGCCAAGTTATATCACCGTTGGTTGTATGATAGTGGTGAAGTGTTTACGTCGGGTAACTTAGTTACAGGTGTTGATGTTATATTTCTTTAGAAAAGTTATTTTCTTCCTTGAGTTGAATTTGATTATTCCTGTTATAGTATTTACAATGGAGTTGATGTATTTTCATTGGTCTTTACAATGCAGTTGATGTATTTTCATTGGTCTTTGTTAGTTCTATTAAGTTATTATTTGTTCTCCTGACTGTTGATCTGTTGTTGTTTCTTGTGAACGTCGTTAATTTGCAATGTTGATCTTTTCACGAGAGATCTGCCTTTCTTGTTGGAAAAAAATGACTCATTTGTTAGCTTGGTATTTTGGATAACGAAAGTTTTCTTTTTCAAGTCCTTTAACATGTGGAAGCTTTGACCCAATGTATTTCTTTTGGGTATTTTGAGTATTGAAGTTGAATGATTCTCTGTTATAAAAGAAAATATTAAAACCCTTTAGCGATGTCTTGTTGTGGTTAAGTTAAAGGTTGTAATTAAATAAATTAATGGATATGGTATGGGTTATCAAGTTGGGTCTGTAGTGTGGTGTATAATCAATCTTAACCAAGAACCTTGGAAGGAAAGTTGATTAACTTGATGGTGTCATGTGGTAGTTCTTGATGAACTATGATTAATAGTATGGCTATACCTAATTGGATTAAAAGGAGTTATTAAGAATTGTAGAACATTGATGGTGGTATGATCATTAAAATTATTTAGTTTTGCTAAACTTGTTGGATTAGTTGGTCTCAGTGGATTAATCTTATTGTGTGGGAAGGAAAAGTTGGGGAGATGCTAGATTATTACCATAGTGGATATTAGTATTGGAGTTATCTTATCTGTAGATACTAGATGATTTTATATTATGGAAGGAGTTTCTAGATAGTTATTTTAACTAGAATAATTGGACGAATTTGGTTGCAGAGTTGTTGAGACTTTTTGATCGATGGAAGGCTATGATTTTGGAAGTTTTGTCGGGATTTTGCACCGAAATATGAATATGAGGATGGACAGTTGAACATGTATTTGTGATTGTTCATGTGATTTGAAAAGGAAAGTAGATAGCATCTAGATTTCTTGATGAAGCCAGTTGATAGCAACAGTGGTTGGAGTGCAACAATTGTGTGTTGACGTTTGGTGTTGATCATCTATAAGAGTTGAACTGTGGGATTTAATTGGTGGCCTATGCTTTCATGATAGTGGAATTGTTAGACGATAGCATGTCCCTAATAAAAGGGTTTTGGTATAACATTTTGATTTATGTAGTAGATCTCTGCTAAAATAAAGTTGTTGTTGTAGTAGTTTGTAAGCTTTTGGTGGACTCTCGATTTGAGGACGAGATGATAAAGTAGTATGAAACAATTTGGTGAGTTTTTAGAGAGCGGTACAATGGAAGAGTAGACTATGATGAATTTTCGTTAACAGTGTATTATTCTGGATGTTAGTAAGATTATCAGCAATAGATTGGTAGTGTGTTGTCGATTCTTATAAAAAGAACGTAATTTGATCGTCACTTGTGGTATCGCTCAAATGAAAATTTTCAAGTTTTGCATCCGTGATCTTTTGTAGTTCATGGTTTATGTAGTAGCTGGCATTGGATTGAGCAAGTGGCTTGTTGGAAAGCTTTATTGGTTCTTAAGTGATTCATGTGATTTGGTCTTACAACTTTTCTTGTTTGAGTGGGCAACGTGACGTTATAATAAAAAAATTACTTTTTTTTGTTAAAGAAAGAGTGAAGTAGAAGTATTCGAGATCGAAGTCAAGTTTTGTAACTCGCAGTTTACTTGAAGTGTGCCTAAACTTTCTATTTTTGCCCCATATGAGTTTCTCGATTTTCAAAAGTGGTGCTTTGTTTTATTTGAGATTTCATATTCTCTTTTTGTGGGACTTGTGTCCTCAATTGTGGTCTCCGCTTTTGCTTTTCCGAGATCCTTGTTATTTGTCTATTTCTCCTGGTCTTATGTTTGTTGCGAAAAGAAAATATATTTTTTCCGGGTGCTGAAAAAAAAAACATTTTATTTGCCACTTCATCAATTTATTTTACAAAACCTTATGGGGTATACAGTGGCATGCGGTTAGTAGTGGTCAAGTATATGTTGATGTGAGACCTGATGTTGTAAGTTATTTCAAGAGCATTGGAGGAAGAATTGATTTTGTGATATAAATCTTGTAGAGAATTGGATCCAAAAGGAATGATGGTCATTGAGGTAAAACTGATTATGTTGTTACAACTAGTAAAACCAATAGTGAATTGTAATTCAAGAACCCTTGTTCATGTCGGTGGAATATTGAAATATTCAAAAGTTTGGAACTTGGTCAATTAGTTAGAGTCTTGCGAATGTGTATGTTTATGGTCGTGTGGGTGAAATGGAATAGTGTGGTTTAGTGGGTTCAAGTTTGGTGAAGCTAATCACATTAGGCAGTTACTTGATTAGTGAGGAATGTTGATATTAATGATTGATGATATTGTTTGGATTCCAGGAATTTTAGTTATCCGATCAAAGAATTTCCTATCAAGTATACCGAAGTTCATTGTAAGAGTCTTAGAGGTTGAATCTGGCTTTACATTTTTATGCTAGACCTTTGGTCACACAATGAGTGTGTGTAAAGAAAGTGGAATAATAGAGTTTCCTGAGCAGTGGAATGATCATTGATAGAACCTTTCTGATGTAGTACATGAGTGTGTGTACTGAGGATTCTCAGTTGTTCTTGAAAATTAGAGGTAATGTGATTGTGTGGGATCTATTTTGTGGCGCTTTGGGTGCCTTCAATCAAATTAATGTTGATTAGTAGAATGAGATGCCTAGAGTAATTGGAGGATTCAATGGAGCCTCTTCACAATGGTGTTAATGATGTATTTCAGTTTGAGCATAATTTGAGGATGTTCAATTAAAAGGTTTAAGCTCATGTGGTATGCGATGAATTCGAATTCTAAGGTTCGAGAGAAGTCTTACTCCTAAAAGAGAAACTGAGGAAAAAGATGTTTCCTCGGTTAGTGAAGCGTTTTCCTGATTTCGTTTGAGTTATGTGTTTTTGATTGTTGTTTTCCGCAATTTGAGTTGGCGTTGTGTTGGCATTCATTTTAATTCAGAGAAACCAAAAGAAGTATTTGAGTTGGGTATTCGAGTGGTTTCTTCTTTGGCTGTCGTGGTGTTCATTCGTAAACTGCCTATTTAGAAAATGGATTTGTTTTCGTGTTGAAATGTCAAATTTTGAGATTTAACCTTTTTGGTGGAGAGTTAGCATTGCGTGGATGCGATAAGGACTCTCTAGTTCCAGTTGGATTCTCTTGGTTTCCGAAAATTTCAGAAATTTGAAAGTTGGCATATCGCGTTGACCGTCTCGGGTCATTATGCGAAGTACGCATCGTTTGGTCTGCTCGAGTGTTAAGTGAGTAACTGAGCAATTCCAAGCTTGGGATATCGTTATTTCATTCCGATTGCGATTTTTTCGGAAGATCGGTGAGTAGATTCGGGGTCGAATCCTGTTTAAGGGGGGTAGAATGTAATACCCCAAAAGTAAATCGGCGTATTAGAAGAAGTTTCAGAAGGAGCTAATGGGAAAATCTGAATCGGCAGGGGGGTTTTCAGTGATCTTCCGACAACCTGGGCCTGGGCCGCAGCCCAGGAGGGGCCCATGAGAGGGGCCAACCAAAGGGGGATTTTTTCCTCATCCCCAAACCCTAGCCTATCCCCTCTCTCTCCCACTCCCCTCCCCAAGCCGCCACCCCCTCCTCCCCCTCTCCAACCGGCCGTCACCCTCCTCCCTGTCGTACGCCAGACTTGTTCGTCAGATTTGGGTAAGTTCCGTACGTTTTCTGATCTTCCCACCTCTTAGAAAGTTGTAGCCCTTGGTCTTAGATTTCTTTTGGCACTGAGATCATCTGATTTGGAGTTACAGTTTAGGAGATATGGTAGTTTTACCGCGACTGTCTAGGGGAGCTGACGTGATTTGGCAGATTTTCTTGTCGGGCCATTATGATTTACTTAGAGGCCGAATGTGGTATTTACGTCTTCTAGAGTTTTGTTCCTGATGTCGTTATCTTTCTTTTGGCACTGAGATCACTTGATTCCACCTTACGGTTTAGGAGATATGAATTTTTAATCGCGCGCTGTCCTGTCTGCCTGAGAAGTTGGAACTGTCGGTTTGCCCCTCAGTTTTGATCTAGTTAGAGTCAGATTCAGAACTTCCACCCAACTAGGTTTTTGTAGCCCTTGAAAGTATCTTTCTGAGTTGATAAAGATCATCTCAATTGGATCTGTAGAGTAAAAGTTATGCCCTGTTCTTTACTGCTGTGCTGTATTCTGGACAGATGTCTGTCAGTTGTTTTCAACGGTTGTTTAGACCACTGGTTTGGCCGAATCAAAGAACCCCACCAACTAGAGTTTCGTAGCCTGTTACGTTAAGAGTATTTGAGCACTGGTTTCAAGTCATTCGGAGTTATAGATATTTAATTATGATTTTTATCGTACTGCTGATCAGAAGGGCCGATATTGGCTGATTAGTTAATTCGTCATTTTGAGTTTTTGGTTATGTTGATTAGATAGAGGGTTATGGTAAAACGCTTGTAGCCACGTCATGACTTATTTTTCTTATTTCGAATAAATATTTGTGTAGGCGATGGGGCAGGGAGTGGAGAAATTCCGTCGTTGCCTCCTAACTCGTCACAGCGCGGAAGGCAAGTACATGGTAGAGTGGTGAACAATGGGTTGTTCACCATGATTATTGTTGTTACTTATCATGCTATTTATTATGCTTTTGTTCAGCTTATTCTTATACATGATATTGATGACCTTGAGTGAATGAGATTATGATATTGAGATAATGAGGAGGAGATATTGGGTTAATGAGATGGACTATGTTGATGAATAAATAAAGATGTCGCATCATTTACATTCATCATGACAGGGATTGCATGAGCCAGGTCGGTGAGAAAGTCATGTAACTATTCCGGTGAGGTCGGTGAGAAAGATACATGACTAGTCCGGAAAGCTCTAGATAAAATCCTACTTTGGTGGGGACTTCACGGGAGTGAATGATAGAGTGTGTCATCGACGGTGAACACTCCGCTATCCCCAGATCACCGATGAGATGCATATGAGCATGAGCATGTTGGTTCATTCGCATATCTAAGTAAATTGTTAAATTGTGCAACTTTACCTATATAGAATATGGCTTGTTTGTTTGAGAATGACAATGGCATTAACTAAATGGATGATGATGATAACTTTAATTATGGTTAATAAACTATTGTTTATGGCTTTATTATGTATTTCTTTGAGTCTTGAACTCATTCTTGCTCTATTGTTGTTTTTAGGTGACCAGTGATGATGTTTTACTCGGGAAGGGCTAGCACACTTGGAATCATGCACTTCACCCAATTATTTGATTCATTGGACATGATAAACTTTTAGAATAACATGAATATTTATGTCTAGGACATGATGGTATTGAATAACCATAGATGCTTGGTTTATGTTAATCTTGGTTAATTAATTTGCTATGCTCCTAGGTCTAATTTATCTATGATTGTCATAGTGTTATGTTTGTGTTAATGCGACCTGTGGATGGGTTTTAATGTTGTTATGCTTGCTGAAATTTTATAGTAAGTTGATGTAAATTAGATGGTTATAGTAGTTTAGTGGCATTCCAGGCTCAATGTTGGGCTGGGGTGTTACAAATTGGATCCCCGAACTTTGTTAAGTACGGGCTTAGGTGAACACCGACGGGTGTGTCACTCGCTATACCGGTACGAGCATGTTGCAGTCCATTCCTTTCAATGCATCCATTCATTCCATTCATACACATAATTTTTCAGAGATATGTTCATACTTCGTGTTGAGATTGACTTGTTCATAACATTGTATGATCAATTGTTTACCGTACTTGCTGAGTTTCAACTCATTCTTGTTTTCTTTATTTAATTAGGTGAACATTGATGATGGCTTTGTTGGGAGGGAGTAGACAAGCACTTTTCAATCAGTTCACCATAATTTACCTTCAATAATAAGTTTGATTATGTCTTCCTTTTGTTAACTGGGGAATTGTAATAAATAAATTTAAGACTACATGATATTTCTCTCCATGTTGTTTTGTTTATTGCTACTAGTGGTTTATTTTATTCACTCTCTGATTATACTCAGATGAATTTAGTCTTTATTCCTGCCATTCTGCTATTAAAGTTGATCTCTTTATGAACTTAGAGGAGTTACAGTTTAAATTATTCCGCATTGTGGTTGCATGTTAGTTTTTTAGGTAATATCTTGGCTTCCGAATAGCCATGGTGTTACAGTAATGGCTAGTTTTGTCGTTGGAGACTATAAATACACCCCACACCTTTGGCCATATTGAATACTCTTGAGGTTTTTGTGCTTTCTCTTCTACTCATTTGCATTCATTTCACTCTTTGAGGTAGTTGAGAGCTAGTCAAGTGCACTGCATCATTAGTGTAACATTCCGGAACTGAATCGAGTGAATCGGGAGAAGGCGGGAAAAATCGTAACGATTAAAGAAGTGAAAATACCTGCGGAGAGAGGGGTTTCACTGCATATTTTCAGCAACCTGGGCCACGGGCCGCGGCCCAGGTGGCCCATTAGTGTGGCCGGCCAAGAAAAGGGGGGGCTCCCCCTAACCCTAGCCACCCCCCCCCCCACCTTCCCCACCTCTCCCACTTCCTCCCCCTTGTGGCCGCCGCCCCTATGATCTTCCAACCGGCGCCTCCTCCCCTAGCGCCTCCTCCTCCTCGGTGCTGGTCCCCGGTGATCGCCGTCGTCGTCTCCCAAGCGCCGTGCAGTTCCTCCCAACCGGCCTCTCCTCCTCCCCTCGGTTTGGGTGGCCGATCCAAGGGAGAAAGGGAGATGGAGAAAGGGGGATTTTGGTGGGAGCTTGATCATCATCCCTCAGCGAATCTTCAAGGGTAACGAGATGTTTTCCCTGCTGTTTGATGTTGATTAGTTGCGAAACCGATTAGTTTGATTGGATTGATTTGGTGCTGTAGATAATCAGTTTCTGTCCAGATTGTTGCGCGTCCGTTATCGACCTTTTAGAGGCCGATTTGGAGGTTCTCCCCTTCTAGAGAATTGTATCAACGACTCTTATCTTTCCATAGCCACCGAGATCACGTGATTCCTCCTTACGGTTTAGGAGATATGATTTTTTTAGTGCGCGCTGTTCTGTCTGTCTGACGAGAAGGATCTGTCGGCTTGATCCTAGGTTTTGATCTAGTTAGAGGCATTTTCAGAACCTCCACCCAAATAAGTTATTGTAGCCCTTTAAATTATATTTCAAAGCTGATAAAGATCACCCCCATTGGATCTGTAGAATGAAAGTTATGATATTTTCTTTGCCACTGTTCTTAATTCTGGGCAGATAACTGCTAGTGTTTTCATCTGTTGTTTAGACCTCTGTATTGGCCGAATCAAAGGATCCCGCCAACTAGAGTTTCGTAGTGTTGTGCGTTATGTTTCATTGAGAACTGGTTTCGTATCATTTTGAGTTCTAGATAATTAAATATGCTTTTTCTCGTACCGCTGCTCAGAAGGGCTGAAATCTGGCTGAATAGTTTATTTTCAATTAGGGTCTATGCGGTATATTGGATAGTCAGGGGTTATTGTAGAACACCGGTAGCAGTGTTATATCGTTGTTCTTATTTTGGGAACATGCTTGTGTAGGCGGCGAGGCATCATGTGTGGGAACACCTCCGTTGCCTGCTATCGAGTCACAACGCGAAAGGCAAGTACTGTATGTTAACTGGTGTTGAATTCAAAGGAATGCATAATGATATGTTGTTTACATGAATGTTCTTGTGCTTTATTCATGATGTTGATATACTGCAAGTAACTTGTATAATATGATTGATGCATTATGTGATGTGTGAATGAATGATTACATTTGTTCGTATTTGTAGTTGAATTCCATGTGTATCTTTTCATGTATGAGTACTATTCAATGTTTCCATAGAATCACATCATGACATGCATAATTACATTTGTAAGACCCATCAATTCCAAAGATGGGCATTTGAAAATCCCATCAATTCCGAATGGGTACGTGAGTCCACCATTCCAATGTGGACCACGTTACGTGAGTCCACCATTCCAATGTAGGCCACGTTGGACGATTGTATGAAACATTCTTCATACGACACTCTAAGTGAACACCGACGGGTGTTTCACTCGCTATCCCCATATATCTTTGCGATATGTCCAATTCCTTCAATGCATCATTCCACTTCATCCATTCATAAAGTTGTTTCATCAATGTTCAAATTATGAAAGTGATATATTGTTCATGGAATGTTTGATTGTTACATACAATTACTTGCTGAGTCTTTGGCTCATTCTTGCTTTGTTGTTTTATTTAGGTAAATGACAAGGAAGAATGGTTTTCATGGTGGGTAGAACAACATGATGCACTCACTACCATAATCCAAAATATTTGAAAAATTAATATTGTCTTCGATTTATACCTGGTGTTGAATTGTAATACGCCAACTTGGCCGTATTTACCATATCTCCCTGAAATGTTTATTTCCAATCCGTTGATTAAACTGTTGATGATTTCCTGTTCACGTATATCCTTGTGGTATGCCAATTCTAGTAATACTTATTGTTGCAAATTTTCTAAAGATTAGTGATTGTAGGTGACATCTTGACTTCCTTATAGTCAGGGTGTTACAGGCATATGGCGTATGGCACATGTGGGCCCGGAGTGGACACATGGCATGGCATATGTGCCGGCACTGGACGCACGGACTTGTACCGAGGGGTGGTTCTGGGCATTTGCCGCATATGCGGTATGCTGTCGAGGACGAGGACGTCAGCCCTTGAGGGGGGGTGAATGTAATACCTCGGCCTGCTCGTAGTGTGGTCCATGAGGAGTTGTGTGGTGGGATTAGTCCCACATTGCTTGTCTTAAGTGAGTTGTAGTAGTATATAATGCCTGTTGGATCCAAATGTAGCACCTCCGGGTTAACCCTTTTACACGAAGCGAGGACGAAAGTGTAAGTGGGGTGCTATGTGTGGGCGGGTCCGCCCCACGGTGGGCTGGGCATTGAGTCGATTTTGGATTAGGGTGTTACAGAGGGGTGGCGGCTATGGGGGGGAAAGGGGGGAAAGGGGGAGGGTGGCTAGGGTTTAGGGGGGAGATCATCCCCCCTTTGGCCAGCCCCCCTCTTGGGCCACATGGGCCGTGGGCCCAGGTTGTCCAAATAATGTGGAAAACCCCCTTTTAATTTCAGAATTTTTACTCCTTTCTTTGCCCTCTCTTCTTTCGGCTGATTTTCTAATTACCCAATTTAATTCGGGATATTACATGACCTCTACTTAGTTCTTTGGGTCCTATGTACTATGATCAATAGAGATACATGTGAAACACCATCTCAATTGTTCTATGGAACAAAACCACTACCTCTGGTAGTCCCGCCATGTATCATTAATAGGGAGAGGGGAATATTTCTTGTACATTTGGTCGTGGAGCTTGAAATAAGTGCTACCACAAAACTCCTAACCTCTATTATTACGAGTAAATTAATAAAAATGGCAAAAAAGACGAACAGAGGGGGGAATGATAAGGAAAGCTTCGCAAAGATGTGAAAAGACACTAAGAATTATAATGAAGTTTGGTCCAAGATGGAAGAGTTCTATCCTAATTTCATGAAAGAAGTGAAGAGAATGATCTGGCCTTCTTCCGGAATTAGAGACGCTTCACTGCTGCAAGGACACCATTTGTTAGAGACCGAGTCGGTAGATATCCTTGGTTCTCCAATTATTGAATCTTGTTCTAAGAATTAAAATACCAAAAAACTGAGTCAGAGATTGCAATGAGAGCGAAGTAACAACAAAGGTTAAAAAAAAGTCTTTATCAATCTTTACCATAAACTATTCACCCACTCACCGCAACCTTTGGATACGATTTCCAAGAAAACACAAATCTTTTCTTTTCTCCCAAACTTTAATTAAATAATTGTGCCTGATCAAATCTTATTTTCGATGCAAAAAAAGCCTTAAGTAAATATTCTTTATTTTCTTAAGCCTCAGGAGCTAGCTGACGAGGATTCTTGACCAGGTCAACATTTTTTTTTGTCAAAGTTAGAGTCTTTGTCAAAAAGCAGGCCCACATATCATAGGATCATTCTACAACGGTTATGAACCTACTGTTGGTGATATGCCCTAGAGGCAATAATAGAGATAATTGTATCACGTCTATGTTTATGTGTTATTGAATAAGTGCTATTATATTCCTTGAATGAATCATCAGTTATAAAGATCAACTAGTATGTGACTCGTTGGTGAAGCTCTTTTAACTTATGATGATATCGTTCTAAATGTATCATTGGTCGGAATACCAGTGATCATATCGACTAGCACATGTATTGATTGATGACCATGTTTCACCGGTCATGGATATAGGGATATCGAATCAATAATATAAACACATGTTAGAGAACATGGTGTTAGATTGACCCATCTTGAGACACTGTTGAAATTGTTATGATTTCATATATCATAAGTTGGTCTCAAGCAATGATGATGTATAATACTTAGACCTGAGATTAGCATGGTTTCCTATGTGTGTAAGAGTACACTTTGGGGTTGCCAAACGCTACTTCGTAACTAGGTAGTTATAAAGGTAGCTTTCAGGTATGCTATGAAACAAGCGGAGGAATGTGACTAGTCGGATATGTGATTCTCCCCCTCCTAACATAAAAAGAGATATATCTCTGGGCCCCTCGATATGGTCGGATAAAGAAAGTGCATGGCCATACCGCTGATGGTCGAAGAGTTCGACCACATGAAGTTATCCGACACTTGATCGAGAAAGTATTGAATAGTCCATAGATGACACAATATCTCACCTAGAGTTCAACCAGATATCGTGAGATAAAGAGAGAATACATGAGCAGACCTTTCAGTTCGATCAGATATGGATTAGTCGTATGGAGATATGAGCTGGTCGTAGGCTGGTCGAACATGATCACTAAGTGGTTGAAACTTGGTCTTAAGGAGTTACGAACTGGTCGAGATCAAATATGATCTGATCGTATAGAGATACGAGCTAGTCATAGGGTGGTCGAAACCTGGTCATAAGGAGTTACGAACTGGTTGAGACCAAATATGATCTGATCGTATAGAGATATGAGTTGGTCGTTAGTGCTAAGGACCTGGTCATAGATCATATTGCATTAAGGTTCGTCCAATATAATTCGCGTGTATTCAGGAATCGTTATGTTCTGCTAGGATCCACTAACGACTCGTGGTTGAAAAGAAGTTTCCAAGTCACAACCGATTACGCATGAACCTAACAGGGCACACACTTAACTATATGGAACAAACAAGTACAGATATGATTCGTCAAACGTGCTCGGATAGGATCTGTCATGGACACTATATAAGGAGATGCTTGAGGCTGATAGGAAAGAGAGGGCAGACGAGACCACGACAAAAGTTGACGTGAGTTGCTCCAAACCCTAGCTAACATCTTCTTGAGAGAGAGCCTTCCCGTGCGACTTGGTGCTACCACACCGGTGTACCTTCCGTGGACGTGTGAATACCATAGAAACGTTACTGTGGTTACTGTTGCGCTTAAGGATGATCTGCGACCTTAGCGAGGAAATCGATTGGTTGCTAGCGAGGACATCGATTGGTTGTTGGCGAGGACGATCGACTACGACCACTACATCGACCCGCTCTTCGTTGGACCAGGCTGCTCTAACTCTTCTTCCGGTGCACTACGCGTCTGGTGGTAACGATCTATAATCTCTTGCTTGCATGGTATCCTGGTTTACGCGGTAGAATTTTTGATTTGCCAACTAGTGTAGTCTACCCGTATCCCTTTACCTACGACCAATATCCAAAGGAAGTCTAATCCCCTTTATTACGTTTGAGTCATGCGACGACCAGTTATGGACTCCATACAACCAGCTGTACGGTTTTGGGTCATCCTTGATCAGCAAATTGGTTGGGAGACATGACAGTTTCCCACGTGACTAAAGTGAAACTTGTTATTAGCGCATCTGGCAACTTACGACAGTTGGCTAAAAGACGTAATGGTTCAAGACTCAACAGATGAACATACGTGGAGATTAGAGGTGCCTTTAGCGGTATTAACTACCACCCCTTTAATAGCTATAAAGGGATAGCAAACATATTATGTAAGGAGAACATGTGATCATTCATATTCAAATTCATCATCAAACAACTTCGTACAATCATTCGATCAATCTTGTAACATGCCTACACTCATT
The DNA here is from genome assembly GCA_036346395.1 of Hsuehochloa calcarea. NCBI lineage: Eukaryota > Viridiplantae > Streptophyta > Magnoliopsida > Poales > Poaceae > Hsuehochloa > Hsuehochloa calcarea. Next base: position 21,437,439 of record CM070609.1, on the reverse strand, counting down.
GTGTCCACATCAATAAATAGTATTCGTTTAGAATGAGATCTCATATCATTTTTTTGGATAAGATCGATAGGTAACCCCGTATTCTGATCATCGACACGATATTTCTGTTATGTAGTAGAAATCATTTTGGTTCAAAAGGGAAAAAAAGAAGTTTGTTATGGTTGAACCAAAGGGAAAAAAAAAAAAGAATGAAGTTCGTTGGATACTCCTGAAGCTTTACAGTGACATACATGCCTGGTCGCCTTGACATCTTGCATCAATTTCGCCCGTACGGCTTGTCCGTTTGTCACTTGTGGGCATGGCTTGCTCGCATTCAGCCGATCGGACCAAACATTATGAGCTGTTCTACATCGTCTATTCGTCTTTTGCTGCTACTGCTCGTTTATTTGGGGCTCAACCACGTAAAAGTCGCAAACTGTGTGGTCACTATCCACATGCATCAAAATGTGTCAATCCAAAAAAAATTTAAGAGGAACGTCAAAAGCACTGGTCATTTGGAAGCGACGTTTGTCAATGCCGAAAGACTTGTGTAAAAAATGGCGTCGTTTTGCAATCGCTGGAAACTGATAATTCACACGGTCGTCTTGGCGAAAATCATGTTTCAGGTCTCAACGTGGTTAATTTGGGTTTCTGAAAACAACGTTACAAATTATTTCGAAACATTTCCACCCATTTGTTATTCATTACTAACAGTTCCAAGAACCCACTATAGCTCGAAGCACTAGGTTAGTCCTTGAAACTCCCTTGAATTCTTTTTCTTTTTATGAATATTATGCTGTTGAGGGAAACTACTAGGGTAAAAAAGGACAAGGGGCTAAGCATGAAAAATCATATAGCCAATCATTCCACCCCGAATGGTTTTTTTCGAAACGAAGGCTACAGCTACAAGGTAGCCTATCATGATAGTGCAATCTTTCACCTATCATCCCATTTTTTTTTTCTAAAGCTCTTTATCCAACATACTCAAGACAAGGGGCAAAGGAGGATAAATCATATAGCTAATCATTTTATCCCCAATGTTTTTTTTTTCAAAACAAAGGCTACAACTACAAGGCGGCCTATCATGATAGTGCAATCTTTCACCTATCATCCCATATTCTTTTTTTATTTCTTTCTTTCTAAAGCTCTTTATCCAACATACTCAAGAAGTCGAGCACCTAAAAGGAGCAAACAAACAAACCTGCCCCATGTCCTTGAGAGCCACAGGTCAGGTTTCCACAGGCTCCCTTCCAAACAAAGCACCCAAAAACAAATTCTTTTGTGCAAAAAAGAAAGAAAAAATTCTGTACTGCCGCATGTGGCGACAACGTATAAACAAATGACATATAAAATTAACAAAAAAATGTACTTTTGATGGAGAAATGGACCAGGGATCTACTATTTTTCTAGATCAAATGGACCAGGGCCCTGGAGAGGTGCAGTTGGAACATATCTAGAGTTGCGTAGATTAAAGCATTAAACTAATGTGTGCAAGTGCAAGTTTGCTCAGAGAGAGATTTTTCTGCAGTCAGAATGTGTGGTCTACACTGACTCTACGCACCTGGAATTAAATAAACATAATTAGTTTAGGAGTTTGTCAACAAGAGGACTTTATTTGCTGTCCTTTTCTCTGACAAAGGGAGAGGTGTCGAGTCAACTGAATAGTATATTTCTTATTGTTAATATTCCTTAACAAATATTAGTGTATTAACCTACAAGCACCGATTAATATAGATAAAATTCCCTAGATGCCCCGTTTTCCTCTGTATCCCTATAAAAATGCGGTTCTTCCTGTGCCATCGAGTTTCTTTCTTATATCCTTCCATACCACTCCTGTCGCTTTGCTGTTAAGAGGCATGTGAAAGAAAAATATTGCCCTTCTTCTTCCTCCCTTCCACATGCTCGTAGGAGGGTGGCGCAACGGCCCATAGGATGGTGGCCAAGGGTGCCAGTGCGGTGGCCTAGAGGATGACATCGCGGTCTATAGGGGGTGCAGAGAACAACGAAGCCAGAGGAGGGCCGGCGACAACGTAGCTCGGCGAAGGGCGATGGCGAGCTCGATGGAGATGGCCGGATCTGAAAGAAGACACCAAAGGGGAGCTCAATCCCAGCCAGATCCGTGTTGATTTGAGTCAGGGAAGAACTAATGGCGGCGGCCGACTGGTGCGACATCGAGAGGCGCCAGATCCAGATCAACGCGAGAAGGTGGCTGACAACACACAATTCGCCCCTCTTCCCCCGCTCGAGACGTCGTCGTCGTTCTCATCCTAGACCGCCGCCGCCAGACCTCTCCTTCTTGTCCGTTGTCCCAGCCTCTTCTTGGATGCCACCGTCAAGATATGGATTGCCAGCCTCTTCTTGGAGAACACATGGGTGCTAACAAACTCCCGACGATGACTAGGCAGCGAGGAAGGTCACCGCTAAGGCGCTCGCGTTGCTAGCCCTGGGCTCCGACAACGGCGCCCGATGGATGTTCTCAGGGAGCGTGTCGAGGAGCGCCTACTTAGAGGCGAGCACCAACGGCTTCCTCTGCGTCCACTCTCCATCATGGTCACTTGACCAGAACAAACGAGATGATGTGGGCAAGATTGCCAGTTTTGCAACAAAAAAAGTTGACAGGCCTGAGGTCATTAACGGTGACAACTACTAACGGAGGTGGCGGAAGTGGTGTGGAAGTGATAAAAATTAAAACTCAATGGCACAGAAGGAATCATATTTTTTTAGTGATATGGAAAGAATTTTCTCGACAATCTACGATGAATAAAACTTTAGCTAGACTGAAATTGACGTCTACAAAAGCTGCTACGTAGGCATCCAGCAACTTGTTTCTTTTAGCGGGGATGCACAGTAAAAAGTTGGGCTAGCTTAGCAAAACTTTACTGTGATTAATTCAATCCAACTTAGGAAGCAACTTGAAAATTAGGACATAAACAAAAATAACAAAGCGCCATTTCTTTTGAAACCTGACAAAGCGTCATGTTATTTGTCTGTTTGCAATCAGAAAACCATCTATTGACAAGCTCGACATGCTAGAGAAAACTTATACATATGCTCAGCTCAGTCGCAATCCATATGAACACGTGACCAGTTTTCTTGAAGAAAAACCAGCTATACGTTTTAAACTATCCTAATCTTATGGATTGTTCAGGATAGTGAGGCCATAATTGACTGTTTAGGACAGTGAAACCATAATCATGTTCCACATAAGTAGAGCATGTAGCAAAGATTTACATCCTCAATCAGGCAATAATCACAATATACAGTACATCATAACAATCCCCTATAGAAGAACAGTAAAACCTTATGTCTAAGCAAAGACAAATAACTAGATGAGCTTCTCACACACTAATACCATCTCTTTCTCCACAGTCCACTCGCCAATTAAACCTTGGTAATGAGAAGAAAAGCAATGGGCTCCCTCCCCCAAGTGCCCGAACCCAAAGCCCAACCAACCCAAACCAAACCAACCCCTCCCCAATAATTGCAGGCAGCACAAGGCTTCCATGCTGGTGTTAAAGGATGAACATGGTCCTGGGGGCGCTGGGGGCCCCTTCCCCATTTATTGTTCCTCCTTTTAGAATCCCTGTCAGGGAGTGATGAGATGAGTGGCTGCAAGCAATGCAATATTACAATGCAACAAAACAAAACCCAACCAAGAAGAAAATACTAATATAAAATGGCCACCCCACTCCTCTCCTAGGAGAGCCTCCCCCACTCCATACTCCATACACACCTGCACTTGTCTTCTGCAAGCAAGTACTGACTACTTCCCCAGTTCGTGGCCTCCTCCGTGGTATTGTTGTTGTATTGTCTCTGTGTGTGTGTGTGTGTGTGCGCGTGTGCGTGTGCGCTCTTTCTTGTTCCTATAGCCACCACCACCGGCAAGCAAGCGCATCATCCATTCCACTTCTTCATCAGATCAGAGAGAGAGAGAGAGGGAGAGGGAGGGAGGCAGTTTCTCTCTCCTCCCTACCAAGATAAGCTCTTGCTGCTCTAGCTGCCTGCTAATCTGTTGCATTTGCCTTGTTCTTGTGCTTGATTTGTTCGATTGTGCGTGCTGTGGTGACCAAGCAATAATTCTTGGTTGCTAGTTGCCGCCTTCCTCGCGGCATGTCTATAGAATGAGAGGGACGGGAGGAGAGAACAAACCGGCCAAGCCAGTGACCTGACCGTGAGATAAAGCTCTAGCTCCAGCTCGAGCACAGACACGGACGAGTAGCTATTAGCTAGCTGCTAGCTCTGTAGTGGCCAAGAAGCAGGTAGCGCGGGGAGCAGCAGAGCTTCTTGAGCTGCTGAGTTCCATGGATTGGGATCTCAAGATGCCGGTTTCTTGGGACCTGGCGGAGCTGGAGCACGACGCCGTGCCCGCCATCGCCGCCGCCGCGCCCGCCGCGGCGGCTGCGTCGGGCATTGCTGCCGCCGCGGCGGCGCGCGGGCCGCCGAGCCGGCCGGAGTGCTCGGTCGACCTCAAGCTCGGCGGGCTGGGCGAGTTCGGTGCGCCGGACGTGCTGAAGGAGCCGGAGGCGAAGGGTCCGGTGGCGTCGGTGTCGATTGCGGCGGTGGTGCCGTCCTCGAGCTCGCTAAAGCGGCCGCGCGCGGGGCCTGGCGGCGCAGGCGGGGGGCAGTGCCCGTCGTGCGCGGTGGACGGCTGCAAGGCCGACCTGAGCAAGTGCCGCGACTACCACCGGCGGCACAAGGTCTGCGAGGCGCACTCCAAGACGCCCATCGTCGTCATCTCCGGCCGCGAGATGCGCTTCTGCCAGCAGTGCAGCAGGTATATAACCTGGCAATATAGCAAAATTTTGCAATTTTCACTTCATATCAATTCTGACCATACTCAATTCAGCTCATTCGCGACATCGCTTTAAGTTTGCGAATCGACACCGCAGTCGTGTCAACTTGGTTGTGATTTGTGAAAAGATCATCGCTTGAATTGCTACAATGGAAAATTGGCGGCATCAAAGAACTGATTGATTGGCCGCAGTCATTTCTTTTGCATCTTTTCCTTTTTACTGCCGATTATTCCCTTTGTTAAAAGTGAGTAGGCCAAATCAGTTCTTTCTTTGGCCATGGCTTTCCCTTTCTTTGGCTCAATTGTTCCCATTCCAAGAACTGGTGGAATCAGTAGGGGTGAGATGAGCATATATCTGCCTGTCTTGTTTCAAGGTTGCACAGCTTTACCTTTTCTGGCACCACCTTTTCAGCCTTTTCATATGTGTACCCCAAATTTTTCCCTGCTACCCTTTACCTTGGCAACCTGTATACCTGAATCATAACCCTCCTCTTTTCCTACTTTTGCACTACTAACTTTCTAACCCATCAATGGGGATTATTATCAGTAAAAAGTGATAGATGCATTTCATGTGACAAAAGATCAGGTGGGGTGGTCTTTTTTATGATCACCTGCTCCATTTTCACCTTATGCCTGCATAGCCCTTTTTTCATTGTTTTAATTGAAGAATGAACTTGCTTGTGTATTTTCCTTACCACTGACAAAAAAATTCCTTTTGTTACGGCGCCGACAAATAAAGTGCTTCTGTGCTCTACAGTGAAAACAACAAAGCACAGATATTGAAGCAAATATGGGGTTGAGAAGCTCATCTATCCAACCCATTGTTAACTATAGGTACTTTAGGATCTATGCAATTTTTGTTTTGAGGGGGTGTAGACTGTAGAAAGCACTCCTCGTTGAGTAATACCCTGAATGGTAAGCCCCATCTCTGACATGATTGCCTATCTCCTTTTTCAATGAGGACCTTTCCTTGCTGAGTTAGTAACCAGATCCATATGAGTTCTTGCACTTTTGTCGTGTATTATTGTGTGCAGCAGTATTTGTTGTGTGGGATTATTGATACTTAAAGATGTTGTTGAACATACAACCTGCTTTATTTAATTTTTAGCAGAAACTGGCCTACCACATCTGCCTTGCTTGCTTCTGGCTATTAGCCATGCTTTTTATATGAGATGTCGGGGCCTACAAAACCGCTATTTGAATGACCGTTGCTAAATACATTTTGGTGGAGCAATTTTGTCTCAGTAACCGACCAGATAACCCGTACAAGTTTACTATTCTCATCAGTTAGCTAAACTATCAGAATAATTTGGACTTAAGGTTGGCACACAATAAAAGCTACATTTAACTTTCAAAATCTAACTTATACCTTTTTTTCAGAGAACTCTAACAACGACCTTGTTTGATTACTGAACTGAAACAAAATAGTTGTTCTTAGTATGGTCGTTCCTTTTTAGCCGAATGATATATTTTTCTTGGATTTTTGGCCCATAAAAAACATTTTATTCTGCCTTTTCTAAACTAGTAAATCCTAAAGCTTATCTTTCATCTGAATGATCTAGTCTGTTATAATTTGAGTCCACTAAAGAAGTGATATATATTCGACTGACGTGAGAATTCCTACCCTCTGGAGCAAATGTGGTGCCTCCAATTTCACATGTCTTTATATTACAATAATACTAGACAAGCTGAAATCTTTTCTTGACTTTATTTTACAATAATACTAGACAAGCTGAAATATTCTTAGTTTGAACTTTGAACTCTAATTCAGTTGTGGTGGTGTATTTTATATTGTTGACCTATAGTGAGCAACTAACTCTGCATCTTGTGCCTTTAAAAAAATACAAATATTATTCTTCAATCATTTGTTCTCTTTCTCCTGCAAATTTTATATCCAGTGGGGGCGCATTTTAAATGATTGATGATCTCTCCCAGACGCCCAGTGGAGCCAAATTAGATCACCATACTGCTTGGCAGACTTTGTCAAGTGCTCCTCAGTGTCCCAACAGGCTGGTACGGTGCCATACTGCGATATACCAGTTGGAACCATTATACTGTGGTCCAAATGTCCAACAGGAGTTGCACTATTTTTCTGTGCTTGACAGGCCCAGTACAAAACTTTTATCTACAATGAAGCCCCATGCACTCAAATTGTTAACTGGCGCATTGAAATCTGAGTGGTCCAGCTGTGTACTATAACTTTTTAAGGGAAGCTGTGTGCTATTATTGAATATTGAGTAAATAAATACGTGGATCATTCTTTTTGGTTGAGTAGCATGTTAGTCCCATGTAGCTTTTAATTATTCATGTGCCTTAATTATATCAGAGCATAACATTTGTTCAGACAACAAGTACGTCAAAATCTATGGTGATGGTCCTGAGAGGCTAATCTACTTTGCTTCTCCTAGAAATTCACACCATGTCTAAGCATAAAGGTTGGTCACTTGCATGGAAATTCTCTCTTATCCTGAACGCCATACTTGTTGACTCGTTGTTCCACGATATCATGGCATTTTAGCACTACACTACTACTTGTATTATGAGAGTGACAAGCAAGAATTACTTTTATTTGCTATGTCAACTAAGACTGATATGCAGGTTTTTATATCCAATGGTCTTCAGACGTGCTCTCTTTTTTTCTCACTTCCTGCTTATAGCAGTCAGATGTTGTTCCTTCTTGCATAACAGTGTCAATATGCCAATAAAGATGGTGCTAATTAATAAGTACACATTCTTAAAAGGGTAGCTCTTTGTTCATATATGTTTGTATTACAGCACCTTTTCACTTATTGTTTGGGTTTCTTATCATGAGTTTTTGTTTCTTTAGGTTTCACTTACTTGCGGAGTTCGATGAGGCTAAGCGTAGTTGTAGAAAGCGCCTTGATGGGCACAATCGACGCCGCAGGAAGCCACAGCCAGATAACATGAATTCTGGGAGCTTTATGACAAGTCAACAGGGTATTTTCTTGTTTCATTCTTGTTTTTTGTTTTGATGATCTGTCGATTGCTACTTTGAATAAATGAAATACACAAATTTTATAGAAACATCTCTTGCTAGAAGCAGAAATTTCGGCTATACAGTACATTAATTCATATCTAAAAAACCCACAAAAATGCTGCTGCAAATTTTGCATCTAGTTCATAAAATATAGCTTGTAAAACTGAGATTTTGTAACTTACTTGGTACTTGCATATTACATAAGTTCGTCTTATTTTCTCCTGTGTAACTGATAATAAGTGTTACCTGTAATTTACATGGAGCTAAGAGAGCACAATGTTTTTCCTATAAATGATAGCAATGCGTGGAAGTTGACATAATGACCATACATATATACTGCTTTGTATCTGATTCTATGTGACGACACATCCTGTACCCCCTAGATAAGGGACAGCTAATAGCTATACCTTTCTGATACTATATATTATTGGATTCATTAGATATGGTGAGTGACATTGTTTTCCTTGACTAGAATTTAAATCATGCATTCTTGTTTGAAAATGAAATATCAGAGGCACCATTCTTCAATAGCCACATGAGCACAGTGCAGCTTCATCTGTCCTGAATATTCAAATCTACCGACTTATCGCACAATGCTGCAATTTCAATCTTTATACATCGATAAATTTCATTAGCAGTCTCGTGCTTGTTTCATGACGTCCATTTAGGTTTGTTTTCAAATGCAGGGATAAGGTTCGCGCCTTTTGCTCCTCCAAGACCAGAGGTGAGTTGGTCTGGGATCATCAAATCTGAGGACAGTCCTTATTACACACATCAGGTCCTGAGCAACAGGCAGCATTTTGTCGGCTCTACATCAACTTACTCCAAAGAAGGCCGGCGCTTTCCCTTCCTTCAGGAAGGAGATGAAATAAGTTTCAGCACAAGCGCAACCCTCGAGATCTCAGTGTGCCAACCTCTCCTCAAGACCGTCGCTCCGCCGCCTGAGAGCAACAAAATATTCTCCCATGGAATGACTCGAGTGCTCGACTCCGATTGTGCTCTCTCTCTTCTGTCATCCCCAGCTAATTCCTCCAGCGTCGACGTCAGCCGGATGGTCCAGCCAACCGAGCACATCCCCATGGCTCAGCCCCTTGTCCCCAACCTGCAGTTCGGCAGCTCTTCCTGGTTTGCTTGCTCCCAGGCCTCCAGTGGCGTCTCCACTGCCGGGTTCACCTGCCCCAGCATGGAGAGTGAGCAGCTGAACACCGTCCTGGTCCCGAGCTCGAACGACAACGAGATGAACTACCACGGAATATTCCATGTCGGTGCGGAAGGCTCCTCGGACGGGACATCTCCGTCTCTCCCATTCTCATGGCAGTAGTTTTCAGTAATCAGTAGCTGTTGTTCTTGTGCTCTTTCAGTAGCTAGCTGTAGTCTTAGTGATCAGTGTTTCTGTTCTTTATGTGTTTATTCTCTTCTCCTTTTTTCACCGTCTGTCTTCATTTTTACTACTCAGCATCAGAGTTAACAAACTTTGCATAAGTTAGTCCAAAATTCCTTTGATACCCTTTTTAACTTCATTGGTGTAGGCAGCAGGTTGCTTGTCTACTTGTGTTAATGGCTTCATGCTTGAGGTGCAGGTATTTCTGAATATTGCAAACCTCGGTTTAGCGCCATGACCCATGGGAGGAAGCGAATGGCGTTGTGCTTTTCTCGGAGTGTATCTGTCTATGAATCTGGCCCATAAATTGACGTGGCCCTTGTCGTCCGAAGAGAGATTTAGGATGGGCTGGACAAAAGAAAATTACGCCGACTATTGCTCGTAGTCGCCGTCTGCTATCGTCTGCTTGATCAGAAAATGGGGGAGATGGCAATTCAGCGCCTACTGTATAGAGATGAAAACTGCCTGTGAAATCGAATTCAAACTACTTCAGTGGCATACCATCTTGAAGTAGAATGATGCTATCAGTGTGAACGGTGTCCCTTTTGAGAATGTTATAGGACAGTGACGCAGCACGGCAGCACAAGTAGGCGTCGTAGGGGATGGAAACCATGGAATTGATCGTTCAGGGGGTGGCGTCATTGACTGATCGTAACATTTCTGTGATATCTTATACCTGTATATGACTGTAGTCCTGTATTGTACATATCGTTCTCTTCCTCCGGTAACTCATGATTTAGAACTGTGCACTGTGATTTTCTGTCATTAATCATTCCAATTTGACGAAGGGAAAAATCATGGTGTATTGCAAAAGAAAAACTTAACAAGTCAAAGTTACGCGTTAGCTGAGGCGAGTTGGTAGATTACATGAGCCCTGCAAATTGGCGCTGATGATTGTTAAGGATACAAGGGTATTTGTGGTATTTTTTTTTATTGTTCTAGGGACTTATGTCTCTTTGCACTTTATATATATTACCTATTAAGTCTCTTCAATATATACACAATATTCATAACATAGTATCAGAGCTAGGGTTAGGGTTTCACCTGTGACCAGCTGCCGCCGCCGCTCGTCTTCCGCTGCTTGCTGCCCCCCGGGAAGAGCTTCTTTGCTCCCGAGGGTGGCCTCCTCGACGACGTCTCGCTGTGGGTCTCGCGCGACCGACGCTACGGCCTACCTCGACCTGCTCTACCCCGACAACCACAACACCTCGACTCCTTTGGATCGGGCCACCGCCTCCAGCTCTACTTCAACACTAGGAGGAAAACCACCAGGCTTTCCCCCCACTCGGATCCACGCCAGGCGACCTCCTCCTTGTTGCTCCTCTGCAAGACCGTCACCTAGAGGATGTGGAGCCGCTTGGAGCATCTTCCCCGAGCCACTGGAGCACCCTCCCCGAGCAGCTTGGAGCATCTCGCGCCGCCTGGATGGTGAACGGGCTTGGCCTGACGTCGCGCCTCCCGATCCTCACCGCAGCTGAGCGCCACTTGTCGCCAGCTGCCCGAGCCCGACACCTCCCGCCTCGCGATTCTTCGCTCGGGAAATTTGTCGGCTCGGCCGAGAAGTGGTTTTTCTTGTTGGGTTGGGACAGAGAAACAGAGTTTTGATTTGCTGATGTGTGCTTGTCGGAGATTGCGTCTATTGATGCCGCTGTGTGCTCATTAGTCTTTTCTAGTCATTAGTTTTGCTAGTTGTTGATGCTCATTAGTAATGCTAGTTGCTACTAGCTATTCTTGCTGCTACTGCTAGCTATTCTTTGTTCTTGATTCTCTAGCTATTATTGTTGCTACTGCTAGCTATTCTTTGTGTCTTTTTCTCGTTGCGTCCATCCAAATACGTACCACTCTATCTTTAAGTTCGTTTAAGCTATACGAGTCTATAAATTTATTATCAGTCATAGAAGCATATGAATTTCTTTTGATGGCAGTAGCTGTCACTCTTTTCTTTGAGCCGCTGCAGATCCACCGCCCTAAGCTTTTAAGGTCGCCGCGCTTCTTCTGCACCGCGCTTCTTCTGCACTGCGCCTCTGTTGTGTTTCTTGTGCATTGCATCGCGCTTCTTTCACATCGTGCCTTCGTTGTGCTTCTTGTACACTGCGTCTCGCCGTCTTGGGCTTTTGAAAAGTAATTGGAAACTTGGTTTAAAGACAGAAGTGTTCTATCGTTCTAAAATAGGAAAGTTTTGTTATTTTAAGCTTGCTTTCGGTTTGGAGAGTTGGAGTCCGAGTCGGACTCTTGGCCGTGTGCGTATGTAAGTCGGCTTTAGCCTAGGTTTTGTGTGTGTATAAAGAGGTCGTGAGTCCAAAGAAGCAGTGAGTTGAATTATCGTGAGTTGAGTTGAGTTGGAGAAATATAAAAAGTCAAAAAGAGAAGCAGTTGCTCTGGAAACCAATCGTGTGTTTATTTTTTAGTACTATTCATCGTTTCGACTTCACGTGGTCAGAAGGATGTTTCGACTACCTAGTCGGAAGGAGTACTGGTTAGAACGAGGTTTCGACTATCGAAGGAGGTTCGATTGGTCGAAAGGTTTCGACTACCTGATCATGAGAGCGTGTTAGATTATCTGGGATGGATCCCATCACGGGCTATGATCTATGCCGTCATGCTTCTATCTATCCCTTTTCGGCTTGATTTGACAGTTTTTTCTATTTTTATCGATTTCATTATCTTCTTCGCCGTGTTGCCGCTATCAACTTTCTCAGCTCCTGCACCTTGTGCTTTATGAGTTGTCATACGACCCTGGATGGAAGAAGATCTTTTGATACTCGATATATTTTTCAAGAGCAGCATGTTACGACGACATTATGAAGACTCGGATTTTAGATTTTTATATTTTAGTGTCAACTCTTTTCAAATACAATGTTATTACATACGCTTTGCATTTGAAGGGGCTGTTAAGGATATAAGGGTACTTGTGGTATTTTTTTATTTTATAGTTTAGATTTGTGTCTCTTTGTACCATATATATATTATTCATTGAGTCTCTTAAATATGTACACAATATTCGTAACAATGATAATCCGAAATAGTTTACTTACGGGAAAGTGATGAAGAATGTGTACCTGAACTAATTCAGTGCATGCGTACGTGACAGCGTGCTCGAAACTTTTTCAAATTTTTTCCACGGTATACGCATACGATACGGCGACAACTCGACAAGTTTCATGATTTTCAGAATTCGTTCGCATTTTATACAATTAAAAAACCACTCCCACGCAAGTTGGCGGCGTTGCCCCGTGAGCACGTTGATCGAAATTTCGAGACAGTTCCTGGATTTAGCCTAAATTTACACTAAGAAACAAGGATAACATTTTTTGAACGAATGTAATCCATTATTCGATGCACCTGCAGTTCAAACTTACATTTTTTGGAAAAATTCAACAAAACAAAATAAAATATAGAAATATGCCAAAAGGCAATGAAAATATCCCAAATTTAAAAATGTTGTTTGTGGTAGTGTACTAAAGCTTCAAAAAAAAAATGGTGCCAAAAAACCAAAAACAAAAAAATTAGTTTGCCGAGTGCCTAGGGTTGGCACTCTAAGAACTAATCTTTCAGAAGTGCCGATCACGACACTCGCGAAGAAATTTACTTTGCCGAGTGCCGCTGATCTCGCACTCGGCAAATCTGCCTTATCCCTTAAACCGCGCCCGGCCTCTCTTTCTCTCATTTCTCTCCTCTCTCTCTCTCTCACTCACAAGACATCGCCTCCGCGCCTCGCCCGACCATCGCGCCTCCCGCGCCGCCGCCCCGCGCCCTCCCCGCGCCTCCCGCGCCTCCCGTTCGCCTCGCGCCCTCCGCGCCGCCGCCGCCCCGTCGCCTCCCGCGCCCCCCGCCGTCGCCTCCTCGCGCCCGCCCGGCCGTCGCCTCCCGCGCCTCTCGCGCCCCGCCCCATTGTCGCCTCCCATGCTGGCCGCGTTCGCCTCCTCGGCTCCCTAGGGTTCCCATGGCGGCCGGTTCCCTCGCCGCGAGCTCACGGATCCCGACTGCCGGTGGTGAGCTCCTCCTCCTTCCCATTGGATCTTACGAGACAATGGAACATGGCCATGCAAAGTCAAACAATGGAACATGGCCATGCAAATCTACTTGCATGGCAAAGACATGGTCAATAAGTAATCAAGTAGGGTTGTAAACAAGAGCTTAACATTGCTTCGATCAATAGATAATGCAATGTCTAGTTATCCAGAAATCCGTAGTCTTTCGGTCCATTGGTGCGCACTGCATAAAACGTGAGGTGTAGTTATCCGCAAAACCGGATGATAAAATACTTTGATGTCGAGCATTTAATCGCTCCTCCTTTCGCTTGGATCACAATGTGCCAATAATGTTTGATGAGCTTCGTTTGGATTTGATTGCGTGATCCGCTTAGAGTGGACTTATTGGCCTTTGCAGTTATTTTGCTTGGTTTTGAATGCTTACAGGATGTAATCTCTTGATTCTGAAATTGATACATTTTTGGCTCAATTAATAAGGCTGGATAATTCTAGAAGCGTGTTGCACCCTTTAATCCAACAAGCCATTCCGCTAAATTGAGTAGGTTGCACTTGCCAATTGAATCATTGTATGCTTTGTTTCGTCGTAATAGTGATGTGCCATGTTTCTAACAAGTCCGTATGAATGTTTCTGCAACATCTAGACTTCTTTGCTACCCAAATGCAGAGATCTACATACGATTCTTAAAAAGTAAAATCAAGTGTTTTTACGGGGAAAAGTAAAAACGTAAATACTGGAAGTGGACACAAATAACATCAATGGTACTCAATGCATCTACGAATATGGGTTATTGGTAAATTTTAGCTTGAATATTTTTCTGTTTCGAATGGAACACTTAATGAAGATTAGCAAACAACCAAAGGGAGCATCATCGGATGGGGACTATGTCCTACTTGGTCGCCTCGCTAATATAGCGGATCTGGAGACTCGATAAGGGGAAACAGTGTCACAACTTACAAGATGGGTTTCTTTAAGGATCTAAACTGAAACATAGTGGTGTTAGTGTTAGCTATGCCGGTAGCTTGACCATCCCTATATATGTTTTGGTTATCTGTTCTTTACCCCCGAAAGTGTATTGCCTACTTGCCACGGTGGTAAATTTCCAAAATGAATGCATGAGTCTCATTGGATCTTACGAGACAATGGAACATGGCTTTATCTGAGCCGACATCGAGATTAATTAGGCAACTAGCTAGCTTAGCTTGTGATGAAAGTGAGACGACAACACATGAGCTTTGTTTTGTCCATATCTACTTGCTATATATTAAGACATTAAGCTCTCGATTTGTTTGTGATTAACCAAGTAAGCAGAGAATTTCTCACGAGGCAAAGCCTTCTACTCTTGTAAAGGCCAAGTATCTTTGCTAAGCGGGAGCACGGAGGATATTTTCTTTGGGTACATTTGGCGACGGGCTTAAAAATCTTGATCGATATATATTTGATGTCCTTTGTAATGTGAGAATCGTTGAGATGCCTAAGAGGCATCACTCGACGTAGTACTAATCATTCGGTTTTAGATAAATTTTATCTAATATAAAGAAATTTGTGAACGACCATTGCGGTTTTTTAATACATAGCAAGCATGTTATCTTGATCGCTTTTTTAGGGATCAATTCAGACGATAGTATTTGTTGTGAGCTGGTCTAGATATTGACCTATTTTTGTACTCTGATAGATATAAATGTTGCGACTGTCAACTAAGATGATCAATCGTGATCGGATGTCAATTTAATTACGAGTTGCTTTCCTAGTCATTGCTATCTATATATATGATTGTGTTGATCGCCGTCCTGTTACATAATGTTGCTGTTGCAAGGGGATATGAAACAACATATTGATGATTAAGAAATAGTAAGAAATAGTAATGATGCTCCTTGTTAATGTTCATTATTGTTATTTATATAATGTTTGCCTAACCTATTGCCTTTTTATGTAGGAGGACCCGTGGGAGGGACTCGGCGACCCCGATCGTCTTCGTCGGCGCTGCTGGTCTGCCTGCACCGCATCGCCTCGCCACTGCACCGACACGCCATCGCTTGCGCTTAGCTTTGACTCCACCGCCACCCTAGGTATAACCCCTCCTCCTTTGCATGCATGTTTTATATGGTCACGTAGCTTGATTAGGCGTCTCCGTTCGAAAGAGATACGGTCGGAGGTATGCGATATTTGCATATCTGCGATCGTATCTCTTCGGATTGTCCATATTTTGGACGGCCGCGGATGCGTAGATGAGGTTAGTTTCCATGGTTCGTTGTCGAGAGCAGACTTTTCGGCATCACCTCCTGTTGTTCTCCGGATACACACTCCCTTGCGGGGCGTGTATCGGAGAACAATGGGAGGTCTTCACAAATTCTATCTCGGTTCATCTTGAAAAGGGACCAAAGGAAGGAAGTACTGCAGTGGATCCAGACGTTAATGTTCCCTGATGGGCATGCGGCGAATTTGAGTAGGGGAGTGAACTTGTCCACTATGCGAGTCTTAGGGATGAAGAGTCATGACTACCACATATGGATTGAGCGGCTCCTTCTGCGATGACCCGGATACGTCCCCGAGCATGTGTGGCGCGTCTTTGGCGAGTTGAGCTATTTCTTCCGCCACTTTGTGCCAAGGAGTTATCTCGGGACGTGATTGATGACTTGGAGAAAGTGGCACTGTGTTGCTCGCAAGTTGAGAAGATCTTCCCACCCGGCTTCTTCCCGGCGATCAAAGATCGATTTTGCACCTACCGTGACGAGGCACGAATGGGGGGCCTGCAGAGCCCGTTGGTGCTATACAATTGAGAGATGTCTAAAGATTCTTCGGAAAAAGTGTAGAAATAAAGCCAAAATTGAGGCTTCTGTGGCAGAGGCATTCATTCTGGAGGAGGTGTCAAACTTCACAACAGCATACTATAAGGATGGCCTTCCCAGCGTGCACAATCGTCCCCCTCGTTACAACGCGGACGAGTTCATCGAACCTCAGCCTTTTCAAAGGGCAACTCGGAAAGGCAAGCACATCGGGCACCAAGACCTTGCGGCATGATGAGTGGCGCACTATCATGCTGTATGTGTTGTTGAACCTTGACGAAGTGAAGCCTTATGTGCAGTAAGTTCTCAATAAGCTTGTTACATACGCCCTTGTCACTATCCTCCATCTATCCAACCCCCTTATCTCTTGTTTTTCAGGGAATTTCTGAATAAATACAGGAGAGGGAATAGGGCTCCTTCCCCTCAAGAAGAAGATAGTCTTCTCAAAGATGGTGTGCCCGATTTCATATCCTGGTTCGATACGAAGGTACCGTCCAATTTACCTCGTTCAATCTTTGACATCCCACTTTGCTCCTACGAGCGAGTAATGTAACGATCTATCCGGCCTCACCTTGCAGGCCCGCAAGGATGCGGAAATGGATGCTGAGTTGAAAGGGCTCGCCAAAGGCTTCGCCTACAAGGTCAAGTCATTCACCGTTTATGATGTGAATGGCTATCGCTTTCACACAAGAAACTACGAGCGGAGTCGGCCCAATCGGAAAACCACGAATACCGGAGTTCATACGCCCGGCACCGATGAGCGCGACTACTACGGCATAGTAGAAGAAATATACGAGCTCAATTTTGAGTGTCGCAAAGCTCCTAATCCATCGTATTCAAATGCCATTGGTTCGATCCTAATGTCACGAGAACAGCCCCTGAGATTGGACAAGTCGAAATTCGACAGGATTCTGTCTATCAAGGAGAGGATGTCTATATTGTGGCTCAACAGGCCACGCAAGTTTATTATCTCCCATGGGCGTGCCAAAAAGACCCCAATCTTATCGGTTGGTACCTTGTGCAATTGGTATCGCCAAGACGAAACCGCTCGTCCCAAGCGATGAGGATTACAACTTTGACCCAAACACACGGAGTTTTATCAACCGGAGGGGCTAGAAGGAGGTTTGACATAGACATGTTTTTTGATGGGCATGGAAGTAGACAATGACATTGATCGGGACGGTGGAGATGAGGACGACGGAGAAGAGGTGCAAAATGCTAAGGACTTACAAATGCTTGGCGACATGATTAGGCGATGACAATGATGAGAACGATGGAGATGAGCCCGATTTACTCGACAATATTGATAGTGATGACGACACCTATGATCCAGCCGCTGCCGATCGTGAAGAATATTTCTAATTCATGTAATACTATATTATTATTATTATTATTATTATTATTGCAATTATGTTTCGTTCATTTTGCATCTCTTTATAAGTACTTGTAATTTAACTGTGCTAATTGGTTTACTCTTTGAAATTGCAGGCACTCGACAAAATGCCGGGCGAAGGCAGCCGTCGGGGTCAACTCCTCTACATGAGGGAGCGCCACCACCACGCCGAGGCGACCCCTGCCGGAGCCGCCGACGAGGAGGACGAGGCGGCGCCCCTGCGGCCGTCAGGAGGACGAGGGTGCAATGGCCGCCACCCGTCGGTGGACGAGGACGACCAGGCGGTGGGCCTGCACATAGGAGGGGGTGGCACTTCCTTTGACTCGTCGGACCACGGGGAGGCGGCGACATCGACAGCAGTGGGTTCCACTTGCACTGCCTCTGGCTCTACCTCGTCGGGAGTCTACTTGCGCGGGCCTCGCTCCTGCCCGGCCGATCCCACTTCACCGGCAAGACGGTGATTCGACCAATGGCGACAAGTAAGTATTATTTCACTACTATTTCATATGACATGTTGAAAATCGAATTGGAGACTAACAATTCTTCTTAATGACTCTTGCAGCAACTGGGAAGTTGTGTCCGGAACGGGCCGGCACATCAATGCCACCACAGGCCTTCGATTGGCAAAGACTACCGGCATGGTCACCTACGCCTCGGTGACTTCGCCGCCCTGGACGTGGGACCACTTCTACGCCGCCGAGGACAGCGAGTTCGGCACCGTTGCGGCGCGGATCAAGGCCGAGTTCTGGGTGAGTCTTCATCGCACTAAATTGGTCAATACTACGCATTCATTGGTCGTTCTTGAAATAATGAAACGATACATGATGTCGTCAGATGCGGACTTCTTCAAAGCGACGAAGGGTTTGAGGACCGGGCGGCGCGAGTGCAGGACAAGGTCTGTAGGTCCCGACTCTCGGACCTGTACCACGAGACGCGGCTCCAGTGCATCATCAACTACAGCGCCGACGTCCTTGGTCAGGTGGTGAGGAAGGCCGATGCCAGGACCAGGACGCTCACCAAGGAGCAGTACCTCTCGGTAAGTACGAAACATTAATACTGACTCCTTCCATGAAGAATAGGTAGGCTTTATTTCATCTTCTGATATATCAATAACTTGATGGCATGCAGCAATGTCCTGATTGGTGCGCCAGGCACCGCCTCTGCTGGGAGGCCATTGTGGATGTGTGGCTCGGAGGAGTGGGCGGAGAAGCACAACATCCGTCGGGACTGCCGCCTGCAGATGGGTGGGGCGCCACACCACCAAGGCAACCGGAGCCTCAGCGCGTACGCCCAGACATGGGTAATCTTCTTTGTGTTTTCATCTTTATTTATTTATTCTAACACTCAATTCTCATTACTTGTAATCATCTTTGTGTTTTCCTCGCGATCCCAGCGCACTAAGGCCGAGAATGCAACGAGTTCATGGCGACGCCCGGCACACAAGGGCAAGGCGACGGCCGAAGTCACCTACAACCCGGCGGACGGCCCGAGGCGTACACCAACGCGGCGCCCACACCAAGCTTAGCGAGTACACCTCGGCGGCCCGCGGCGCCATGGGAGGACTTCGATCCGCCACCCACCGGACACGCACTGCGATGAGGCCGGGAGGAGGAAGCAAGACGCGGCGTCTTGGATGGCGAGACAACCTGATCGACTCGCCTCTGCTCCCACCTCGCCGAGATTCGAGCAAGGAGCACGAGCTCCTCCCTCCCATACGCTCTCAGCGCAGAGCTCACAGCAGCAGATGGCGGAACTCGTGTTAGTCTTGTTTTATTAAATCGTTCATTGCTTTTACACATCTACCTTGCCTTTGCATTGTTTAAACATTGCGGGTGGAATGTTGCAGCCGACTTGCGGAGGTTGGAGGCCCAAAGAGCGCCAAGGAGGCCCACCGGTGGAGGTGGAGGCCCACCTAGGTGGAGATGGAGGTGCACAAGCCAGAGGGCGGCCGAGGGGCGAGGTCGCAGGACATGTTCAGCTTCATGGCGAGCCGAGCCTTGCAGTGTGGTCGTGCCCGATGGCCGCCGCTCGATTGTGGCTCCTCCTCCTCCTGTAGGGACTCCGTGAGTATATATGGTTGTTTATTCCTTTAGCTTGTGCGGCCCTCCCGTAGATACTCATGAATTCGCTTCTCCTTTGTGCGACCACGGTGGTGAGTTCGAACCCGACTCCTCAAGGTGGCCCTTCTTCACGAGCCGGTGGTGTGGTGGCCCTCCTCAAGGTGGCAGTTCACACTCTGGGTGGGGAGGCTGGCAGTAGGTACCGTTTATTTGTTTCTTTTCATGTTGCATGGACTTGTATTAGACTTAGCCTTATGTTGGACTACTACTAGAGACATATATATTGTGATGGATATTGTCATGGATGATGCGAATGTATGTGATGGATTATGGACAATGGATTTGTATGTGATGTATTATGGATGGTGGATGTGTATGTGATGGGTTATGGATGTGTATGTGATGGAATATGGATTTGTATGTGATGTATTATGGATGGTGGATGTGTATGTGATGGGTTATGGATGTGTATGTGATGGAATATGTGCTGTGTATGTGATTTCTTTGTTTGTGCTGATGGAAAGCAAAAACCAAAAAAAAATAGCATTTTTTCCCTCTTTGCCGAGTGCCACACTCGGCAAAGAGGACTTTGCCGAGTGCCGTGCCATGACACTCGGCAAAGCTGGGAATCAGAAACCCAGATTTCCAGCTTTGCCGAGTGCCGTGCCATGACACTCGGCAAAGTGAATCGAAACCAGATTTCCACTTTGCCGAAGTGCGTGCCATGACACTCGGCAAAGCTGGGAATCAGAAACCCAGATTCCCAGCTTTGCCGAGTGCCATAGCGATGGCACTCGGCAATATGTTTTTAAAAAAAAAACAAAAAAATTTCTTTGCCGAGTGCAATAGTATGGCACTCGGCAAAGAATTTTCAAAAAGAGAAAAATTCTTTGCCGAAGTGTCACGAGGTGGCACTCGGCAAAGAGGCCGTCAGAGTTAACGTCGGGTTTTTTTTTGCCGAGTGCTGACGTGACACTCGGCAAAGGTTTTACCGAGTGCCCGATATGTGGCACTCGGCAAAGAAACCTTTGCCGACGGGTTCTTTGCCGACGGCTATTTGAAGTCGGCACTCGGCAAAGCCTTTGCCGAGTGCAATAGGGGCTTTGCCGAGTGCCCTAAGCACTCGGCAAAGAGCCCGTCTGCAGTAGTGCTAGGACTACAAATGCACTTGGGCCCGAGTGCAGTGGTCGCACGTGGTCTTTGGTGGAGGTAGGGAAGGGGCGGGGTCTGCCGGGAAGATGGCGGCAATGGCCGGGCAGGCGTGGCTAGAAGGACCACGGCATGACGACTAGGATCTCCCTTTGAATCTAGACGAAGACAATAGTCACCGCAACTCTATGGGAGACGACGATGACAACTGGGAGGGCCACAGTGAACAAATCTAAACATCGGTTAACCTCCCGGTGGAGGCAGACGACAAGGAGGAGCGCAGAGCGAGGCAGGCGATGACGACGAATGCGGGTAGAGACGTGCGGTTGACGGTCGTTTCCAGCCAGATCTGGCCGAGAGCGGTGGTAAAATCGTGACAACAGCGACGCACGGATGAGAGAGAGGAGGGGATGGGGAAGTATTTGTTGGGGAAGAGAGAGAGAGAGAGGAGGGTGGGAGTGTAAATATATGCTTGACATGTGGATTAGAGGATTTTTTTTTTCAATGGTTTCAAAAGTAAAATATTCAATAAAACTATATTTAAAGAGCTAAAATAGAAATTTTAAAGGACAGAAATACAAATATAATCGTTAACCCAATCAAACTACCGAGAAAAGCAGTATCTAGATGACACTCTCTCTCTCTGCTCAAACCACCCCTGGACTATCGTGCCTACGTGCTCTGATATGATTTGA
This sequence comes from Hsuehochloa calcarea, assembly GCA_036346395.1. Lineage (NCBI taxonomy): Eukaryota > Viridiplantae > Streptophyta > Magnoliopsida > Poales > Poaceae > Hsuehochloa > Hsuehochloa calcarea. The sequence continues at coordinate 21,416,216 of CM070609.1, read as the reverse complement.
GTGCAAGGCAACAAAAGCGATGAAAGGGACACGCCGGCTTAGCTGCCTCCTGTCCCAGCGAGCGGGCCCCGCCACCACGTAGCCAGCACCGGGACGGACGGGACGCGCTGATAAAGCGCATAACATATTGCATTGCGCTCGCAGCACCCTCTCATGCCTCTCGGGCCATCCAAAGCTGCCCGTCTCTCTCCGTGTGGTTCCGTGCATGGGATGGACCGATGGGAGCAGCCGATCGGCGCAGTACAAGGTAAGGTCACACCCGCGCCACCACGCCACGCGACGTACGTACGGGACGGCGTCCGCGGCCGTCGGATCGCCATCGGCAGCCGGCCCCGCGGTCGACACGTAGGAGGGTGGGCATAATGGCGCCCCGTCCCACCGGCCAAATCGGTCGGATCACGTCGCCCCACCACCACTCGCGCATAGACAAATATGTTCCGGCCCATCCGGACCGTCGGTTCCGAGGGGTAGGCAGCGCGGCGTGGTTATGCGGCGGCGGCAGAGGGATGTTCTTGCGCCGGCGTACGTATGGAGTTGGCGTGTGCTGTGTGCCTGTGTGGTGGTATTTTACGGCTTAGCCCCCTTAGTTACTGATGTATTCCATCGAGGATTGGCCACTACTGTGGTTGTGGTAATAGTTACTTAACTGGGCGCACGTTGCTGCTAGCTTAATTTGTTGTGTATATATTGCCTGTATTTGACTGAAGTAACATACTGCTTTAATTCCTAAGAATTAGCTTTGGAAACGATTTTATGGTAATTTTATGTGTATATTATTATCTTCAGTGCAGATTGTAACCAAGATGCTAAGCAAAAATAGTGTTTTGTGTACATGGAGCTTTTAGCTAGTAATGTAATGGATAAAATGAAACAGTAAAAGTGGATGCAAGAGATCGATGTACGCCTCCGTTTATTAAAATATTAGATTTCTAGTGCTAAAACTGCAACTGAATTATGCTTTGAACGCAATGGGTGAAACACTTGCTAACAAGATGTACGTAGCCAAAAATATAAAGCTCTTGTTAAAGTCACCTTACTAGCTAGTATGAAACTAGTTATTTTTCTATATTACTTCAGCTCGAGCGTCAGATGGGCGAAACAAAACCGGACGCCTTATCCACTCTACCACATCCCTACATACCGCAACCACCCATTCCTCGTCCTGCACTCGCTCTCTCTCCTCAAATCCATATGTCACCACCCGCCTCCACACTGCCCCATCTTCGTCGCGCCCCTGCCACACCCGTTGCCCCGCGTCTTGGCCTCCCAGCGCCCAATCGCCCCGTCGCCCTAGCCTCTTCGCTCCCCCGACCACACCTGTTGCCTCGCTCGTTGGCCTCCCTTTTCAATACATGCATTCTCCTCCTCATTCGCTCTCATGTGCTTGCTGGGAACCACTCTTCCTTCTCGTCCGGTAAATTGTTGCTGGTGTTTTTATCAATTTGTTGCAACACCTTTCTAATTTTGTTGCATGTAGTGTATAATTTTGTTGCAGTCCGACTTGTCAAAAAATTATACTCGGTTGTTTTTGTTGTAGTGATTGTGTGATTTGTTGATCTGAGCATTTTTTTGTTGCAATAAGAGATTAGTTGTTGCTTCATTTTCATTAGTTTGTCATATTTTTGTTGTGTTTTGATTGCAGTGGATTTTTGTTGCATGATGGTCGCATCAATGTTGCTCCTCCTTGAAAAATTTGTTGTCGTCCCATTACCAGTTCTTGCGGTTCACAAATATTTGTTGCGCTCATCCTCTGAAAAAGCTAGAGCTGCAGCTTTCACCATTTTGATTGTTGCTTATTTGAAATGTTTCTGACCTCTTATTTGATATGTTGCACATGTTGTTCATTTTTGTTGCATCGGAGCATATAATGGGAAGGCTCCTATCGTACGTCTGAGCGCTAGTTGCTCCCTTTTTACAAACATCAAAATCCCATAGAGATTGATCTTGACTCTCTAAATTAAGAAACATAAAAAAAATCTTGCTACATGTTGGTGAATCCTATTTTGTATAAGTTGTTGGAAATATTGATGATATTTTAATTCCAGATTTGATTATAAGGCAAAGATCACAAATAACTAGAGATACATAAAATAATACTAATAGCAGGCAACTCACTGCACTTCTAAACCTACACAAAAAGGACTATAACAGAATAGAGTGATCTTACGACCAACTTACAGTTGGATTCGATAAAGAACAGGATGCAGCGCAGCAAGCGGTCGCGTAAATGCGCTGCCCATAAACCTTATTGTCGCCCCGTGCAGATGTACTCTACGACAATGATTCGAAGATATTCACTCACCCTCCTTCCCGATGCACGTTGATGAGAAGAGACGGCTTGGTTCGACAGCACAACTCTCCAACACAAGAGAACAGAGAGGAAGAAGAAAGAAAAAATGGATGTTGAATTGTCTATCCTCGTCTGGACGTCTCTAGATCCTATTTATGGTCAAGACAATTACTCTCTGGTAACTGTCAACTTAAACCACTGGTAACTGCATATTCAAAACCAATTAATGGTCATTAAGCAGTGTTTATTGATCCTGATGCTACACTAGTCTACAGCTTCGACCACTGATCTATAGCTTCGACAGTGTATTACGACCATGCTGGTCTAAGTATCCGACCACTATTTTTGACCACACTGGTCTATGCCTTCGACCATAATATTATGACCACACTAGTCTATGTCTTCGACCACAGTGGTCTAAGGCTTCGACCACACTGTCTTGGAGTGATCCGAAGAAATCTCCAAGGGATGTCCAAGAGGATCTCCCGAATGAAGGATCATGGGAAGACTACGATAGCACAAAATAAAATTTTACCACGCAACAAAGGAACCTCCGCTAGTAATAGATCACAAGATTACCACTAGACGCGCCGACTCGTAGCGGAAGTAGAGTTGATGTAGCGAGTTGATGCGGTCGTAGTCGTACTTGCCACGCGTCTTCTTCTCCGAGTAGTCGTACTTGCCGCGCGTCTGCTCCTACGAGTAGTCGTACTCGCTTTGCGTCTGCTCCTCTGAGTGGTCGTACTGAGTTGTGAATCGTCCTAGTGCTGATGCTTCGCAACAACACCTCCAAGGTATCCACACGTACGGGGCAGGGGCACCACGCGCTAGAGTGCTAGCACCGGCGCCGTGGTTGAGGAAGGCGTGGCTATTAGGGTTTCGTGAAATTCTTCTAAAAGATCATTATATCCCTTGCCACCGCCTCTATTTATATGCATCCATAATGGGTCTCGTACTTAAGGCCCATTAGGAACTCATGGCCTACAAGAATTTGGATCACCATCCAAATCAAATCCTAGCCCTTTAAGTGTGCAACCCGATAGGTTCATATGTAATCGGTTGTGACTCAGAAACTCTTTTCCGACCACTAGTCGTGAGCGGTACCAAGCAGCACATAACGATTCCCAAACACACATATAATATATCGGACGAACCTTAATGCAATATGATCTACGACCAGGTCTATATCACTAACGACCAGCTCGTATCTCTATACGACTAGTTCATATTTGGTATTGACCAATTCGTAACTCCTTACGATCAGGTTTCGATCACTTAGTGACCATGTTCGACGAGCATACGACTAGCTCATATTTCCATACGACTAGTCCGTATCTGATTGAACTGAAAGACCTTCTCGTGTATTCTCCCTTTGCCTCACGATGTCTGGTTGAACTCCAGATGAGATGTTGTATCATCCATGAACTGTTCAATACTTTCTCGATCAAGTGTCGAATAACTTCATGTGGTCGACACTTCGACCACTAGTGGCATGGTCATGCACTTTCTTTATCCAACCACAACGAGGGGCCCAGAGGCATCTCTCCTGTTATGTTAGGGGGGTAAATCCCATATCTGATCAGTCACATCCCTTCGCATATTTTATAGCATACCCGAAAGCTACCTTTATAACTACTCAGTTACGAGTAGCGTTTGGCAACCCCTAAGATTGCTACTACACATGTAGGAATCCATGCTGATATCAGGTCTAAGGATTATACATCATCATTACTTGAGACCAACTAATGATACATAGAATCATAACAATCTCAACAATGTCTCAAGGTGTGTCTTTTCCAACACCATGTTCTCTAACATGTGCCCATATTATTGGTTTGATATCTCTATATCCATGACTTGTGAAACATAGTCATCAACCAATACATATGCTAGTCTATTCATATGTGTTCTCATATATTTCTGACCAGGGAACGTTTAAGAATAATCATCACAGAAATATAGAGTTTCACAATCAAGTCACATACTTGATAATAAATATTATTGATATTATTCTATGAACAAGATAACATATTATCCAATGTTATGAACATAATGAAATATAATCATCTTTATAATTGCCTCTAGGGCATATTTCCAACACCGAAGAGGTCCAAGGGAACTACAGTGTTCTGACCACACTCTCTTGGAGTGATCTGAAGAAATCTCTAAGGGAGGTCCAAGGGGACCACAGTGTTCCAACCACACTCTCTTGGAGTGATCCGAAGAAATCTCCAAGAGAGGTCCAAGAGGATCTCTCAAAGATGTCCAAGGGTGGTCTATGGAAAACCCTCAATGGTCATATGAGACACTTATTTCGACCATAGTGTTCCGACCACACTGGCCTTATGGACCACTTGCTTTGACTATAGTGTTCTACCACACTGGTCTTATGAACCATTTGTTTGAGAGAGAAATGCATGGTTAGCAAAAGAAACTAAACCATACATGCTTTGAAATTTCAGAATGAATGATCCTTTACAAATAAGGACCCAATTCTACCATAAGCAACAATATAGAGAAGTGATCATACCGAGATCGACATCTATTTGCAGGCTCCTCTCCAACACATTAAAAGTTTAAACCCACTATTTTCCAAAGTTTCACGATAACATGTTGAAGGATCTTGACCCGCCATTATGAGTTAATGGAGTGTTTTGGTGATTAATGGAGTGTTATATCTAGTGTGTAGTCTCATTTGGATATAAATGTGAAATTCAACGAGGTATGCATTTGACTTATACTCTTATATATTATTGTATTCCTCGGATCCAAAATATAGGAAGAACTTAACCATAAGTTTAACTTGAATATGTGCATATGTCTTCATTACATATTTGTGTATGCACACATTTAGGGGGAGTTCATGCTATATTTTGTGGTTTCATTAGTAGTGATCCATATTCCGTTTTTCACATATATTTGGAATCTTTTCTTAGAAACACATCCGTTTGAGTATACAAAACTTGTGTAGTTTTTGTATACTCATGTTTTGAGTATGTAGAACCTGTGTAGCTCTTGCATACTCATATTCGATTATATAGAACTTGTGTAGTTCTTGTATACTCTTATTTTGAGTATGTTGAACTTGTGTAGTTCTCGCATACTCATGTTTGAGTATATATGACTTGTGTAGTTTATATATACTCATATCGTGTTACATTATCTACATTCATTTTAATGTGCAATTAAGTGGTTATCATCAATTACCAAAGAGGGAAATATTGAAGTATCTTGTCCCACCATTATATTGAAGTATCATCAATTAAGTGGTATGATGTGGTTATTAATGATAATCATATTGTGGAACTAACATTTTCTATGAGTTGGATGAATAGGTTATGTTCCAGGGTGATGAAAACTTGGGATGATCATGAGTTGATCATCAAGTCAAGATTCAAGTAAAGAATGCATCATGTGTTGATGCATATTATGAGCTTGAAGAAATGAGAATCATTGTGTGTCGATGATGTTCAAAGAGAAGACCCATCATGTGTTGATGGAGGTCTAATGAAGGATGCATCATGTGTTGATGCATATCAAGACTTGGAGTAAATGATGCATCATGCGTTGATGCACATCAAGTAAAGAGAAGACCCATCATGTGTTGATGGAGGTCTAATGAAGGATATATCATGTGTTGATGCATATCAAGACTTGGAGTAAAGGATGCATCATACGTTGATGCACATCAAGTCAAGAGAAGATCCATCATGTGTTGATGGAGATCAAGTGATAGAATGCATCATGTGTTGATGCATGTCAAGACTCGATATGAAGAAATCATCATGTGTTGATGACGTTCAAGACAAGATCCCGAAGTGAAGAAGATCATCATGTGTTGATGATTGTCAAAGTCAAGGACCCGGACTTGAAGTGTTGATATGCATCATCAAGCTTCAAGAAGATGCAAGGCAAAGGTATGACTAGTTAGGGCTAAGGATGTGTTACTAGTCTTTTACCGTCTTGGTGTTTGGTTGGAAGACCAGATTGCTAGTATAGGTTTCCGTACTATTAAGAGGGGTCTTGACTAGTAGCATGAGTTAGTCATGTGTTGATAGCTCATTGTGGTTGCTCTAGCTCATCTATGCATGGAACTATTATTTGCGAATGTGTTTGCAAATAGCCGAGGTTCATGCATTTAATTTTTGTAGCATGTGACTACAGTTTGCAAATGTGTTTTGCAAATGGTTGAAGTCCATGCACCTTAGCCTTGTGGTATGATGCTGTTATTTGTGAATGTGTTTTGCAAATAGTTGATGCCCATGTTTGATTTCTTGTAGCATGTGACTTAAATTTGCAAATGGTGTAAGTCCATGTACCTTATTCCTTGTAATGAGTATTCTAAAGGTTGGCAAATGTGTTTTGCAACTTGCTGAGAATATCATCTTTAAACCTTGTTAGACTTGCACTCAAATGGGCGAATGTGTTTTGCCATTTGAGCAAAGTGAAAAATGCGAGGTCTCTCTGGAACTTGGCGATCTAATTGCCAGGGGTCACCGGTCTGACCGGTGGTATATCGGTCAGACTGCCATGTGTTGGGCGGTCCGACCGATTTCCCCTTGAATTGTTTTTGTGCGCGGAAGTACCGCCATTGATATACGGTACTACCATGGTGCGGAAGTACCGGACTTGGCGTGGTACTTTTATTCCAGAGAAGCACCATTTTTGGAGTGCGCCGATTTTCCTCGGGCGATCGGACCGGCTAGCCTTGGCGGTTTGACCGATTTGGCGGCGGACAGACCGGCCATTAGTTTGCGGTCCGACCGGGCGTGAGTCCAACGGTTAGTTTTATAGCCGTTAGCGCATGGGCGGTCCGACCGGCCATTATTTGGTGGTCAGACCGGCCCTGCACATATTCAGGGGAATCTTTCCTCCAACGACTAGTTTTTTAGTGTGGGCTATAAATACTCACCTTGGCTGGTTGGAGATGGTTGCTGGTATTATTGTGAGTGCTATACTAAGTTCTTTGAGCTAAGAGTAAGGCTTTCTTCTCTTTTGTGCATGTGTTGCACTTAGTGATATTTGAGAGCAAACCCTAAGTGCATGTGTTGCCTTAGGTAGTGGATTGTGTATCCACTTGAGCTTAGACACTTGATTAGTTCAAGTAAAAGTTGAGATTTGTTTCTTTTTTTGTTTGCCGACACCTAGACGACGTGGAGGCGTCGTGCCCGGTGATCTTCTCAAAGAAGCTTGTGAGAAGGCCGGGTGTGGTTGTGAGTGGTTTGGTGCTCGCCATCTCCGAAGTGGAGGAAGAGCAACCCTAGTGGAACGAGGTGTTGGTTCGTGTTGGAACCGGTCCAAGTGGTTGGACTTACCTCGGAGGTGTTGGCTTAATTAGTGGAGCCGGTCCAACGTGGTTGGGCTTACCTCAACATGGATTAGGGGAGACCGGCAAGTCTCCGAACACCACGGTAAAATATAATTGTGTCTTCTTGATTTGTCTTGTGCTTTACTTTGAGCAATTTACATTACATGCTTTAATTGCTTATATATCTTTGTATGATTGCTCTCATTGAATTGTATTCATATTGTTGGTGCACTTAGTGGAGCCTAGTTGATTTAGGTTTTAATTGTGTAAAACTAATTTGTTATTAGCTTCCGCATTATTAATTGGTTTTAACCAAAAGAATTTTTAAAACCGCCTATTCACCCCCCTCCTCCAACCTTAGCCTTTGGCTCCACCTTTGCACCGCCTCCCTCGCACTGCCTACCTCGGGTCACCTCCCTCCGGCTATGAGCTACTCCGCCACACATCCCTCCTCGCCTCTACCTCTGGCCTAGGACTCACCTGGTCGCTCAGTGAGCACCACCACCTCCCAAATATGGAGTGTCACTACACTGGCTGGTCGTGAGCACCACCACCTCCCAAATATGGAGTGTCACTACCGGTTGCGAGATCCACCATCATCGCTGTTCACGTAGAGAGAGGAGAGAGAAGACGAGGAAGGGAGATGAAAGAAAATGGTGTGGAAGAAATCACAGAGCATGACATGTGGCCCCCACCTCTGCTCTAGTAGATGACATGTGGGCCCTATCAACCTTATTTATTTATTTTCCTAATTCATATGGATGACTAGGGGATGATTCAGATACCATGTCATAAAAACCGGAACACGTAGATGCCACATCAGCAAAATCGGGGTGGTTTAGGGCCAGGGGGTAAAGTGAACGGTTTTGAGATTTGAAGGTGTTCGGTTTTGTAGTTCAGGTTGATTTCGGACTTTCAGAAGGGTTCAACGGTGTAAAATAGACTTTTTCCTTTTTAATTTGTTTAGCTCCTTTGTTTCGAAAAAACTCCAATTGTTAGCAATGGAGACTAATTCTACCAATTAGCTAGCCTTCGTTTGCACTTAACAACTAACTAGCAATGAATTGGTTAGTTGAATAGAGAGTATTTTTATGATACGTTGCCACCGCAAAGTGTGTATGCATGCATGCCTAGCTAGGAAGATTAAGTTCAGCCGCAACTAGATCCTTTTAGAATCGATCACGACCAATACTTCGAAGTAAAGACAACAATTGTAAGCTTACACACAAGTGTACATTCTACATATATATACAGCGGCGATTTTCTGGGCAAAACTAACAAGCTCACCCTATCCAAATCAAAGAGCTCCATCTTGTCTACGCAAACTACGGTAACCTTCTGCAAGAACCAGATTATCTATAGCTAGGCTTGCCACCTGTTCGAACCAACTAAAGGCAACGAGGCCCTTGCCCATAAACGCAACACTCGGAGGTTTCAACCGAAAAAGCACACGACTTGTCCCTTCCTTTCCGCTATCTTTCTCGACCTGTCGAAGCTTAACTCGTCGAGCAAATCACACACACACACACAGAGAGAGAGAGAGAGAGAGAGATCAGCAATTATACTCGGCGCGCATACGGCCGCATAGAAATTGTCAAATTGCATTGAAGTTGATTAATGAAAAGTTAGCTAGCTAGCGTGTACGTACGAGCTGATAACGACGGGCAGAGAGAGGGAGGGGTTTTGCCTTCGCGCATTCTAGGGTTCCGCGTCTCCCACCTTGCCGAAAATGGCAAAGAGGGGAGCACCCTAGTCACTCCCCACCTCTCTCGCCTTGCTTTTTAACCCACCTCTCCTCCCCTCCCCTCCATTCCCCCATCTCGCCTTGAGTACTCCTCCTCCCTTTCCCCTTCCGCTTCGCTCGGCGACCGATCGCTCCGGAGAAGCGGAGCTGAGCTAGCTTGCTCGCTCCGGTGGTGGCGAGCTAGTACGTAGTAATCGAGTAGCTAGTGGAAGGTGCTGGAAGGAGCTAGCGCCATGGGGAGGGGGCGAGTGGAGCTGAAGCGGATCGAGAACAAGATCAACCGGCAGGTGACCTTCGCCAAGCGCCGCAACGGCCTGCTCAAGAAGGCGTACGAGCTCTCCGTCCTCTGCGACGCCGAGGTCGCGCTCATCATCTTCTCCAACCGCGGCAAGCTCTACGAGTTCTGCAGCAGCCAGAGGTATACGCACGCAATCTGCACGTACACGTGCGCTTACACGCGTGCTCAGTGGCCGAAGGGTCTAGATATTTCCAGATCTAGCCTCGGGGGAGCGGTGGTGGAGGCTAGGCGTTTCCTGAGCTTTGGGGGTCCGTTTCGCCGGGGATCTGGGTGAGACATGGTGGATCCGTGAGAGGGGAAGCTCGGGGTTCGAGCTGGTGATGGGTTTATGCAAATTCGAGGGGTTCGGGAGTAGAAAGTTGCGGATTTCTTCGGGAATTAGGGTTTGGGCTTGTCCGGGAGCTCGTAGGGCGTGGTGATCTTCGTAGATCTGCGGGTTTCTACTCTCGGGGTTGTAGTAAATCCATTGGTCTGAGATGGCGCGCTTCCTAGTTCAATTTTGCAAATTTGCATGCATGGGAGCTTGCTAGAGAATTTAAGCTGGGGTTGCGTTAACTATTAGGAAGAAAAGGTTCAGGACCGGGGCTCCGACCAGTCTCCATGTTGATCTCCTAATTAATTGAGATCGTTTTCCTTTGGGGATCTGGTTAATTGTTTGCTCAAAAGATTTTTGTCTTTTGCTGTGACTATGAATTAAATTTGATAAGATTAATTAATTTGCTGGTATAACAGCTTAAGGCATCGCATCAGTTAGATAACGGATTTGTGGTGACTGATGGGCTCTAAGCATCCCCTAGCTAGTTTGTTTCATCGACGATCTAAACAACGTTTATTGCATGCATGGACGTCGTGTGTTCCGTTGCTGGTTGAATTGGCTGCGGTTTTTGAGGGAGAGCGTCATAGGGAATTTTGGGGCTAGCTTTCATGTGAGCTGTGAGTTGTGTGATTACCTCAATAAAGTTTTTTTTTTGTAACCGGAAGGAATAAACTTTTAAAGATTTTGTTGTCAATAAATACTGCATCCTGTCACTTAGATAGATATCTTGGGAAACTCAACAAATGACCTTGTTAGAGTCCTCAAAATATGCCAAGCGTTTCTACAGTTATTTTTACATGCTTGCAAACTAATGCAGAACACAGCAGGTCGGTTTGTTTTTACATGCTTGCAAACTAACGCAGAACACAGCAGGTCCGTTTGATCCCAACCCAACATGAAAAAAAGGGAATGCATTACTTGTTAGAATGATGCAATGCAAGCAATAAGCAAACAAATTTAACCATATACCGCTATCTAAGATCTAGTAAGTCCAGTACCAAATTATAGATAACCTTTTCTGTTCTTGACGTCAAACAAATACACTTATATTTTGAAACAGGAATATATCAAAAGACGAAAAAATATATATGGATGGTTTGCTGATGGAAATATGATTTAAGATGAAGGAGTCCACGATTGGCTTAAATATTTAGACCCATTTGGGATATGGAAATTTCACATGATACAATTTATTTCCTAAATCGGGAAAATTCCTGCATTCCAAATAGGATCTTAGTGTTGTGTATTCCTATATATGATGTGATGGAATTTGGCAATCATGTAAATACTATGTATCGTTTTCCACAACTCATTAGTCTTCCAGTGATGGAATTTGGCAATCATGTAAATACTATGTATCGTTTTCCACAACTCATTAGTCTTCCTGTGAATTCCCGGTTGTGAACGTAGTTTGACTAGATAGTACTAAATTTGTGCAAACATGTAGTTTTGACATTTTCATATATCCTCCTAGGAAAGTTTTTAAAAAAATCTCACTAGGGCTTTCTTCTACTATTTACTGGAAAAAACTTTTGGGACAAACAACATTGTGTTTCCCAAATCACAACCCTATATATTTTGTTAAAGATGTTTCTACAATTAATTAGAATTAGATTGATTTGTGTCTTCACATAAGAAGCTTGATGACATGCCAAAAAATTCTATAACTGTACCCATGATCTGGCCAAAAAAATTAGAGTTTGGTTCCAAGTCCAACAGAAGCTAAAGTATATATGCACATGTTCTATGTTATAATGGAAGTTTTTGTATTTCCTTATCTGTTATGGTACCCCCTTGTACCCCTATATATATTGCTCATCGGGTCCTCCTGAATATACACAATATTCATAACATGATGTCAGAGCTATGGCACTAACATAGCTTTTTTCACTGCCACATTTGTTGCTTGGGCCGCCGCCGCTCGTTGCCGCCGCCAGCACGAGGAACACCACTCTCTGCGCCGTCCTCCTGCCTGCCGCCCGAAGCCGACGCCGTCCCGCCGCCACCCGACTCACCGCCCGAAGCCGAAGCTACCACTCTAAAGGCTCTAAGCCGGTCGCTTGGCCTCCGCATGCCCGACCTCGACGCCGGCATGCACTTCATCGAGGAAGGGTCACCGTCGGTAGGGCTAAAGCCGAAGCCACCGCTCCTCCTTCCCGTCGCCCGTCATCGCCATCGGTTGGGCCACCACCGCTCGAGTGGCCAAGGGGAACCCTAGCTTCCTCCTGTGTACCTACGCAGCCTTCCTTTTGGGTTAGCTGAATCGGCCAGGCCGTTTTAGTCTGAGCGAGCCCACCCAATAAAAAAATAGAATGTAGCTCTAACCACCGCACCGTTCAGCGTTACTTGTTAGACTTTGTTGCCTTGGTCACCACGCCGTCTACCGATGACTTCCATTCCATCAACTGCGATTCTATTCTTGGGAAAAAATCTTAATAGGACGAACTACAGTTTGTGGTCTTCACTCATGGAGATCACGTTCGATGGTCTCCGCCTCTGGGGACATGTTACTGGTGCCCGACCTTATCCGCTGTCACTGGTTCATCCTCCTCGCAGCTGGACTACCTCCGCACCTCCTGCAGAAGATGAAGCCGCCAAGAAATAGGCAGAGGTCGTTATTGCTGCTAATGACGCTGCTGGTGAGGCCTTTCAGTATGCTATAGAAGCTTTTGAGAGCTGGTGTGCTGATGACGCCCATGTTCGACCCATCCTGGTGGTCAGTGTCGACGACTCCATCCAGCCAGACATTGTTGGTCTGCGTGCCACTCGTCTGATCTGGGAGTACATGCGTGACCGATACCAGCGGAGCAGTGATGCTCAGTTATTTTTGCTTCAACGTGAGTTGGAGACGCTTCGCTAGGAGGACTCCTCCGCCGATGACTTCTTTCGAGCCCTGACCAGTCTCTGGCACCAGCTAGATGAGCTGGCTTCTCCGCTCTGCCAGTAGTGTTATAAACTGCAGAAGACGGATCGTGATCATCTTCGAGTTTATGACTTTGTCTGTCATCTTCGCCTAGAGTTTGAGCCTGTCTGGGCTCAACTATTGAGCCGCTCACCACGATCGACAATTAGCGAGGCTCTTTCGACCCTTCGTGTTGAGAATCTTCGCCGCGGGTTAGCAGCACAATTTGTTTAGGTTGTGCTTGCTACCCCTTCTTCTTCGACTGCACTGACTCCTCGACGGGAGGACAGACCAGCACGTCAGGACCTTCTCAGTAAGGTGACTCTGTTCAATAGTTCTATCAGGCTCTACTTCAGTAGCTCTCTCACAGCTCAGCAGATTTTGCCAGTCTAATTCAAATGTCTCCTCCAGGTACTTCTTGAGTTCTAAATTCCGGTGACTCTTTCCACATGACATCGGACTCTACATCTCTCACTTCATTAGGACCTCTTGTTTTCCCTATCTCTGTTCAGACAACTGATGGTACTCCTTTGTCTGTCAGCTGTCAGGGCACTCTTTTGTCCACTGACTTTTCTGTTCCAATTGTTTCCCATGTTCCCTAGCTCACCATGCAGCTTCTCTCAACGGGTCAGCTCACTGATCTTGGCTGTAAGGTTGGTTTTGACTCCCATACCTGTTTCATCCAGGATCGACATACACGGATGGTACTTAGGATTGGCCGGCGCCGTAGGGATCGTCAGGGTCTCTACATCCTTGATCGCCTCCACATTTCGTCCACTTCAGTTGCTCCTGTCACCTCTATGTTTACTTCCACCACCACTGTTGCCACCACCTCTGGCATTTTTGCGTAGTGGCATCATCGTTTAGGTCACTTGTGTGAGTCCCGTCTTTCTTCCGTAGTTCGTCAGGGTGTTTTTGGACATGTTACTGTTGACATGACCATATTTTGTCAGGGTTGTAAGCTGGGCAAGCAGCTACAACTTTCTTATCATTCTAGTGAATCCTTATCTTCTCATCCTTTTGACTTAGTTCATTCAGATGTATGGGGACCTGCGTCTATTATCTCTAAAGGTGGGTATAAACTTTATGTGATCTTCATTGATGATTATTCCCATTTTACATGGATTTTCCTTATGTCTAAACGTGGTTAGTTTCTTGTGATCTATCGTAGCTTTGCAACGATAGTTCGTACTCAGTTTGATTCTCCCATCCGTAGTTTTCGCTGTGATTCTACTAGCGAGTACTGTTTAGCGCTTTTAGATAGTTTCTTTCTGAGTAGGGCACTCTTCACTAGTCTTCTTGCCCTGGTGCCCATACTCAAAATGGGGTTGCTGAGTGCAAACATAGTCATCTGATTAAGACTGTATGTACTATTCTCCTTGCCTCTCACGTTCCACCATAGTTCTAGGCTGATGTTGTTTCTACAGCTGCATATCTCATCAATATGCAGCCTTCCACTGCTCTTTTGGGTGTTAGTCCTATAGAGCATCTCTACTCTCGAGCCCCTCAGTACACTCACCTTCGTACTTTTTTGTTGTACTTGTTTTGTTCTCCTGCAGCCTCATGAACGCACTAAATATCGGCCTAGTCAGTTGAGTGCGTGTTTCTTGGTTATAGTTCTGAGTATAAGGGTTATCGCTGCTATGATACCTCTACTCGATGGATCAGGATTTCACGAGATGTTGTCTTTGACGAATCTCGACCTTTCTTCTATCGAGATTCGACTCCTTCTCCTATTTCCACCGTTGCGTCAATTTCATGGTTGTCTCTTTCCTACTCTTCACTCATTTCTCCACTATCACAATCTTCTCCTGGTCTGTCTCCAGTGGTTCCTTCTGTATCTTCGCCTCCGATGCTGCCTCCTGCTGCACCATCTCTTGTTCTTGTAGCACCACCGTCTCGATTCTCTGGTATTCACTACTCCAGGTGCCCTCGTTCTTCACCAGTCTCCTCTCCTGGTATCTTGCCGACACCCACATCTCATCCTCCCGATGATGCTCCTCGTTACGTCCTTCGTGAATAGACATCCCTTTGACCTCCTAATCATCTTGGATTTGCTCCGATTGCTCATGCTCTCTGTGTCACTAAGCCTAGTTCTTATCGTGAGACTGCTCTTCATTCTGAGTGATAGCTTGCTATGGCAGAGGAGCTTGGTGCTCTTCGACGTACGAAGACTTGGGATATTGTACCGACACTTGTGCATGCTCAACCGATCACGTGCAAGTGGGTGTACAAGATTAAGACTGATGGTACTATTGAGCGCTACAAGGCACGCCTTGTGCCTTGTGGCTTTCAGTAGGAGTACGATGAGACTTTTACCCCTGTTGCCGATATAATCACTATTCACACTCTTATTGCAGTTGCTTCTATTCATCGGTGGTCCATCTCTCAGCTGGATGTTAAGAATATTTTTCTTAATGGTGTTTTGCATAAGGAGGTATATATGCAACCACCACCTGGATATTCTGTTCCTGATAGGCACGTCTGTCGTCTTCGTCGTGCTCTTTATGGCCTCAAATAGGTTTCTCGTGCCTAGTTTGCGCGTTTTACCTCAGTGATTACTGTTGTTGGTTTCACTGTTAGTTCCCACGATTCTGCTCTTTTTGTCCATGTCTCATCTCGGGGTATGATACTGCCTCTTATGTAGATGATATGCTCATCACTGGTGATGATTCCTCATTCATCACGTATGTGAAGAAGCATCTCAGTGAGTAGTTTTTGATGACTGGTCTTGGTTTTCTAACGTACTTCTTTGGGATTAAGCTCTTTTCCATGCCCGATGGCTACTACCTCTCCCAGCAGAAGTATGTTCAGGATCTTCTTGACCGGTCTAGTCTGACTAACACTCGCACTGCTGAGATTCTCATGGAGCTATCCCTCCAGCTTCGTGTCACTGATGGTGATCTTCTTGAGGATTCTACTCGATATCGTCATCTTGTTGGGAGTTTGATGCACCTTGTGAGCACCCGTCCTGGTATTACTTATGTTGTTCATATCATGAGTCAGTTCATGGCTCGTCCTACCCATCTACACTACAGTCACCTTCATCGTGTTCTTCGCTACTTGCGTGTGACTATCTCTCGTCGTTTGTTTTTCCCTAGCTCCGCCTCACTACAGCTTCAGGCATACTCTGATGCTACCTAGGCTAGTGATCCTTCTGATCGTTGTTCTCTTTCTACTTACTGTGTTTTTCTTGGCTCCTCCCTGATTGCCTGGAAGATAAAGAAGCAGACTGCAGTTTCCCGTTCGAGTGCAGAGGCTAAGTTGAGAGCTACGGCAGCAGTGACAACAGAGATTACTTGGCTGATGTGGTTACTTGTAAATTTTGGAGTGCCTATGATGGGACGTACAACTCTTTTGTCTAACAGTACAGATGCTATCAGTATTGCTTGGGATCCAGTGAAGCATGAGCTCACCAAGTATATTGGTGTAGATGCTTCATACACTTGCTCACAAGTGTAGGAGGGTGTATTTGCTTTACAGTTTGTATCCTCAGAGCTACAAGTTGCTGACTTCTTCACGAAGCCACAGACTAGGGTACAAACATTTGTATTTTCTCTCCAAACTCAGTGTGTGTGATCCACCATGAGTTTAAAAGGGGAGAGTGTTATAATAGGAGTCTTTTGTATTTTCTTATCTATATATAGTACCCTCTTGTACTCACTATATATATTGCTCATTGGGTCCTTCTGAATATACACATAATATTCATAACATTCCAGATCTAATTTGCTATGTAATTAAGTATAGTAGTACACTTTCTTTCCATTATAGTACAGATATGAATAAAAATACTTATTTTGTACCGGTAAATTTTTATAGGTACAATCAAAAGTTTTTTGATTTTATTGAAATTGGATAAATTTAAAGTGATTCATCTGTAAAAGTTGTCTATTAAATCCACTTACATGCCTAACTTCACTGAAACGGAAACCCAATATAGTCTTGGGGTATGTATTAGTGAACTGAATTTGTAAAAATTGGTGAAGTTAATAATTGAACACTCCCCTCGGCTCCCCCGGATGGTCCAGGGCAAGGAAAAGGCACATAAGATTCCTAGGACTGACCTGGAAGTATACGTAGGTACAATCAGTGACAGCCTTCAATTGTCATTCATTTTGTCACCTCAGCTTTCATGACTGAGTTGTCCTTTCATTTCAACTGGTTGCTTCTATGGACTATATACACCCTGCCTGTAACGCTCTACAAGTTTCAAAGGAAATGCTTTATCAGATGTCCTTTCAGAAGCCTAGCTGTACAATTGCTTAGTGCTCCAGTATTTTACGCTGGCTGATACGCATATCTTCAACTTGTACTGTAGACTCTGTTCAGAAAATTGAATTAGCATCTTGTTCCTACGAAGTCTGAAACATGGCAGTACTAACAGCTGGCATTCCCGATTTTCCGTGGTATAGGGGAGAACTAAATATTCTAGTCTAGCTGGGGCCTGGGGTGAAGTTATAATATTTCTTTCCTCCTGTTATGCTTGTTCGGCTGTCTATTAAACTTCGGGGTAATTTTCAATATTATTGAAACAATATTTATATGAACATGAATTACCAATACCAAGAAAAAGATAAACAGTACTATTTCTTCAAAATTGTTGCCTGACAAGTACCTGCATTCAGCTAATGTGCAACCAAAATTCTTTGTTTAGGTTAAATGTTAACGCTTTTGCACTTTTTTTCTTCTCTCTATCCTCCAAACACCATGCATGTTTTATTCCTTTATCATGAAATGTATCTCTTGATAGCACTGTCAAGTTTAATCATGTATGCATAACAGGATGCTTACATAAGATGATAGGAATACATTCAGTCTTTTATCTATTTTCAAATGCTTTTCATGCAGACAATTTGATACATGTAAACCCTAAAAGTTCTAAGTTCTACATGGTTCCCGCTAAGAATAAAAAAAACTTCAAGTTTTGTGAACTATTATATTCCTGTAGTTTTTTTTCCTATTTATTTGTGTTTTTGAACTTGTAGCATGACCAAAACACTGGAGAGGTACCAAAAATGCAGTTATGGTGGACCAGATACTGCAATACAAAACAAGGAGAATGAGGTGGGTTCTGTTTATTTATCTGAATCAATTCTTTGTATGTGTGATAATGTGTATAGGTTGAATTGCGGGCTCTGATGAGTGCATCAAATTAACCGGTGTTCTAATCTGTCATCAAAACATACTAGTGATTTACTGATTTTAATTTCTGAATTATGATATATGCTTGTCTTCAGTATTAGCAACAGGAATGGTTGGATCAGAATATCAGTGATCGACGTGTACTACTTTACTAACTACTAAGTACCAACATATATAATTTACGTGTGAAAAATGTTTACCGCACTACTTAACTTTATGAACCTGCTGCCAAAAAGTCTTGAAGTTTTCTGTAAAATAGGAACATTGCAAAGACTATATTGTCCACCACCAAAACTTCTTCCACTTTCAACAAATTATATTTATCTTTAGTCAGTTAGCTTCATGAGTAAACATATATAGTGGTTTTGATCATTTGAAACATATAGTAATTAAAGAAGCTCAATATATAGTTCCAGTGGACTTCTATTTTTTTCTAGTAATTTAATTCTTAGCCCTGATAACTATAAATTAGATAGTCCTTTCTTTCTGTGTAATCGCACTAACTCAAGATGAACTACAATCATTGAGAGAACAAAATATAAAAGATATGGCCATTGAGTTGGTGTGAAAGATGAAAATCATGGTCATTTAGTTTTTTCTCCAATAGCATTGCATGTAAAATAAGCTTCATTTATCTCCATGTATGCAAGATATGTAAATTGGTCCCTATTTTCCCCTTTTGCAATTTGTTAAAAAATATATTTAAGACTTGTTTCCTTTAAAGTTCTTTGTACTGAAATAGCACTTATCTTTCAGTTAGTGCAGAGCAGTCGCAATGAGTATCTCAAACTGAAAGCACGGGTGGATAATTTACAGAGAACTCAAAGGTAAGTGTCGACTTTTATTCTTGTGTGACTTTTATCAAGATGAAGTGACCTCCAGTTCAAACCTAAATTAGGCAGCTTTCTATTGAAAAATGATATAACTAGATGATAAACTACTTAAGAATTTTCATTTCCAGGGTTTTTTTTTTGGGGGGGGGGGGGTGGTATTTATGCATGCATGTACCTTTTGGCCTATTTAATTCGGTGATTACCAATGGCCTAGTGTGAAAGAAATTTAGATAGCATAACTAGTGCATGCATGCATTGGGTCTTAGTCAAATGATATGAACATCCAGACCTGTAATCTCTGAAAACGAGTTTAACAAATCACAACCCCTTGAGGATAGATATCAATTTATGGAGGCTAAATGAAGCCAGAAGTCACATCTATATATCATGCATTTCACTGAATTTAATTAGATGCAGGCAGCTTAATTTGTGATTATAAGTTTTAAATGTACAGAACTACTTATAGCAGCATTTTAATTTGTTGACAATTGCAGGAATTTGCTTGGTGAAGATCTTGGGTCACTCGGCATCAAAGAGCTTGAGCAGCTTGAAAAGCAACTTGATTCATCCTTAAGGCACATAAGATCCACAAGGGTAATTCATTGCTTGTCATATGACCACCGTTTCCTCATGCAGCAAAATATAGTTGGATCAAATCAGTTAGGCTTACTTGTACGGTTCCTCATGTTTATCAAACTATAGTTCTCTGGATCTCTTTGAATGGTGATCATTTTTGCTGGTACTGGGAAGTGCTACATACATTTTAATTCGATAACGCCATGCATCTTATGTCCTAGAATAACTAGATGCAATTTTCTTCTGTCAGCCTGGACTTAATTTGCTATGATCTAGTTTACGCTAGCTATATATGCATGTATGTCTAGATGCTGCACAGCTGCAGTATAATAAATGTTTACAAAAATGCTGATCAAAATCCCAATTCTCTCTTGCAGACACAGCATATGGTTGATCAGCTCACCGATCTCCAGAGGAGAGTACGTTCTTAACATAAATGATTTATGTTATTAATTGAAATCTTCTTAGTTAACTTTTGGTCAGATAAGATAATTGACTCTTCCCAACTAATGATGTCGCTAAATAATTTTCCAGGAACAAATGCTGTGTGAAGCAAATAAGTGCCTTAGAAGAAAAGTAAGTTCCATTGCCCGTATAAGTTTACTGGATTTTGGTAGTGGTTGCATACATTTACTTGGTCTTAGAGACTCCGGAGCATCTGCTTTTCTTGTTTTGAAGTTATTTGTACTTTACTTTTGGATGTACTTGTCATGAAGCTATATATATGTACTTAATGTTGGGCCAAGTGCACTTAGGAAAAATTTAGTTCTTCAGGGTGTCGTTTGTGTCATCAGACAATTTGCTCCTCCTACGTGCTTGCGAACACATGGCACTTCAAGAAATTGGATTTCAAGAGAATATATATATAGAGAGAGAGGGAATATATCTAGTGCAAATAGATAATTAAGTGCTAAGGTGCAATTAAATGACATCTTGATTATATATATATGTTCCCAAGTTCGCATGCACATCAGTATTTGGATTCATATCTTAGTACATTTGTTGAATTATGCACTCCGAAAATTTGCATCTTAATTTGGTCATTTTCGTATGATGAACAATGTAGTTTCTATAACATCCTTTTGACGTACAGTACAGAGTAAAAGAATAACCTCTTATCAATGGACAATGTAAATTGCATGCCCATCATCCGACTAATGTAACCTTGGTCCTTACTAATTGAACCAAAATGAAAGGGATCACAGGGAAAAGAAAATAACTGAATTGCAAGATTAGTGACCTTTTTAATTGTTTTGCGAGGAAAAGCTCGAGGAGAGCCAGATGCATGGACAAGTGTGGGAGCACGGTGCCAACCTACTTGCTGGCTACGATCAGCGGCAGTCCCCACAGCAGGCGCCACCGCACGCCGGCAACGGATTCTTTCATCCACTGGACACTGCCGCCGAGCCTACACTGCAGATTGGGTACGTACGGCTCTATGCGTGTGCTTTCTTCATACTTGGTCTTCTCTCTCTTGATGTTCTTGGGCGCTTAGGCATGAAATCCAAGTTGAAATGCTAACCTACCATCTAATTTTTCGATGCCCTAATTTGTCCATACTCGATACCCTAGCGAGAGGAAGCTGATCATCACTAGCACTTGACTGTGTTTTTCTTTTGATATTCAACCCCTGCTTATATATGCAAGTAAAATAAGTTATCTCAAGAACCACGTAATACACTATCTGGACGGTGGTTAAGATTGATTCTTATTATGTGAGATGTCACTAGATTCAACGTCTGCTGCGCTATGCGAGAAGATAAAAGGCATTAGCTCTAGTTCATTACAAACAAACTGTTTGATAGGAGTGATAGGTTTCAATAAAAGAAAAAAAAGAAGAAAAGAAACAAATTACGATCACTATGTACAGATATATGATAATGTCTCTTTGTTGTTTGTTCGTACAGGTTTACTCCTGAGCAGATTAATAACTCATGCGTCACCGCCTTCATGCCGACATGGCTACCGTGAAGACGACCGTGTGAACCAATAAAAACGCAACGACACCGCGCGTCGCGTTCTACTTCAAGAGTGCCTATTGCTCGTAATTCTGTGTTGTCAATGTGTGAAGAACTTTTGTGATGTGATCTGATGCACGCACGTATGTTAAACGTGCAATACTAGTTTGATGTCCAAATGTATCTGGTATAAAGACCGTACGTGACAGCTAATATATAGGTTGTCTGCTGCATAAAACTACGTACGGTGAAATGCCTGCACATTTCATAATTTGTAGTACAATAAGTTTATCTGTGGTGTGTTGTTAGTGAGTGCGAGAATATATATATATATATATATAGACACACACACATATATATATGGGCGGAGTATGTACTCATCTCTCATATACACACACAATGTTGAAGTTCAATGCTATGAAAAAACGTAAAGTCCATCGCTAAATTTGTGTATATACCCTAGATACCTAGCAAGTAGAAAATGTATGTGGAGTATCTTATAATTAATATTTAAAATCAAGCATATGCATGTATGTGAGACCATGTGGAGGTTTCAATGATGATTATAAGATACCCATAATTCATGCAATTTTATAATGCTTTGCATGTGTTGTCGAAGTTTGAGTTTGGTTTAGGTTGCAATTTTGGGATCTATGTAGAAAATGTATGTAGAAATCAAGCATATGCATGTATGTGAGACCATGTGGAGGTTTCCCCATAATTTGCGATAATGCTTTGCATGTGATCGGTTTGAAGATCAATTTTGGGATCTCATTTGACCGGTCATGGGTGACGGTCTGACCAACGGTATGATCTTTTGAGGAATATGCACTAAACATTTATGTGAGAGTGTTTGGGGGGGTGAGTTTGCACCTGGTTCCATAAAAAATGGAGATCGGACGTGAAACTAGATAGAGTTTTACCAAAAAGTCTAGAGATGGGTGTTTTGGATTCGGAAAGAAGTCTGACCGACCGTTGCTTGGCGGTCTGACCGGCCAGTTGGCGGTTTGACCGGCCAGAGGCTAGCGGTCAAACTGGCAGAGGTTCGGTGGTCTGACCGGTCAAGGCGAGTTTATGCACAATGAGTATGTTGAACTATGTGGATTTTGCCAAAGTCTATAGATTCATGGCATATGTGTTGCTTGATCTGTTTATGACTAATGTAGGTTAGGTTGGAATGAACTTGTGCCTAAAAATAGTTTGCTTAGTCAATTATTGTGCAGCTGGCTCTGGAGTCAACTATGGTCAACGACGAGGAGGGTCGGGACTTGGTTAGGAGAACCAAGGTCCAGAACAGTCATGGAGGTCGGGCGAGATAGTTGGACTAAGACAAGGCACAAGATGAACAAGGGATATGGAAGTCACAAGTGGTCAAGGTCAAGCGGGACATGTGGTGCGCCAAATGACTCGGACCTGTTTGTAAATGAGGACAGTTCGGTGGGATCCGGATGCGTGAGAGGCTTGATGGGAAGTCATTGTGCCCCCATGGATAATGGCGAAGCATGGGCGATGCTTTGAGGAAAAGGAATTAGGGAATGTCGCTTGAGGGGCAATGCGGTCTTTTGTCCAAAACCAGAAAAGTGAGTGGTTTACAAAACCGTGGCGGTGGCCTAAGTGGATTAGATCAAGGAGACTTCATAGAGGACAAGACATGATGATTTTGGGCTATTGGAGCCAAGGGTGAAGAACGATGCTTTCAAAAGCGTGCATGAGTGTGTTGAGTGAAAACCCAATTGTGTAATGGGTTAACGGGTTCCCATGGATATGTGTAGTTGATGTGATCCACTTTTAACCAGGTTAGTGTTTCTTGTGAGCCTCCACTATATAAGGGGACCTTAGAGAGAGATTAGGTTTTGCACTTGAGCCTCCAAGAGAGAAATTAGGTTTTGGTTGAGAGAGCTAAGTGTTGCCCTTAGGGTTTTGACCTCCAGGTGGAGTGGATGTAATCCTTTGTCCCTTAAGTGGTAATAGAAGATCAAACTTAATTCACCATATCTTATTTGTGTTCTTACTTGATTCTCTTGCCTTATTGAGGTGTTCTTGGTGATTCTTGGTTTCATCTTGTTCTAGCATGATTCATGATGAGATATAGCTTACTGGACTTGTAGGAACCATCTGGAATCATCTTGGGTGCCTAGATCTCACAAGCTTTAGCGGATCAAGTTTTTCCTCTTTTGCCCGGTTCTTGAGCACTCTTCCCTATGATGGATAAAGGTAGAAACCTTTACAATAATTCTTAAAATTGTTGGTTGGAATAGGTACCAAGCATCCTAGGGTAGATGTGTTTCAAATTTGGTGTGATTTGAATGAGTATATGAAAAGTTAGGTGAAATCCCCATTTGAAAATCATGTTGTTTTCAGACTGTCTGCAGGGGAGCAGACAAACCACTAGGGCCTGCCGGTTAGACCACCCACTGGTCAAATAGGTTGGTAGTTGCCGGTCATACCGGTCGACCGGTCAGACCGCTAGAGAGTTGGCGGTCAGACCAGCCTGATAGGGTAATTGTGTGGCACTTGCTTGTAGGTGTTGTTTCTCGGTGCTAGCAAGTTCAATCTCAATCTTCACAGCTGCTCATAGCTGCTAGAGTGAAAAAGATTGTCGAATACCTAGGGGGTAAAGTTGTCGGAGTCATTCACCCCCTTGACTGTCGTAACCGATACAAGTGGTATCAGAGCCTAGTGAGCTCTTCTTTATAAGATCTTGACTGGTCTTTGAGCATGGTGTTAGATAAGTATTCATCCAAACCTCTTTTTTTTATGGGGTCTACTATCCCTGTTGAAAGAATAGGAGGACTTGTTACTTGCAAAGCCAAGGTCAAGCTATTTAGAAGAAAGTGAAGGATCTATTCAATGTGCCTGAGGTCATTACTCCTGATAATACCTCAGACGTGGAGAACAATGATAAGGCATGGAACATCCTCTTTTATGGTTTGGGTCAGAGTAAGCATGATCAAGTTTCACATTTGTCCATGGTGCATGAGATCTGGACTACACTAGAGACCTATCATGAGGGCTCTTTCCAAATCAAGGAACAACGTCAAGATCTATACAAGTTTGAGCTCAATTCTTTTGAGATGAAGCCTAATGAATCCATTGATGAGATATTTTCTAGATTCAACAAGATTGTTAATTAGTTGATCTCTGTAGGTCTGAATCTTTCTGAGTCTGAGAAGTCTCTTACTTCGTTGGGAGCTCTTGATTCGATCATTTGGGATTCCAACGCTACCACCATCATTTCAAAAAAAGTTTTAAGGAAGTTTCAATCATGAATAACATAGAATGAAACTTCCAAGTTTCAAGCAAGCTTCAAAAGTATTCAACATTCAAAAATAATGAAGCTTAAGGTTTCAGATGTGTTTCAAGTTTTTTTAAAATAAAACTTCAAGTTTCAAATTCAAAACTTTAAATTTCAAAGGTGATCTTAAGTTTCAATAGTTTTAACCGTTACAAATTTGAAATTTGTGAGTTTCAAGCCAAGTAACAAAGAGTTTCACACAAAGGTGAAGGTTCTAACACTACTACAGAAAAGCTCATCACAGACGGTTCTAAACCATCATCACAGACGGTTTTTGAACCGTCTAAATATTTGTGTCTGTGATGACACGAGGTCATCATGCACGGTTTTTAACCGTCAGGAAAAATGCTATCACGCACGGTTCTATTTACGAACCGTCTGCGCGATATAGTATCACTGCACGGTTCGAGAATAGAACCGCCTGCGTGATAGTTCGTTTTAGCAGAGCGGTTCTATTCACGAACCGCCTCGTGAAAACAGATATCACGCATTTGCGCCTATTCTCAACCGCCTGTGTGATAGTCTATTTTCACGCACGGTTCGTGAATAGAACCGCTCGTGATATTCTATTTCACGCACGGTTCTAAAAAGAACCGTCAGTGATAGTAACTATCACGACGGTTCTTGTTTAGAACCGCTCGTGATAGTTTTTTCTAGGGCAAAAAAAAAACGAAAACGGATTTTCACTTCGTATGGAGCCTCACGAATGAATCTGATATTGATTTTCGGATTTCGCTAGCTTTCCCACAATAGCCAGAGCATCACAATAGCATGAACTCAATCCATTCACAGAGCACTAAAAACAACACGACATGCATCACCCACATCACCCACATCACAGTAGCATCAACTCAAACAATTCACAGAGTACTAACACATCACAGTAGTAATCTACATCACAGAGCAAAAGGGGGGAGTAGAGAGAGTGAGGTCGTGGGAGGCCGGGGTGACGAGGTCATGGGAGGCCGGCGACGATGAGGCCGGGGCAAGGTGGAGGAGGCCGCAGGCGACGAACTCAGGGGAGGACGGGCCGACGAAGTAGAGGAGGCCGGGGGCGATGAAGTAGAGGAGGCCGGGGGCGACGAGGTCGTGGGAGGCCGGCGGCGACGAGGCTGGGGCGAGGTAGAGGAGGTGGAGGAGGCCGCGGTAGGGGAGGCCAGAGGAGAAATGACAGAGGGGGAGAAATGGCAAAGGAAGAAATGGAGATGGCAAAGGGGGAGATGAATGACTCTGTTAATATAGAGATATTTTCGGGAGCCCGCCATTATGTGCAAATTTTCGTTTTCCCGCCTAACGAATCCAAAGTATCACAGACGGTTTTATACAAAAACCGTCTGTGATGACATATCACAGACGGTTCTAACCACGAACCGTCTGTGATAAGTGTCTCATCACAGACGGTTCTAACCCCGAACCGTCTGTGATGAGGTTTTACCATGGTTTGAAACCATGAACCTCATCACGGTAAATTCGAAGAGTAAGGAAAAATTCAAACCATGGTAAATTTTCATCACGCATTTGTTCTAACCATGAACCGCCTCGTGATATCGAGAATATCACTGCACGGCTCATGGTTAGAACCGCTCAGGAGCTTCCTGCACGGTTCTAACCATGAACCGCCTCGTGATATCGAGAATATCACGCACGGTTCGTGGTTAGAACCGCTCGTGATGGTTCACGAGACGGTTCTAAACACGAACCGCCTGCGTGATATGTAGATATCACGCACGGTTCTCTAGAACCGCTTGTGATAGTGACATACCATGCACGGTTCGTCTTGGAACCGCTCAGGATTATTTTATCACGCACGGCTTCAAGAACCGTCTGTGATGAGGCGTCTTCTATAGCCTGTTTTGTAGTAGTGTAAGGCCACAAGTATCATAAAGTTTCATCAACAAATTTAGGGTTACTAAAATCCACAGGTATCATAGAGTATCAGAAAAATTTAGAAGGTTCCATAGCAAAGTAACAAAAGAGTTTCACACAATTTTGGAGGTTCTAAAAGCTATGTATCATAGAGTTTCAACAAGACTTGGAGGTTACAAAGCCAAGTCTCGTAGAGTTTCAACAATTTTTGATGTTCTATAAGCCAAATATCATAGAGTTTCAATAATTTTGAAGAATTTCACAGAGTTCGAGTTCTAAAAATATAAGTTTTAGTAAAAAATTTGAAAAGTTTCATAGAGTTTCGAGTGGTTTCAAGTTCCAAAAAAGAAACTTGATGTTGCCACAAGTTTAACAACTGAAACGTGATGTTTCATGAAGTTAAAAAAAGTGACCTTCGAGTATCAAATCTGAAACTCAATGTTTCAACGTGTTTCAGATTCGAAACATGATGTTTCATGAAGTTTCAAAAAATGAGCTTCAAGTTTCAAATCTGAAACTTGTTGTTTCAATGAGTTTCACGTCCGAAATGTGATGTTTTATGAAGTTTCACAAAATGAGCTTCAAGTATCAAATCTAAAACTTTGTGTTCCAATAAGATTCAACTCCAAAATGTGATATGTTTCATGAAGTTTCAAAAAACAAGCTTCAAGTTTCAAATATGAAACTTGGTGTTTCAACAAGTTTCACATCCGATCCCTAATGTTTCATGAAGTTTCAAAAAATAAGCTCCGAGTTTCAAATATAAAATTTGGTATTTCAATGAGTTTCAGGTCTAAAACATGATGTTTGAAGTTCGTTTCAGGCATATTCACAAAAAGTTTCAAAATTCAAACAAGTTTCAACAACAATCAAATTTGAACATACTCGACGTCCTCATTGGCCACGCCGACTTGAATGAGCTCGGTGGCCGACCCTCATGTCCTTGTGGTGGCGGAGCACGCCACGCCGACATCTACAGCGCTCACGCGTCAAGCCTGCCTATGCTTGCTTGATGCTGCTTGCCACGAGTCATCTGCACCTACTCGCGTGCTCGATGCCCGGTGCCTCTACTCTCACACATTGGTTGCAAGCTATTTGCTCCTCCGCCAAGCTAGCCGCTACCGCTCCTGAACTGAACGCTCACTCATCGTTGCTCCCATCCTTTGGCTGCCAGAACTCCTAGATCCGAATCCTCAGTGGGGGGAGAGAGAGAGAGAGAGGAGAAAGAATGTGTGTGTGAGAGTGAGTATATGGATGGATAGCGTATGTGTGGATGTAGATAAAAGTTGGAATGGACGGTTATGGATGAATCAATCCGATGGCCATCACTTGTCCCGTATAGCGATTTTTAGTTTTTCTATAATTTGTCTAGTTTGTTTTATTTCATCATTTATTGGTTGATTGTTTCCTTAATAAAGGTAGGGGAACTTGTTCTCTCTATCAAGTTAGCTGAGCCGTGAAAAATAAACTGAATTGTATGTAATCAATTACAAGCATGTGTCATATTTATTCAACTGTGTCTTTGTATTTTATTGTAGATCGATTTCGATCATAGGATGAAGATGAAACCCGAGTTGGTGGCGTCAATCAATGGCACAGTGGCACTTGGAAGGCTCGTTCAAACGGGCATGAGTTTCCTTTCCACGAAGGTCTTCTCCCGGACCGAGCCCCGTGCGTCTCCACCCACCGAATGCTAACCTATGTTCTCCGCCACGGCGCACGCTTGTGCGGACCGTTTCTCCTATGCTCTCCGTGCCAGCCTGCTCCACTCAGCCGCCCCGCCAGGCAGAAGGCACTAGGCCTGGGCCAAGTTCCCAATCTCCATCCCGCCCGCCCGAACCATCATGGACGTGCCCGCGCGTCCCTCTCCACCGGGCAGCTGGCCCATACCAAGCCCGGGTTTCCGTCAGCAGCAGAGAGAAACCACCAGCCCACCACGGCGCCGCGCCGACTCGTCTCCGCTCCCGCGCAGCGTGGTGGGCGCCTCCAATCCCTTACGGTCAAAACTCGACTGTAACGTCCCACTGCCCCATCTGCCCATCCTGGGCTACGAACCGACTAATCACCCGCTGGGCTGCCTCGGTTCCGCGGCACGGCACCGAACGCATCCGAGGCCGCGGCCCCGCGGTGGAAACTTGCCATTTCACCTACCGCCGCCCCGCAATTCCGGGGTTTCCGCGCTATCAGGCCCGGGACCGACGTTGTTGTGGCCGTCTCGCCCGTCGGGCTCAGGCAACGAGCCGGCGGCACCTGCCCACGTGCTGCACACGTAACACTCAACAAGCGCACCGGAACCGTGGAGAACGTCTCGTCGCGCCCGAACAAGAACCGGCCGGTCACTGTAGAATCTCACGACTCGCACTGTCAGAGAACATTCGAAGAAACACAGTACTACCGGTAAGGCGTTTAGGTGGTCCAAAATCTCATCCATCCACGTGGATTTTTAGGCCTTCCAAACAAGCCGTAAAAAGTGACAATAAAAGTGAAAATAACATATCGACATGATCAGCTTTGTAGGTGTACATGTTTCGAGCACCGAGCTAGCTGGAAGTTTTGGAGTTTTGATCACCAAAGTGCTCATATTACGTGGGTCAGGGGCGGCTCCAGCAATAGGGCAAGGTCGGGCGCCGCCTGTAGCCGAGCCGCCCGCCTCACCGCCAAGACTTCTTCCCGACAGACAATACGACAACCCGAAGACCTCCTCTTCGCTCAAGGCGCTCGACCGACCTCCGCCTCCCACTCCCAGCCTCCCTCCGCTCTCGCCTTGGCCTCAGCTCCCACTCTGCGGTTTGGCAATCATGCGCCTCGCTATTAAAGTGAGTTTGCACACCACCTGTTTGATACAATGCCTCAATGAACCACATTCTTATATATGTGAAAAAAAAATTCTTTAATGGATATATCGTCATCCACCTTCCCCTGCTTGCCGAGGACAATGTGAGATTGATTGTTTCATGCCCATTTGTAATTTTTAGGATCAATCGGTGCTATAATATATTGTAGTAATGTGGTTTACTGGTTGTACTATTGTAGATCTCATGTAGGAGAACTTCACCACTAGACACCAGTGATCTGTCCAAGATGAAACAAACAGCCTCAAATGCAGTTACAGGGATACCGTCTCCATAACATAGCCTCCAATGGATTACATACAATATATTGTAGATTTATAAAAGAAACGCGAGGAGGACGCCCATGATACGTACGATCTTGCCGGAGAGTGGGGGTGCGGCCATGTCGCAACCTGTGAGACCGCGACTCGCCCTACCTAATATTTTGTCCTGGATCTGCCCCTGCGTGGGGTCTAGCTACAGGAAGGTCATATAAGGCAAGGGAACCGTGAAGCGACAGGTCACATGGATTTACGCAAAAGAGTCAGGACGGTTCCTGTCCAGAGAGAATATGAAATTAAAGGCTGCCACTTCTATGTCAAACGCCTAATCAGCTTAACCTTTTTCAGATATTTTTACCTAGTTCATCTCGGCGGGTGATATCGTTCGGTATTTATCCTTCTCTCTTCCAAACCTATCTTTCCCAGGCACTACATGTACAACCTGAATGAGCTGCCGTTCAATGGTCAAGAACCAGTGACCCGTCTAAAAAATAGTGATCGATTGCCGGTAATTATAATTTATTAGGACGTGAAGGCAACCTTGACCCCACGGCCATCAATTGATTTCCTCGCATATCACGTTTTACTTAAGAAAAATAGTCCAACGACGTGCCTCCATTAGTAAGCGTCTAACCTGAAAAGAAGATCATGTAGATCCGGGAAATTGCTTTTGTGCCACTTCGCTCCACTCGTTCTCCATTTCCATCTTTCAATTGAAGTTCTTCCGCCACACCCTGCTCACTAACTACTTTTTTTAGAACGTTAAATACTTCTATGAACACTTACGAATTTTTTCGTTGTACACAGAAAGCTAAATTATCGGTTAACGTGGAACCCTAAGACCTGGCAAATAAGATATTTGCTTCTGAATATACCTCTAATAAACTCTATAAACTCATAGTTATGGGTGACAATCTTGCTCGATAATCCGATTACCCACGGACAAAAACCGTAATGGAGGTGAGTATGTTTCTTATTTTGTGTCAACGGGCATGATTGTGAATGAAAAACTCTACCTAACGGGTAAACGAGCATGAATATAGAAAGTTTCTACCTATGACTGCTTCGCCCGATTACCAGCCTTATAGTGCTAACGTGTGAGCCCTAAAACCCATACCAAGTTCCAACCCGTCCCCCCAACCCCAAGCAAAGAGCAACGGGTGTTATAATCCGTGATTCTCAAGGTAATTTCCTGGGTGCCGAAGCCCGTTGGTACCCCCATGCGATGAACCCTTTGTCGATGCAGGCCAATGCATGGAGAGATGGAGTCAACATGGCAAATTCGGAAGGGTCGTCACCATCTAGTGCCGGAGACTGGTAATAAATCCCTAGCGGAGATGCGGCGGAATCCGGCTAGATTCAGATCGGAGGCTACACCATTCCTGGCGGACATCAAGGAGCCGAGCAGGGTTTTTTTTTTGTTAAAGTCTTGTTTTGTCAGTAGACATTGTAACAATGCAGCGCATGTAATTGCGAAACAAGTTTCTCATACTTTGGAGCTTTGGAGCGGTGCTCGTGACATCTCGTGGGCATGTACAATAATTTATCTCTTAAAGTTATCTTTAAAGACTCTAACTTATTTACAGACAATCTTAAAGATAACATCTTCAATAATTCATTTATAAATTTATTTATTTTCAACACAACTTCTCTCCTTACTCACTCACTATCACTACTACACAAAAGCTCATTACAGACGGTTCTAAACTATCATCACAGACGATTTTTGAACCGTCTGAATTTTTGTGTCTGTGATGACATCATGATTTTTGAACCGTCTGAATTTTTGTATCTGTGATGACACGAGGTCATCACAGACAGTTTTTGAACCGTCTGTCAAAAAGGCTATCACAGACGGTTCTATTCACGAACCGTCTGTGATAGTTTGTGAATAGAACCATCTGTGAAAACAGGCTATCACAGACGGTTCTAAACAAGAACCATCTGTGAAAACAAGAACCGTCTGTGATAGTTTTTTCTATGGCAAAAAAAATAAAATATGAATTTTCACTTCGTCTGGAGCCTCCCGAGCCTCACGAATGAATTTGATATTGATTTCGGATTGAACTTTTCGCTAGCTTTCCCACAATAGCCATAGCATCACAGTAGCATCAACTCAATCCATTCACAGAGCACTAAAAATAACACGGCATGCATCACCCACATCACAGTAGCATCAACTCAATCCATTCACAGAGCACTAATACGTCACAGTAGTAATACACATCACAGAGCAAAAGGGGGGAGTAGAGAGAGTGAGATCGTGGGAGGCTGGGGTGACGAGGTCATGGGAGGCCGGCGACGATGAGGCCGGGGCGAGGTGGAGGAGGCCGCAGGCGACGAACTCAGGGGAGGACGAGGCGACGAAGTAGAGGAGGCCGAGGGCGACGAGGTCGTGGGAGGCGGGAGACGACGAGGCTCGGGCGAGGTGGAGGAGGCCGCAGGCGACGAACTCGGGGGAGGCCGGAGCGCAAGGTCAGGGCGAGACGAAGATGGCAGAGGAGAAATGGTAGAGGAGATGGTGATGGCAAAGGAGGAGATGAAGGACTATGTTAATATAGAGAGATTTTCGGCAGCCCGCCCATTAAGTGCAAATTTTTATTTTCCCGCCCAACGAAACAAAAGTATCACAGACGGTTTTATTCAAAAACCATCTGTGATGACATATCACAGACGGTTCTATCACGAACGTTCCTAATACGAACCGTCTGTGATGAGTATCTCATCACAGATGGTTTTTGTATAAAATCGTTTGTGATTTTAGGGTTTTACCATGGATTGGCTATGGTAAAAATCCAAGTTATGGTAAATCTAAAATCACAGACAGTTCTAACCATGAACCGTCTGTGATATTCTCAGTATCACAAACGGTTCGTGATTAGAACCGTCTGTGATATTCTTGGTATCACAGACGGTTCGTGGTTAGAACCGTCTGTGATACTTCACAGACGGTTCTCTAGAACCGTCTGTGATAGTTATATATCACAGACGGTTCGTCTTGGAACCGTCTGTGATTATTTTATCACAGACGGTTTCAAAGAACCGTTTATGATGAGGCGTCTTCTATGACCTATTTTGTAGTAGTGTATTTACGATGATTTACGTGTTCAGCTTGTCTCTTATATAAGAGATAACACATTCTCTATCTTCCCATCTCTCTCCTTCAACTAAAATTTTTAGAGACATGGTAACTAAGAGACGGCTGAGGTGGCTACTATTAGGGATGCCCTGAGGCACCAAGCTTCATATATACGATAGATTTTGGTTGGGGATTGTAATCCTGCTCAAAGCTAACAAATGCTCCTTTATTCTAAATAAAACCAAGCCGGCTCCCATCCTCTGTTCCTCCTCCAATCCAAGATCTGGTCGCACCTTTGCATATCTGCATCTCCTACGCTGCCCCATCTGGCCACCTTGACGGTTGCCTCCTCCTGCACCTCCTTACTGCCTCCTTTGTGAGTTTTGGCGCTTACAACATTTTTTGCAGAAGGATTAACAAAAATAGCTAACTCTAGGCCGTCATGTCAAAAATGGCACAACAGACAAAACGAGACACGACACGTACCCAAATCCGGTGCGCAGGGGGGCGGACTCGCCCTCCACTGTGTTCGGGAGGGGGGCTCCCCCTGTAGCGCCACATGTCCAAAGCTGCGCCTTAGGGAGCCAGTTTTCTCTCTACTGCGCCTCGGGTTTGAAATGCTTGCACCGTGCTCCCGAAGCACGATTTTTGCCATTGTTGTGGCCCTAGGGTCGGATTTGCCATGCCTTCACGCCACGTGTGAGTTCGATGCTCTAGGGGCTGGATTTTCCCTTGTCGTGGCCCTGGGGGCCGGTTTTGCCGAGGGCAGTGCCCCTGGGGCACGGCTTCGATATAACCATTTTTTTAATGATTTTATATGTGGTTTTGCTAAACAGCATTCGACTGTTATCTTTTGTCAAAATAGTCGAATTTTCATCTGTCTGATATGCTTTGAGATTTTGTAACATCCCAAAGTTCTGTTACCAAAATTTAAATTATAAAATTATTATTTAATTTAATTTCTTGAGTTTTAAAAGAGATTTATTACTTTTCTTGATTTCCTATATTTTAAAAGTCAAAAATAAGGTTTATTTAGTTTATGGGTTTACTTTGGATTTAAAGTTAAAAAGAAAAACTTATGTAGTTTCTTGAATCTTTTGGTATTTAAAAAGGTTTTTCCTGTCTTTCAAAAATTAAAGATAGTTATGTGCAAAATTAAAAGCTAACTTTAGGTCGGGAATAATTTTATTAAGTTCAAAATAAATTAGGAATTTTTGTGAATTTTTCCTAATTTGTTTACTCTATTATCTATTTTCTAATAGCCTTTTTGGTTTTCTTCTATTTCTATAATTGGAAAAGTATCCAAAATCCAGAAAATCGCTATGGGCGAATCTTCCTTGCCGCCCATCTCTCTCTCTCACCCGTGGAGCGCGCTTGTCGGCCTCCCTTTCCTTTCTCTGTCCCGCTGCCAAGTGGGGCCCACGCCACAACCTTCTTCCTCCTCGTCTCCATCCCATTGGTTGCCAATGCCGCCGCGTTAGCGACTCGTTGCCCCATTCTCTCTGTCTTTGCCCTATCTCCTTCCTCACCTACTCCTGTTGACCCCACCGCGCCTCGCTGACCCATCTCTTCCCTCACCTGCCCTCAGCTTCGCCCCGTCCTGTCCGCGCACGTCACCTCCACCCCGCTCTGTCCCATCGGCCATACCGTCCGGAGCACCGCCCCATGTCGCGAGCCTTCTCCCCTACTCTTCAACCCCCTATAAAGAGAGCCCCGTGCGCCCCTCGAGCTCCTCTCCCTTCCCCCCTCCTCTTCTCTTTTCTTCCCCCAAACCACAACCACCAGCAGCAGCTCCGTTTCTTCTCCAGTTCGGTCGTGAGAAACTCCCCCTCCATTCTCCCTCTCCGGCCTTCGCCTTGCTGCACCGACCGTGTCATGGCAAGCCCCATGGCTTCCTCTTCCATCTCCCGAATTCGTCACCCTCTTTTGCTTTCATTTCTCCACAATCGAAGCTTTACCGTCGCCGGTTGAAGCACTTCCTCCTCGTGTTTCGGCATCGTCGTTGATCCCCCGACGACGTCGTCACTGCCGTTGGATTCTCCTCACGACGTTCTACGCCGTGCTCCCCTCACCTTCGCCGGTGCATCGCTGGAGCACCATCGCTTCCTTACGCCCTGGCACTGTTTTGTGCGCCGCCGCCGTGCTGGACCTCCTTCCGACTAGTCGAAGCTCTTTTGACCAGGTAGTCGAAACATACTTTCACCATGTAGTCGAAACCTCCTTTCGACTAGTCGAACCTCCTTCGATAAGGTAGTCAAAACCTTCTGGCCAGTTGAACCTCCTTCGACTAGGTTGTCGAAACCTTCCGACCAGGTAATCGAAACCTCCTTCGACAAGGTAGTCGAAACCTTCCGACCAGGTAATCGAAACCTCCTTCTAACCATGTGATTTCAAAACTTCCGAGAGTCTGTTCTCCTTCGTTCGAGCTCCTATTTGAGTGATTCAAATTTTTAAATTCATCTAAAATCATGATCTAACTATATATACCAAAATTATTTAATTTTGAGTTCATTTAGAATTTATTTTAATTTAGCTTATTTTTGTGTGTAGATTTCAACGACTTCAGAGAACCAGATTTCAACGTCGTTAAAAATAACAACTAAATAAGCAAGGCAAGTTACATTATGTGATCATATTTAAATCTCAGTATTTTAAATTATTTAAATTCTATTTTAAATTATTATTGTATGCGTATTTATACTCAGATAATTTAAATTCATGTCTTAAGCTCTATAGTTATTTCTAATTCCAATGTATAGCCATTTATTATCAAGATAGACAGCATGGAGAATCTTTCCAAAAGTAATGTATTTAGGGTTAAAATAGGAAGGATTGGATTATAAGAATACATTATTGTTGGATGTTTGCTTATAAGATATACCTTATTGTTGGATTATAGCAATATACGATGGATGGAAGTTGGATTGTAGGAATACATGATTCATAGATATTGATTATAGAATCATACAATTGTTGATTGTCGGATTATATGATTGAATAATTGTTAGAGATTGAATAATAGAAATGCAATATTGATGGATGTGGATTATAGAAATAAATGATTGATGGATGTTGGATTTTAGGAATAAATCTTGGAGGGTTTTTAGAAATAAATCTTGATAGCATTATAGAAATATATCTTGATTGGATTATAGAAATATATCTTGGTTGGATTATACAAGTATATTTTGCTGGATTATTAGAATATATCATTGTTAAGATCGAATCGTTGATATCGGATTATAGAAATGGATTACGGTTGGATGTTGGATTTTTACGGATATATGATCGTTGGATGTTGGATTGTAGAAATACATTATTGTTGGATTGTTGGAATAAGTCTCGTTGGGTTATTGGAGTATATCTTGTTGGATTATATAAATGTATAATTATTGAATATTGGATTATGGGACTACATTAATAGTGGCTATTGGATTATAGAACCACATTAATGTTGGCTATTGGATTGGACAAATACATTATCATTGGACATTGGATTATTAGAAATACATGATTATTGGATATCGGATTCTAGAAGTAGCTTATTGTTGGATATCGAATTGTTGGATATCGGATTCTAGAAGAAGATAATTGTTAATATTGGATTATAGAAATAGATAATTATTGGGTATCGGATTAACGGAAATTGGATTATAGGATTACATAATCATTGGATTGATGGATGTTGAATTATTAGAAATAATTTATTAAGGGATAATGGATTGATGGATATCGGATTATAGAATTAGAGTATTGTTGAATGTTGGATCGGTGGAAGTCGGGTCATAGAAATAGACTGATATTGTGGATATTGGACAAATAGATATTGGGGTATAGGATAATATAAATGCTGGAGATTGGATTATTGGATTGCGATTACAATACTGATGGTTTACTTACTGGTCTTGGAATTGATAATTCTTGGATATTAATCCTCACACCTTGTCGTCTTAGATAAAACTCTGGTTAATACAATAGTAATGACTGGATGTTCTTGTGGAAAAATATGCCTAGTCATGCTTAGACAAAAAAAATGTTTAATTTGAAGAATTTGGCCAAATGTTCAACTATAATTTAACTTAATGTTGTGGTATTGCTTTTACCATAGAAATTTTGGAAAATGATTTAACTTGGAAAATTAATGAAATGAAAATTAGTTTGGACTTGGGCGAAATGGATGTTTGGATGGTGTACGTTGATGCACAAGATCGAGTACTTTCTATAATTGAGGCCCATGGGTTTTACGAAAAGTCGCCCAAGTCAATTAAGAACCTGTCTTCGAGCCGCATTTTGCTAAGTCCTATCATACTACCATATGTCCTGAATGGATAGAACTAGGCTAACTAATTTGCAAAATATTCTACCGTGGTTGTGCCATCCGGTTGCGTGGGTGTCTTTATGACCTACTTTTATGTATTCCCACATGGCGCAAAAGGGGTCTTAAATCCAGCGGATGGTATAATATAAAGGAAGCAAAACCTTAGCGAGGTGGGACTATGGTGGGATGGCGCATCGTAAAGGCCTTTGTGATAATCACTTAGTCGTACACA
This sequence comes from Hsuehochloa calcarea, assembly GCA_036346395.1. Classification (NCBI taxonomy): domain Eukaryota; kingdom Viridiplantae; phylum Streptophyta; class Magnoliopsida; order Poales; family Poaceae; genus Hsuehochloa; species Hsuehochloa calcarea. The sequence continues at coordinate 21,378,944 of CM070609.1, read as the reverse complement.
TTTGAAAGTGTGTTAAATGGACATTATAACTGATTATATCTTGTTGGTAAAGTTGTACAATCTCTGCAAAGTGTTAAAAACTATTCGAATGGTCGTGTCCACGGTCGTGGACATGCTAAGCAAAACCACTCAAAGTTAGACTTTGATTTTGTTTTCAAAAGACTTTATCAAATGGTTTATCCAAATGGGGTATTGGGCGGGTAGCCATGTGATAGAAGAGTATCTGTAACACCCTGGCTATTCGGAAGCCAAAATGTCACGCAAACCTATCAAACTACTAAGCATAGCATTAAAACTAGATTATCCAGATTCAATCAACATAAATTCCTAAGGAAAGACAATGAACGATCACTAGAATCATGGTAAAGAATGGATAAACGGTCATAATACCACGAACAGTCAAACGATACTAACATAGGATTATTACAATCTGGAACTTATTTCAACAATTTGACTTGACTGAATGGCAAGAATAATTGTTCTGATTGGATAAAAGTGAAGTGTAGTGTGCCGAACTACCCCACCAAATCATCTTGTCGTCCTCCTCAATTACCTAATTAAAACATACAAAGCAAGGGTGAGTCGAAGACTCAGCAAGTACTAAACAAGAATAATCAAGCATGGAGTAGGCAACACAATTCAGTTGAATTACGAACAATTATTGGAACACATACATGTACGTATGGAATGAATACATGAATGGATGAAATGTAAGAATGCATTGAAGGTATGGACTTATCGACTGCATATACCAGTATAGCGAGTGATACACCCGTCGGTGTTCACTTAAGCCCGTAATTCACAAAGTACGGGGACCCAATCACCGTATGAAGAACGTTTCATACGGGTGTCCAAGTTGCCACATTGGAATGGTGGTCAACACTACCCACATTGGAATGGTGGGTTTTCAAATGCTCATACTAGAATTGATGGGTCTTTCAAATGCCCATACTGGAATTGATGGGACTTACCAAAAGAATCCACTTCCGTGGTCATAATGAATTTTATGAATGAACATGATGATTTCTCATGGTATGAATGAATAACACATATTAGTGGAAAAGACACATGGCATTCAACAACATGTGTAAACAAGTATAAGTATGTATTCACACTCAACATAATGTACCAATAAGGCCACACTAGTCACTTGCAGTATATCAACACCATGAACAAAGCACAAGAACATTCATGTAAACAACATATCATTATGCATTCCTTTGAATTCAACACCGCTAACATACAAGATTTGCCTTCGCGTTGTGACTCGTTAGTAGGCAACGGAGGTGTTCCCACACATGATGCCTCGCCGCCTACACAAGTATGTTCCCAAAATAAGAACAATGATATAACACTTCTACCGGTGTTCTATAATAACCCCTGACTATCCAATATACCGCATAGACCCAAAATGAAAATAAACTATTCATCCAGATTTCAGCCCTTCTGAGCAGCGGTACGAGAAAATTCACCATTAATTATCTGTAACTCTAAAAGACCTGAAACTAGTACTCACTGAATCTTAACAGATCAGGCTACAAAATATTAGTTGGCGGAATCCCGATTCGCCAAACAGAGGGCTAATTATCAGCTAAACACATCCCATCTACGTCTCGTCTGAATACAGATCGAGATAAAGAAAATGGCGTAACTTTCAACCTATTGATCCAATGAGAATGATTCTTATCATCTTGGAAATATAATTTTAAGGGCTAAAATAACTTAGTTGGGTGAAGGTTCTGATTCGGCCCCTAATTTGAACAAAACCGAGGGACAAACCTACTGACCTCAGTTTTCAGACAGACCGAACAGTTCGTAATAAAAAATTCATATCTCCCAAACTACAGATCGGATTTTCCTGATCTCGGTGCCAAAAGAAAGCTAACGTTCCCAGAAATAAAACTCTAGAAGGGAAAAACCCCAGATTCGGCCTCTACAGTAGTCTAAATAATAGATGAAAACGCTAACATTTATCTGCCCAGAATTCAGAACAGTGGTAAAGCAAATATCATAACTTTCATTATACAGATCCAATGGAGATGATCTTTATCAGCTTTGAAATATAATTTAAAGGGCTATAATAACTTATTTGGGTGGAGGTTCTGGAAATGCCTCTAACTAAATCAAAACCTAGGATCAAGCCGACAGATCCTTCTCGTCAGACAGACAGAACAGCGCACACTAAAAAAATCATATCTCCTAAACCGTAAGGCGGAATCACGTGATCTCGGTGGATATAGAAAGCTAAGAACCATACCTACAACTTTCTAAGAGATGGACAGGACAGAAAACGAACGCATCTTACCCAAAATCGACGAACAAGGCGGTGCACAGCAAGGGGGAAGGGGGGGCGGCGGCTCCAAAGGGGGGAGGGGGAGAGAAATGTGGAGTTTAGGGTTTGGGGGGTGGGAACCCCCTTATGGCCGGCCACCACATGGGCCCCTCCTGGGCCGTGGCCCAGGGCCAGGTTGTCGAGAGTTTATGGAAAACCTCTTCTATTTTTCAGGAATTTCTACTCCTTTAATTGTCTTTTCTTTCCCCAGCTTCCATTCAAATTACTCGATTTGATTCTTTACTCTTTTCGTTTCCGGGTAATTACAGTATCCTTCACTACTCTTGTGTGAATGTTATTTGACTATAAAATTTGAGAATTTAGAAAATGGGTTTTAGTTATAGAATATCTGCTTTGGAACTTAGTACAAGTATTTAAAGAAAATGTCGCTTTATGCAAATTCAACGTTATATGCCTTCCTTTGATATACCACTGTATGCATTATAATTATGTTATTGAGTGTAACTTGCGGAGCACGGTTGTTTGTACTCACTCTTACTTATCAAAATGTTATTCAGAGGAGAAGGACTTCGCAATTGCTGAAAATCTCGACGACTAGGCCGCTACCACAGCCGATTATCTGTGGCAGATTAGCTAGGCTCTGCTACTTCTTCTTCGTCTTCCATTGTGCTCTTTATTGTTGGCTCGTAAGCCTTTCTGGTAATCAACTCTGATATTTATTAATAAAGCTTGGCGATTATGGATGTTACTATATTTGTTTACTATGTGAGCTACCACTGATCATGGGACTAGTTCAGAAATGCACAGAGGATTTGGGGTGTTAATCCTGGGTCTTGACAGATTTGCTAACTTATGATTTTTTTCTTCAGGATATAATGGGTTCACCACATTACCGTATTTTATTGTTATAGAATTTCATTTTTTTGTCTTTGTTTTTGCTCAAAGTATATGTTAGATTTTGGATCATACGATGAAAATATGAGTTATTAAGACTTTTGAGAATAATTACAGTGACCAAGAATGGTTTTATGATTTCATGTGAATCTCGGGTGTTTTAGGGTTTCATGTGAATCTCCAGTGCTACGGTTGTCTCCAGAACCGATGTACTCGACAATACGCACATAATGTATACAAATGAATTATGTGTTTAAGGAATTTGCGATCAACTTAGCCAAGTCTTTCTCTCTTGTCATGATTGATTTGGTGTCGTTATTTTGGTTTTCTCTACGGGATACATCTACCCCGTTCTTGTTATCGTGCACGTTCGTGCGTTATCTCGCAACTCTGATGTGACCTGGGGGCTACTGCATGCGCATAAGGAGGGGTATCAGAGTCAATGACAGATTAATCTGATTTGTGAGAAGGTCGGCGAAGCGTCATGTGACACAAAATCAAGAGCGATGTCGATGATGTGGAATCAAGTGGAGAAATTTGACAGCGGAAGAAATTTCTGTGTGTGACAATGTGTGGTGAATGATGTCCTTGTTCAGCAATGGTTAATTGATGCTCTTGAAGTGGACAAACTGAAAAAGGCATTCGTTGAAGAATGGAAGGTGATAGAGTAGAAGGATGACAGTGCAATCCATCTATGTCTCTCCAATGAGGTAAAGTACTCGGTCATTAAGGAAAAATCACCAAAAAATTATAGAGTGACTTAGAAGAATTATATATAGCGAAGTCGCTAACAAACCGATGGGTGCTGAAATAACAACTATTCAGGTTGCGCATGGAGGAAGGCACATGGTACATTAATCATCTCAATATCTTCAACAAGCTAATTATCACACAACTCACTAGTGTGAATGAGAAAAATGAGGAGAATGACAAGGTCGTCGTATTGGCGTCATCTCTAACACCATCATGGGAACAATTGGTGATGAAAATTCTCATCGGGAAAAGCACTCTCAACTTCAATGAGGCAATGACATATCTATTTGGAGGCTGAGTCCTTAAAGAAGTCATTGGATTCTTTATCCTCGACTGATCAAGCATTGGCAGCCATAGGTGTTGCAAACAAAAGTAAAAGTTATAGGATTATATGATGGTTCTGTGGGGGGATAAACGATGCCGAGAGGTAAAGTTTGGTAGTGGTCATGGGCATAGTCAAGGTGTGCCACTATTGGTGGTATAGGGTTAGCAATGGTTTTTCTCGAGTAACTTAGTTACCAAGGTTGGAGAAGAGCTCTTTGGAGAAGTTGTTGTCTTCCTTGAGTTTGTATTTGGTTTTCTGGCTGCAGTTTTTCTGGTTGATGGACTTTCCTTGAATGGTGGTTACAATGCCGTTGACTAATGAGATACTTTTGGCTACTTGTTCTTTCGGCTAATGAGATACTTTTGGCTACTTGTGAATGTTGTTGATCTACAAGGTTGGTCCCTTCATGGGAGTTTTGTCTTCTTGTTGTGAAGCATGGCTCAGTTATTCGCTTGGCATTTTGGGTAAAAGAAATTATATTTTACAAGTTCGTTATTATATGAAGTTTCGGCCCATGTACTTCCTTTTAGGGGTAAGTAGAGATTAATGCTTCTTCTTTAGGAAGGGAAGTGACAAAACTCTTTTGTAACATTTTGTTGTATTAAGGTAAGAAGTTGTAAGCATGAAAGATAATTGATTTGGTATGGGTACCAAGTCGGGTCAATAGCATGGTACATGATTAATCTTAACTAGTATCCTTGAAAGTGAAATTGATTAAGTTGATGTTGTCTTCTAGTAGTTCTTGATGAACTGTGATTGAAGGCATGTTTATACCTACTAGGAACCCGAGATTTATTAAGAACTGTGAGATATTGATGAATTCGTCCGATCATTAAGATTGTGGGATTTGGTAAATTTCTTATATAATTTGGAGTATTGGGTCTCAATGGATTAATATAACCATTGGTGATGGTTACGGTAAGGATGTGTTTCAATGTTGCCTTAGAGGATATTAATGCAGAAATTATCACAAATTGGCTATTTGATGATTATATGGTTGCTAGATTTACATATTATTTAGTATGATTATTTGTTGGAATTGTGTACAAGAGGTTGAAGGGATTGAATATCGGTGAAACTAAAAGTTATGGGAGGAGTTCTAGATAGTTTGTCTACATAGATGACACGATGAATTTGGTTGTAGTATTGGTGAGAATTTTGGTCGATGCAAGATTTTGATTCTTGAAATTCTAGTGTGATTTAACCGAAGTCTAAACATGAAGAGGAACTGTTGAATATGTGGTTGTAAGTATTCATGTGATTCGCAAAGATAGGTTGGTAGCAACTGTACTTTATAATGAAGCCAGTGGATAACAACATTGCTTGGGATGCAATTGTTGTGTGTTAAGGTTTGGTGTTGAGCATCACTAAGAGTTGAACTGACGTGATTAAATAGGTGGATTATGCCTACATAATTGTGGAATCATCGGATAATAGCATGTTCTTGATGGAAGGGTCTTGGTAAAACCTTTTAATTTGTGTAATGGATGCCTTCTAAAATAAAGTAGTTGATGTAGTAAGGTTGTATTGTTTTGGCATACTCGCATTTTGAAGATGGGATGGTAGAGTAGTATGGAACAATTTGGTGAACTTTTGGGGGATTTATAAGGGAAGAGTTGACTATAAGGAATCATGTCAAGAGTGTATTATTCTTAATGTTAGTAAGATTGTCTGCAAGGGATTATGACTTGTGGGTGTGGTGACGATTATTATAGAAAGAATGTAATTTGATAGCCTTTCGTAATATCAGTTAAATAAAAAGTTTGGAGTTTGCACTCATAGCCTTTGGTAGTTCCTGAGTTATGTGGTAACTGAAATTTGTTGAGCAAAGCGACATGTTGGAAAATTCTAATTGGTCCTGGAGATGAATTGTAATCAAAGACATTATTTCCTTGTTAAAGGAAAAAGTGTAGTAGAAGTATTTAAGATTGGGGTTAAGTTTTGTCACTTGCAACGTATTTAAGTGTGTTTACCTTTTCTTTCATTGCTGTTTAAGAGTTTCTTGAGTTTTGATGACAACACCTATTTTATTGGCTGAAACTTGATATTCTCTTTGGTGGGACTTATGTCCTTATCTGTGGTCTCATCTTTTGTTTTCTGAGTTCATCGCTATATGACTATTTCTATCGATCTTGAATTTACTATGAATGGAAAATATTTTTCTAAGTGCTAAAATCATTATTGTTATTTGCCTTTACTTTTGAGAAAGGGATAATGGATTGCTTTACAAAACCTCATAGAGTGTAGAGCAACTGATTGGTGGTAGTCAGGTGAATGATTTTGTGAGATTATGGGTGTCAATTTGATTGAGAAGCATTGAGTGGAAAGTTGATTTCTTGGAATAATTCTCAGTGGGGATAAGATTTAAATAGAATGTTTATCTTTTGGGCTAATCGGTTACATTGTTGCAACCAGTGGAACCTATAGTAAATTGTGGTTCAATAACCTTTAGATCTTTTGGTGGAACATTAGAATTATCGGAGGTATGAGAACCTTGATTAATTTTATTAAAGTAACGTGATTGGGTATTTTGCAAGGTTGAGTAGGAGGATATTTGTATGGTGTAGTTAATGAGATTAGATTTGCAAAGAAGTCTAACCGTTACGACAATTGTTGGGATAGTAGGAAGTGTTGTGATGTCGGCAGGTATGCCTTGGCTTAGTGAATAACCTTCTGGGAGATAGAATTCTTCTAAAAGACAATTTGGTCGAGAAAAAACATTTACATGTGGATGATAATGATTGAGTAGGTTTGAAATGTGGGAATTTTAGTGAACGAGTACGAGGTTTCTCGATCTTCTATACGAAAAGTTTATCGTATGAGTCTTGGAGGTTGAATTTGGGCTTAGGATTTTTATGCTAGAACCTCGGTTGCCAATGATTATATGTAAAAGTAGTAGAATAAGAATGGATTTTGAATAGCGGGATGACCATTGATAGTAACCTTTGAGTGTAGTAAATGAGAGCGTGTGCTGTGAATCTTAAGTTGATTATTCCTAAAGGATTGAGAAGGTGTGATCGTGGGTGAAACCTATATTGAGGTACGTTGGAGATTATTTATCAAAGTAATTCATTTGGTAGAGGAGTTGGCTATAGTATATTTTGTGAAAGTCATTAAAGCCTCCCTACAAAGGTATGAATGGTGATTTCGGTTTGAGCATAGTGTTGGGGTTGCCAATTTAAAAGAAATGAGTTAGTGTGATATGGATGAAATAGGGTTCCATAATTTGAGGGAAATTCTATTTCTAAAAGAGAAAATTGGAAAAAAAATGTTTCCTCGAGTAGTGAAGCGCTCTTTGATTCTTGTTTGAGCTATGTGCTTATGTCGGATGTCTTTTACAAATAGAGTTTGACCTTATGATTGGCATGCATGGTTCTTATCAGTTCAGAAAGAATAAAGAAAGTAATCGATTTGGGTATTCGAGTGGTTTCTCTTTCGACTTGTGAGGTGTTTATTTGTAAATTGCCTACTGGAAATGTGGAATGGATTTCATGATGAATCTTCGCTTTTGAGTTCGATCCTTTTTGGGTAAAGTTGCCATTTTGTGATTGTGATGAGGATCCGTTATTTTTAATTGGGTTCTAGTTATAAAAGAGTTGTTTAAAGCAAGTTCTTGTGTGATCCTGGTTAAAGGATGTGCTCATTGTTAAGATGAAAAGGTTGATCGAGAGTTGGAGCCAGAGTCCCATGTGTTATGTGTAGAGTGTCTGGTTTGGTACCGCAGGGAAGGTTGGCCCAAGGTACATCAGTTTGATTTTTGGATGCTAGCATTTCGCCAGAACCATCTCGGGTCCATGCGCGGGGTACACAACGTTTCATATGACCCGATGTTGAGAGAGTATTTGAGAGTATGGAGTGTGAGATTCATCATGGACGATGAACCACAAGTAAAACCTTACGTTCGAGTTTCGTCCATTGAGTAAACCAGATAAGATCAAGACGAGCGTGGTGGTGTAAGATGTTGGAATCCATCAAGGTGCGGTGGTCGCATCAGACCGAGCAGAAAGTGACCTGGGAGCTTGTAATACCCCGCCTGCTCGTAGCGTGGCCCATGTGGCCCATGAGGAGTTGTGTGATGGGGATTAGTCCCACATTGCTTATCTCAAGTGAGTTGTAGTGGTATATAATGCCTGTTGGATCCAAACGTAGCACCTCCGGGTCAACCCTTTTACACGAAGCGAGGACGAAAGTGTAAGTGAGGTGCTATGTGTAGGCGGGTCCGCCCCACGGTGGGCTGGGCATTGAGCCGAATTTGGGTCAGGGTGTTACAGATGGTATCGAGCATCAACCTTCACGCACGGGCGCAAGGGGGACGCGGGCATATGGCGCATGGCGCATGGGCCGAGTGGACACATGGCATGGCATATGTGCGAGACGGACGACTGACGCGTACCGAGGGGTGGTTCTGGGCATTTGCAGCGATGCGGTATCGCCGAGGCGTCACCCTTAAGGGGTGAATGTAATACCGACACGCTCGTAGCGTGGCCCATGTGGCCCATGAGGAGTTGTGTGATGGGGATTAGTCCCAAATTGCTTATCTCAAGTGAGTTGTAGTGGTATATAATGTCTGTTGGATCCAAACGTAGCACCTCCAGGTCAACCCTTTTACACGAAGCGAGGACGAAAGTGTAAGTGAGGTGCTATGTGTAGGCGGGTCCGCCCCACGGTGGGCTGGGCATTGAGCCGAATTTGGGTCAGGGTGTTACAGAGCTGGAGTCCCGCATGCTTAATGTAAATGTCCTTCGAGTAGAGCGACAGAAAGAATTCAGGGTCGAATTCTGTTTAAGAGGGGTAGAATGTAATATCTCAGAATTGAATCGGGTAATTAGAAAATCAGCTGGAAGAAGAGAGGGCAAAGAAAGGAGTAAAAATTCTGGGCCGCGGGCCGCGGCCCAGAGGGGAAGCCCAAGGGTGGCCGGCCAAGGGGGGGCTCCCACCCCCAAAACCCTAGCCCGACCTCTCTCCTCCCTCTTTTTTTCCCATAGAGCCGCCACCCCCCTGCCCTTTGGCCACCCCTACCCTGCTCCATTGCACCTCCCCCTGCACCACCACCTCCCCAACAGCACCACCTCCCTCCCCGGCAAATCCCCTTGCTGCTGCCCATTGGAAGGAAGGCGAGGAGACGACAATTGGAGGGCCGGCCAAGTGGAGATAGCAGATCAGATCTGCTCAGCGCTGTTGCTCGTCTGTTTTCGGAAAGATTCGTATGTTTTCAGATCTAACCGCCTCTTAGAAAGTTGTAGCTCTCGGTTTTAGATTTCTTTGGACACCGAGATCACCTAATTTGGACACCAAATCACATGAATCACTTAAGAACCAATAAAGCTTTCCAACAAGCCACTTGCTCAATCCAATCCCAGCTACTACATAAACCATGAACTACAAAAGATCACGGATGCAAAACTTGAAAATTTTCATTTGAGCGATACCACGAGTGTCGATCAAATTACCTTCTTTCTATAAGAATCGACAACACACTACCAATCTATTGCTGATAATCTTACTAACATCCAGAATAATACACTGTTAACGAAAATTCATCATAGTCTACCCTTCCATTGTACAGCTCTCTAAAAACTCGCCAAATTGTTTCATACAACTTTATCATCTCGTCCTCAAATCGAGAGTCCACCCAAAAGCTTACAAACTACTACAACAACAACTTTATTTTAGCAGAGATCTACTACACAAATCAAAATGTTATACCAAAACCCTTTCATTATGGACATGCTATCGTCCGACAATTCCACTATCATGAAAGCATGGGCCACCAGTTAAATCCCACAGTTCAACTCTTATAGATGCTCAACACCAAACGTCAACACACAATTGTTGCACTCCAACCACTGTTGCTATCAACTGGTTTCACCAAGAAATCTAGCTGCTACTTACTTTTCTTTTCAAATCACATGAACAATCCCAAATACATGTTCAACTGTCCATCCTCATATTCATATTTCGGTGCAAAATCCAAACAAAACTTCCAAAATCATAGCCTTCCATCGATCAAAAAGACTCAACAACTCTACAACCAAATTCGTCCAATTATTCTAGTTAAAATAACTATCTAGAAACTCCTTCCATAATATAAAATCATCTATTATCTACAGATAAGATAACTCCAAGATTAATATCCACTATGGTAATAATCTAGCATCTCCCCAACTTTTCCTTCCCACACAGTAAGATTAATCCACTGAGACCAACTAATCCAACAAGTTTAGCAAAACTAAATAATTTTAATGATCATACCAGTCATCAATGTTCTACAATTCTTAATAACTCCTTTTAATCCAATTAGGTATAGCCATACTATTAATCATAATTCATCAAGAACTACCACATGACACCATCAAGTTAATCAACTTTCCTTCCAAGGTTCTTGGTTAAGATTGATTATACACCACACTACAGACCCAACTTGATAACCCATACTATATCCATTAATTTATTTAATTACAACCTTTAACTTAACCACAACAAGACATCGCTAAAAGGTTTTAATATTTTCTTTTATAACAGAGAAGCATTCAACTTCAATACTCAAAATACCCAAAAGAAATACATTGGGTCAAAGCTTCCACATGTTAAAGGACTTGAAAAAAGAAAACTTTCGTTATCCAAAATACCAAGCTAACAAATGAGTCATTTTTTTCCCAACAAGAAAGGCAGATCTCTCGTGAAAAGATCAACCTTGCAAATTAACGACGTTCACAAGAAACAACAACAGATCAACAGCCAGGAGAACAAATAATAACTTAATAGAACCAACAAAGACCAATGAAAATACATCAACTGCATTGTAAATACTAACCCAAGAAAATTCATCAACCGCAACTATAACAGGAATAATCAAATTCAAACTCAAGGAAGAAAATAACTTTTCTAAAGAAACATATCCTCAACACCTGTAACTAAGTTACCCGATGTAAACACTTCACCACTATCATACAACAAACGGTGATATAACTTGACCATGCCTATGCTCTCGACTATTTATCATTCAAATCATGGGCACCAAGATCACTGATCATCAATACAAGTACCACGGTTTAGGATTTATGGTAGTTTTACTCATCCCATTCCCATTCATTTGTATGGCCATTATGAATTATTTAGAGGTCGAATTAGAAAAGCCACCCAAAATTAATATTGTAAGGCTTTAGTAATTCCAACTGATAAATATCATAATTTTTAGAGTTGTAAATCAAAAGTTTAGAATTTTACAAGTTCTAAAACAAAACTTAGAAAATTACCTGAATATAAGAATTTAACTCGAATCAGAACTTATCCAACTAAACTATTGTAGCTGGTTTTGTCGGACAAGATCAGCCCGCGTAGCAAAAGTTATGGTGGTTTTAGTTCCATCCAGTAACACCCATGTCAACATTGATGTTTTATTAACTACCACTAAACTACTATGACCAATTCTAAGGCTCACCAACTAGACTTAGTTGGATAATTTAATTATCTTTCAGCAAGCATAACAACATTAAAAACCCATCCACGGGTCGCATTAACACAAGTATAACACTATGACAATCATAGATAAATTAGACCTAGGAGCATAGCAAAACAATGAACCAAGATTAACATAAACCAAGCATCTATGGTTATTCAATACTATCATGTCCTAAATATAAATATTCATGTTATTCTAAAAGTTTCTCATGTCCAATGAATCAAATAATTGGGTGAAGTGCATGATTCCAAGCGCGCTAGCCCTTCCCGAGTAAAACGTCATCACCGGGTCACCTAAAAACAACAATAGAGCAAGAATGAGTCCAAGACTCAGCAAATACATAATAAAACCATAAACAATAGTTTATTAACCAAAATCAAAGTTATCATCATCATCCATTTAGTTAATGCCATTGTCATTCTCAAACAAACAAGCCATATTCCATATAGGTAAAGTTGCACAATTTAACAATTTACTTAGATATGCGAATGCACCAACATGCTCATGCTCATATGCATCTCATCACCGATACCAGATAGCGAGTGTTCACCGTCGATGACACACTCTATCCTTCACTCCCGTGAAGTCCCCACCAAAGTAGGATTTTATCTAGAGCTCTCCGGACTAGTCATGTATCTTTTCACCGACCTCACCGAATAGTTACATGACTTTTCACCGACTGCTCATGCAACCCCTCATGATGAATGTAAATGATGCGACATCTTTATTTATTCATCAACATAGTCCATCTCATTAACTCAATATCTCTTCATTATCTCATTATCATAATCTCATTCACTCAAGGTCATCAATATCATGTATAAGAATAAGCTGAACGAAAGCATAATAAATAGCATGATAAGTAACATCAATGATCATGGTGAACAACCCATTGTTCACCACTCTACCATGTACTTGCCTTCCATATTTGCAGGACGAGTTAGGAGGCAACGACGGAATTTCTCCACTCCCTGCCCCACCGCCTACACAAATATTTATTCGAAATAAGAATAATAAGTTATGACGTGGCTACAAGCGTTTTACCATAACCCTCTATCTAATCAATATAACCAAACACTCAAAATGACGAATTAACTAATCAGCCAATATCGGCCCTTCTGATCAGCAGTACGAGAAAAATCGTAATTAAATATCTGTAACTCCGAATGACTTAAAACCAGTGCTCAAATACTCTTAACTTAACAGGCTATGAAACTCTAGTTGGTGGGGTTCTTTGATTCGGCAAAACCAGTGGTCTAAACAACCGTTGAAAATACTAACAGATATCTGCCCAGATTTCAGAATAGTGGTAAAGAAAATGACTTAACTTTTATTCTAGTGATCCAATGGAGGTCATCTTTATCAAATTGGAAAGCTAATTTAAAGGGCTACAATAACCTATTTGGGTGGGGGTTCTGAATCTGAATGTAACTATATCAAAACCGAGGAGCAACCTACAGTCTCCAAAATCACTGACAGACAGAGTAGTGTGCGGTTAAAAAATTCATAACTCCTAAACCACTGGGTGGAATCTCGTGATCTAGGTGCCAAAAGAAAGCGAAAGAAACGAGGAACAAAACTATAGAAGACGAAAACCCGAGATTCGGCCTCTAAGTAATTCATAATGGCCCGACAAGAAAATCTGCCAAAACACGTCAGCTGTCCTGAACAGTCGTGATAAAACTACCATATCTCCTAAACCATAACTCCAAATCAGATGATCTCGATGCCTAAAGAAAGCTAAGATCAAGGGCTACAACTTTCTAAGAGGTGGGAAGATCGGCAAATGTACGGAACTTACCCAAATCCGACGAACAAATCTGGCGCACGACAGGGAGGAGGGTGGCGGCCGGGTTGAGAGGGGGAGGAGGGGGTGGCGGCTTGGGGAGGGGAGTGGGGAGAGAGAGGGGATAGGCTAGGGTTTGGGGATGAGGAAAAAAACCCCCCCTTGGTTGGCCCCTCTCATGGGCCCCTCTTGGGCTGCGCCTGCAGACCAGTTGTCGGAAGATCATTTGAAACCCCCGCCGATTCAGATTTTCCCATTAGCTCCTTCTGAAACTTCTAATACGCCGATTTACTTTTGGGGTATTACAGTTATATAGTTTGCTTTGGTCCGCTGCTGTGTCTTAGCTTGTGTTATAATTATTATTCGTGGTGAATCTGCACCGGGCAAGACCTTCTCAGACAACCCTTGTTCTCTCGTGGTTAAGGCAAGTATAATGATGAATATAATGTGTATTATTGAATGGCAATATTTGGAATATATTATGAGTACTTGTGTGTTCCTGTTTGTGATGATGATGGCATTATTGGTATTGTTCATCGTTGCTAGAGATATGAATCATGTGTTATTCATGGTTGTTGGTCTGTGGTTATGAGATTTTGGAGTAAGAATATGTTATTCATAAGCAATGTTGTTGTGGATGCATATTTGTATTCCTTTGAGAATTCATACATATGCATTATGTTGGTTTACTGAAGTCTTGGTCATGTGAGGACCAAGCGATTCTTGAGGTCCTCGTCATGTTAATAGCGGGCTAAAGGTTCTCATGCTTGAAGAGCATGGGCTCAGGTCCCCATACACGTGGAGTATGGGCAAAGGTCGCTGTACCAGATGTTACAGGCATGGGTGTGCATCGACGGATGCGCACTTTGCATTACCGGTAAAATGCAAAAAAAAAGGAAAGAGAAAGAGAAAGACCATGTTGAGCATATTGCATAGCATACATGTGTAAAGTGATTGATATGTGATTTTGTGAAGTATAGTTGATGGTTTACATGCTTGTATGTTGTTGATGCCATTTATTATATTTGTTGAGTCTTTGGACTCATCTCTTACTTTTGTTGTGCTTTTAGGTACCACTTACAAGAACGACATGCATGGGAGGGAGTAGAATTGTCTTGGATGCACTCACTACCACACAATCTTTTAAAAATGATTATCATTTATGTCGTACCTGAATAATAAGCAAACTGTTTAAGGATTAATTTTGGTTATGCCTGAATGCATTGGGTTATTTGTAATAATGAGAGTGGTAAGTTTTAATTACACTTGCTTATGCTTTAGCTGAATAGAATATTTATGAATGCTTGATGAACTTTGGATGCTGAGATATTGATAATAATATATGCATCTGTTGGAAACTCTAGTATACCTAGTTATACAAAGGAGGTTCTGCCGAAATTTAGAATTATACCTTATGTTTATTGTTTATCATGTTTATTTAGTAGCATTCCAGGCCCCTGATGGGTTGGGGTGTTACAGTTTGAGTTAGTCATGTGTTGATAGCTCATTGTGGTTGCTCTAGCTCATCTAGGCATGATGCTATTTATTTACGAATGTGTTTTGTAAATAATTGAGGCTCATGCATAACCCTTGTAGCATGTGACTTAAGTTTGCAAATATATTTTACAAATGGTGTAAGTCCATGTACCTTATTCCGTGTGATGAGTATTGTAAAATGTTGACAAATGTGTTTTGCAACTAGCTGATAATATCATCTTTTAACCTTGTTGGAATTGCACTCAAATGGGCGAATGTGTTTTGCCATTTGAAGTGAAGCAAATGCGTTTTGCTTCTGTGGTCTGCCGGTCAGACCGCCTGTGTGGACCGGTTTGACCGGTGGCTAATCGGTCGAACCGCCATGTGTTGGGCGGTCGGACCGATTTGCTTTGACTTGGAATCTCTGTCCGGAAGTTCCGCCCTTGTGAAAACAGAACTTCGGATGTGAGGAAGTTCGGGGTTGGTGCGGAACGTTTATTCCTGAGAGCGTCCGTTTTGGGACTTAGCCAAATTTCCATCGGGCGGTCGGACCGGCCAGCACGGGCGGTCTGACCGATTGGGCGGCGGTCCGACCGACCGAAGGCCCAACGGCTAGTTTTCTAGCCGTTGGCGCATGGAGCGGTCCGACCGGCCATTAGTTGGCGGTCAAACAGGCCCTACACTGTTTTGAGAGAATCTTTCCTCCAACGGTTAGTTTTTGGGTGTGGGCTATAAATACCCACCTTGGCTGGTTGGAGATGGTTGTTGCTGCCATTATAAAGTGTTATAGTGTTGTTAGACACTCTCTTGAGCTAAGAGCAAGGCTCTCCTCTCTTATGTGCATGTGTTGCACTTAGTGAGATTTGAGAGAAAACCCTAAGTGCATGTGTTGCCTTAGGTAGTGGATTGTGTATCCACTTGAGCTTTGACACTTGATTAGTTCAAGTGATCGTTGAGATTTGTTTCTCTTGGTGTTTGCCGACACCTAGATGGAGTGGAGGCGTCGTGCCCGGTGATCTTCTCAAGAAACTGTGAGAAGGCCCGGCGTGTTTGTGAGTGGTTTGGTGCTCGCCATCTCCGGAGTGGAGGAAGAGCAACCATAGTGGAGCGAGGTGTTGGTTCGGTTTGGAACCGGTCCAAGTGGTTGGACTTACCTAGGAGGTGTTGGCTTAATTAGTGGAGCCGGTCCAACGTGGTTGGGCTTACCTCAACGTGAATTAGGGGAGACCGGCAAGTCTCCGAACACCATGGTAAAACATCATTGTGTCATCTTGCTTTATATTGTGCTTTACTTTGAGCAATTTACATTACATGCTTTAATTGTTTATATATCATTGTGTGATTGCTTCCTTGTATTGTTGGTGCACTTAGTTGAGCCTAGTTGATTTAGGTTTTAATTGTGGAAAACCAATTCGTTATTAGCTTCCGCATTATATATTGGTTTTAGCGCGAAAGAATTTTTAAAACCGCCTATTCACCCCCTCTAGTCGGCCACCTCGATCTTACAGCCCCTGTGGTAGGGGTACTCCCCAAGGTGGGAGAAAAATAAAAAAATGGAAAAACAAAAATAGCGAAGCCGATTTGGAGCAAATTTTTGGAGGAACGCAATGACTTCAACGGATAGGTGTCAAGGTGGAGATTGTTGAGTATAAGTGACTCATATCCTAACCTACTAGGACTTGAAGATGTGTTATATAAGGATTCCTATCCAAATTCTATTGGGATTAGGATTCCTACTTTCTTTTAGGAGAACTAGGGGCACTATATTCGCTATAAAACCCCGCGAATCGCGAACCGGATTTGTCGAACTTGGACCGGTTTAGGTGTACGAGGTTCGTGTTCACAGTTAAAATTGAAAGAAAAGGTGGCGAAGTATGAACCCAAATCCTCTACCGCGACTCGGACGAACTGCATTTTGGTAACTATGATATAAAGCCATGAGGGGTGATCATAGAGAACACAAGCCACAAGCCAACTCATCCAAAGCAAGAGATGCACAAGAAGATTAGAGACTGTGTTATTCTTTAGCACTAGATTCTTGTATAGGGCAAGGATTCGATGGTCCTAAAAGGTTCGAGATGGTTGTGAGATAGCGACAATCCCTTGTGTTCTTTTGAGGTTGTGTTTAAGGAATTTGTGATTGGTTTCGCCAAAGATTATTTCATCATTGTTATTAGGTTCTATCTACGAGATTCATCTACTTCGTTTTTGATATTGTGCACGATTGTGTCATATCTCGCAGCTCTGATCCAATATGGGACCAACAGGCTGTTCTAAGGAGAGAGAATAATCTATATGTTCTTGATGTGCTCTTGGTTGTATTTTTGGATTCTCGCTCATTGATACAAGTCTTCGCGGGCACACAAGTATGTGTGAAGTTCTCTGTCCCCTCAGGGCTGGCAGATATGAGTACAGATCAACACTATATAGGCATGTCGTGTCCAATTGATGTCCCTACTTACAGTAAAATATTATATAACATGTAAGTCCAAAACTATCGCAGTGTAATTCATGTCACGTCCAATTGCTGTCCCTACTTACAGTAAAACATCATATAACATGTAAGTCCAAAACTATCGTAGCGAAATTCAAACCGTCGTGACATCAAATGGTGTAGTTTAGGAAGGCACCAACGACTGTCGGTAATTCTTGTGAAATGTTCTGATCTCTACTCAGTTCAATTTTTATATCTTTTTACCAGGATCCATCGGTTAAAGCTTTTCTCAAGGAGAAGCCGTGGGCTGAAGTAACCTTGACGATTGACCAATCAGTTGCACAATCATCCACGTCACACCTGAAATAACCAACTGATAAAGAATAGTTTATCCATGAGCGACCAGCCAGCCTACCATTATCGTCTCGTAGACGGTAGACCCGCCCCCCTATTTCAGCAGCGCCCATGTTGTCATCTCTCCCCTCGTTAAGTTTTCCTTGCAGCAACACGAAAGCGGCAAAAAAAAAAAAAAAAAAACGGAAACCCACCAAAAAGAGGAAGGAAAGAGCAAAGCGAAGTGAAACCATTTCGGTGTTCCCATCTCCTCCTCCTCCTCCTCCTCTTCCTCTTCCTCTCCGCCGTTTCCTCCTCTTCTCGTGCAAGATTCCAGGGCCGGCGTTCCACGGCGGCGGCGGCACGGCGGCGGCGGCATGAGGCCGGCGGCGGAGGCCCACCAGTCGCGCCTGCTCTACGAGCTCTGCGCGCTCCTGTTCACCATACTCCGGTCGCCGGAGGAGGGGGCGCGGCCGCGGCCGCGGCAGTTGACCGCGGCGGGGGTGGCGTCCATGCTGCTGGGCGCGTCCATGGCGCTCATGCTCTGCGGATCGGTGACCTTCATGCTGGGCTTCTTCCTCATGCCCTGGGTCATCGGGCTCGCGTGCGTGTTCCTCTTCGTCGGCTTCGTCACCAACCTCTCCGGGATCGGAAGGGCCATCTTCTGGCCCGCCGCCGCGTGCTCGTCCTCGCCGAAGGAGGCCTCCACATGTACGTGATTCGGCCGTTTAGGTATACATGCTTGGGGAAAAGAAAGGCTCGTTCTTTGTATGTTTAGGTTGGTCAACATTGGAGTTCAGTGTGAATGTTTGGCGTAATTGGGATTGAACACAAGAATTGGTGGAGTTTCCTTGCTCGATCAGGGCTAAATGCGCTAATTGAGCATCTTTGCATAATTTCTGCTCAAGTTTGAAGCATCTATGGTCTTTGGGCAGCTTAAATTGTTCTGATTCTGAATGCTGAAATTTACTTAGCTTCTGGCCTTCTGGTTCTGGATGCAAGTAGTGATTTCAGGATTTTCTGTTGATTAAGTTCTGGAGGACATCATATGCATGCTTAATTGTTTTCCAAATAATGTGAACAGCCTGCAGGAGTTAATTTGGCACGAAGGTTTGCCTTTCTTTTAGAAATTAAATTGCCTGACTAATGAGATTAACTTAGGATTTAAGCGCCGGGCACCACCACCCCAGTACCCCCACCCCTCAAAAAAAGGGGAAGGGAAAAGGAATCGGTGGCTGTTGGTGCAAGCCAGTGCAAGTTCATTCCCGTATGTTTTTGTTCTGTCAGTTAGGTCAATAAAGACTACTGATACTGGCAAAAAAATAAAAAATAGACTATTGATAACTGCAGGTTGATGAATTATGTTAATGGAAAAGAGTATAACTGTGCCACCGACCGTATGAAATTAAAGGGGGGAAAGGAGCGGTAGACATATAAAGTCAAAAAGGACATGTAACATGAAATGGGAATTTGATTGCCTAGCGCATTAGTGCTTGTTAAATAGGAGACCAGAAAAAAAAACCTTTGAATCTTGGTTCATGTTGATGGGAGACAGGTGGAGATTCTTAGAAGAAAAAAAAGCCTTGAAAGAGAGAACACGTAAGGTTGATGATCTTGAGAGAGAGTAGACAACTGGAGCTTGACCTAGCGTATTCCTTTCAGCATTTCGCCATCACTCGTACATTCCCAATAGGAATTGAAATTTTGAGACAGATAATTAAATACTGTAATTAGAGCCTGCTGAGCAATAGTGGTGAACCTGAACCTCAATTCCCCCACCAACCTCGATTTTATCTAGAGAAGTTTGTTCAGACATGAAAAAATCTGTACTGTAATTTTTCTGTGATAAACAATGCTGATCGGTTTTTAAGTACACCTGCAAGATCTGGTATTACAATTTAAACCCAGTCCATACGATCACATCAATCCAATTCCTTTTTTGTTCCTTTTTTGTTTTCCATTGCCCCTAAATATTGCTATTCATACGTCATTATGCCAAGACTTTTTGGCTATATTGCTTGCTTAACGATCCAACCAACAGTACGACATGACCTTTTGATTGTCCTCTTCTGGCAGGGCATATATTTTCCAAGCCTCCATTCGTGCATATGTGAAGTCGAATACGAAATAGGCTCCCCAGAGAGGTGTATAGAAGCAGACGACTTTTAGCAGAACTGTCGTTGTTGCGACCTATATTTTCCTTCCTGGATAACTTTTTACCATGTAACAACGCAACAAGTTTAAATGGTTTTATAATACAATATCTAGGAGGATACTTCTCGTAACATCCCAAATTTCCTAATCAAAATTCTCGAGCATGAAAATGTAGAATTTTTAAAACTTTTAATGCATTTTGGCGCTATTGGAATTTTCTAAAAACTATTTGGAGTCTCGTCGTATTTTGAATTTTGCAAAATCAATTAACAAAATAGAAATTCAGGTCAAGGTCATGAAGTTCAAAAACAAATTAAAATAACATTTGAATTTAAATCACCAAACCAAGAATTTAAGTTGAAATTTGAATTTAACAATAAAGGGAATAGAAAGCGGGAATAAAAACCTCAAAAATCCAGTTTGGGCCAATATCAAGCCGGACCAGCCCATCTCCTCTTTTTTATTTTAAGTTCCAAACCTATGATACGTGTGCCCCCCACACTTTAAAATGCATTGTGTAGACTTGGTTCATGGGCCGGTGCCGCTGACCTATGGACCCAAGCCCTTGGTGCTGTTCCCATGGACCAATTCTATGTGGACTGTGGTTAAAAAAAAAATAAAGACCCTAGTGGCCAAACCTGCCAGTGGCTGCTATCATTTTCAATTAGAACATAAAATCAAAAAATAAATTGAAATACCCTGGCCCTACCTATTAGTCACAGTAAGAATTCCTAATTGAAAAATAAATTAAAAACAATGGCCCAGTTGTTAGTGTGAGACACCCTCTCTCTCTCTCCTCTGTTTATTTTGGGGATTTCCACTGAATTTAAAGTTTGGAGAGCTCCTTCTCACTCGTTTTAACTCCATATTTGATGATTCTTCTTTTCAAATTCATCTAAATTCAAACCTTACCTAATAGTACCAAAAATATGAATTTTCGAGTTTATTCTAACTATTTGAATGCAATTGTCCACAAGACATGTGAGCCCTTGGTTAATAATAATAACAACAATAATAAATAGGAGGAACATACACTTACAAGTAGGCACTCGCTAATTACTGATTAGGTCAAATAATTCAATTGATCACCCCCCAAAACGATTGACCCTAGGTCACTACTAATTGTTTTAAAATATTAATCGAGTGTAATCTATTATGGCCGCCAGATCCCACACAGTTAATCGTAAAATGAAAACTAATCAAAATATCTTAAGTTTGTTACTGTGCTCCACATTAATTAGTAATTAGTTAATTTAATAATGCCAGTAATATAATTAACTAGTGGACCTATACTGGTTGTAGATTAGGTAAGATAAGTTATTTATGTAATAATTAAATTGTGTCGGAATAGTGCTAACTATAGATTACTCATAGGTTGAAGATTAGCATGGCATATCCCGGCCATAGACCGTTAGTCACTTACATGTAGGCCCTCACACCAGTAGCTTGCTATTTAAAATTAATTATTAAGCTAATATGTCTTGCCTAAGTGCTCAAGACTAATAGGATTGTTGTTTAGCACACTGATTGATCGAAAGTTAAACACTATGATTAATTAATTATCAATTGCAGTTAATGACTAATTAGTGGTCTAGTAAAATTTGCTATTAATTACCATAATCTTAGTATGACCTATCAACCACTTAGATATATTTCTAGTATAAGAATAATTCAGAATTTAATCAAATAGATGGCCCTACATTTTAGCTAATAATTAAATTATTCATTCTATTAACCGGTAAATAAACCTCAAATGTTAATATGGTGTAGGGATCCTAGCGATGTAAAATCTATAGTTAATCCGGTTAGTTAAAATTATATCTATCGTATGTGGACCCTCATAATTATTCGTAGTCCCCGCCTATCACTCATGGAACTTCGTTGATAAATAGAAATTGGAAAAGGAAATCATTAAATAAACTAGACCTCACGTGTGAGTCATGATGAGGTGTTCTTAATGAAACAATAGTAATTCAAAAAACAAATCAAGGTTAATTTGACTCCGTCTACCCCCCCTTATCCGCTTCGAATGGAAGGACAATTCCAAAAATAAATAAAAATCAACAAATCCTACATGTTAACATAATCTCTCCCCTCTAAATGACCTAAGAGGGGTATTCCCGATATTACTTTATATTTTTCTGTAATTGCTACACCGATGAATATTTCGAGAGCTCGATCTCTCTCGTCCTAACTCTGAGTCAAATAATTCATGATCCTAAATTCATCTCAAATCCAAATCCACACCTTGGTACCAAGTATTTGAATTTTGGGATTTTATTGAGTTGGTTTGAATTCTTTTGGAACTATTTGATTTCATTTGAATTTAGTTGATTTCATTTGGTTTTATTAAGGTGTTCTTGAATTCGGTCGTATTTTTTCGTAATTAGAATTTGAAGTCCGAAAGGAGCAGCAATTCAAGCAAGAACAAGGCCGAGATTATCAAAATATTGAGCAAGGCAAGTCATCACTTTGATCATATTGCACCTACACTTTGAATGCAAAGTTAAATTATCAAATGCATTCTTTACTCTGATTACAATTATGTTGTCATTAGCTCGTAGTTGATGCCTTAATTTTAAATGAGCTATTAAAATATTTTCTTTGATTTTGGACACTATCCTTTGTTGCCCTATGAATAACGGTAAACTTAATTAGTCATTAAGTTTGTATCTAATTGTCATGCTTAGCGTTGCTTAGATACATTGACATGTGTATTAAATTTCCCCAACGTCATGTCAACCATCAAAACTAGATTTGGGCAGTCATTGAATGGAAGTGGCTGGTATATTGGACTTAGAAAAGATTTTTGAAACAAAACCCAAAAACCATTTTAGACTTGGGTGGATGGTAAGTGGGGCGAGTGCGGATAAAAGCATGAGGATTAGTATTGTGGTAGCTCCATCCAAGTTAATTAAGAACCGAATCTTGTGATGACATCTCGGACACTAACAGTGCAACCACTAGCCTATAGAGGTGTTGATCTAGCTAACTAATTTGTGTTGCCTCAGCATCCAAAGGAATGTGGGAGTGGTGGGAACCACAGGAGCCCACATGATGCAAGAGTGGGCCTCCGACTGGGTGGTAGCCCCCGGCGGTTGAAACCTTAGCGGGTGGAGCTGCGTTGGGGTGCATTGTAAAGGCCTTATGGATTTTTCTTAGTCGCATGTCTACGGTATCATGTCGATATTATAAGATGATCATCTCTTGTGGGTAAAGTTGTACAACCTCTATAGGGTGAAAACTGTCCTGGTAGTCGTACCCACGATCATGGATGACACATGAGAACTTGCTTTGTTAGTCTTTGCTTTTATAAAACAGTTCCCTTCCCTTGTTCAACCTTGCATCTATTATAATTGCATTCTATGTAATGGCTTACTGAGTACCGTTGTACTCACTGTTTGCTCAATTACTACCCTTTAGTAAGAGGAGAAGAAGAAGACTCTGATGGTACTTAATTGTGTCTGATAGGACCGTAAGTCAAAAAGGTCAAGAACTAGGTCGTGAGCCCCAGTCAATTGTTTGTGGTCATACCCTGAGGGTCTCACTAGGGTGTTGTTTCCGCTTCCGCTGCCAATATTTAAGGTATTTTGACATGATCTATCCGTGTGTAAGTAAAGCGGTCGTACGATCAATCTATACACTGTTTAATATTATACAGTAGTTTTACTTTTGCGAGGTATGTATTTGATATTCAATGATGTAATTGTGTGCACTCCGGGGACTAGTGTTGGTATACATAGAGGGTTTCGGAGGGTAAATCCAGATCCCGACACTTCTTGATAGCAAACTTTGTACATACGGCAAGAATGCTCTGGTTTAATTATATTACGTGGGGCTTATAATTGTTTCAGAAATGGAGTTTCTGTTTCTTCGCAGAATGACTTGAAATTCCGTGCTTCTCAAAAAGTTTGTATCTTATTGTTGATCCATTGTCATTGTCTCTCTCCTGATTGTGCTGTCAGGCGCTAACTTTGCTGCTGTTTGAGGGGAATGACTGCAATTTGCATATTTTGTTCAATATAAGGCTAGTAATGCCACCTACACTTGAAAATTTATTTGTCTAATGTTGTGGATCATAAATGGAAATGAGAAAGAGAGGGTTTTTTTCTCTCTCCAATCTCGTGGTACTGTCTTCTGTTTTGGTTTACATAACATGTCTGCTCTACTTAAACTTTGTCTATGCCAGCAAGGCTAACAGACCTTCAAGAAAGTGCTGCTGTCTCCTGAACCCCCAAAAGGCTACGAGATTGCTACAGAAAACCGTCCATACTGATACTGGGATCGTTAAGGTAGGCCCAACGTTAGATCGTGCCCTGGAACTGGCAGTCTGGAGTCCCGCAAGAAAACGGGAGCCCTGAGACCCCACGAAATGAAAGGTTAGGTGATTAGGTCAAAATTAGGGGCCATGAAAGCTAGAGGAGTGCAACCTCAAGGAGCGAAGCCCTTGCACTGCAGGTAATGTAAAGCTCAGATCTACCGGCAAGCAACAAGCAACATCGAAATCATAGGAATTTGTTGTTGTTTTATCACCACCGGCAGCAGTAAGGCTTGGCCTCGTAGGATTTTACAGCAAAGGAAGGCAAGGGAAAAAGAAATACAGACAAGTAAAAAGCATGAAACAAGTGGAAAGGCAAGGGAAAAAGAAATAGAGACAAGTAAATGAAGTAAAGAGCATGAAACAAGTGGCCAGAATGCTAGTAGAAACAATATCGACCAAGCATGCAAACCAGACATCATCGTGTATTTCCACTTCCCCGTATATGTACGCGAAAAATTTCCTACCCTTTCCTTTTGTCTTCATGCTCTACAGATTCAACAAGAAATGGAGGATTTGGCAGTCTGCAAAATATCAAATATCAAATATTTTCGAAGATCACGGACACCAAGATAGAAAAGCCGTAAAGTAAGTCAAGAATGCACCCAACACGAATAGTCCTGGTAATTTTTTCCCCACAGCCTTCATAATATAACATTGCTGCTAGAATAACCACATAATGTAAGACAAGGAAATAGTGAATCCTAAAGTACAGATCCATATAGGGAGTCCCAATTCCTCGCAACAAATCACATGAAGTGCCGAGAACAAAGCACCATAAAGTTTTCACCATTCAACACAAAAACCACAACCAGATTGTTTCTGGAAAACATTCTCTGCGATTTCCATTTGGGGAGAACAAGCTCTAAGAAATCTGGAGGAAGGTTCTTATCCGTAGTTCAGGCGGAACATGTCATTCTGCACGTAGAAGTTCCCTGGTCCAACTGGCATCAAATGGAACATCTGCAACAACAGCAGGTTGCAATGTCAGCAAAGTGACCATTGAGCATGTCAACCAAAAACTTTCCAGTAAATTTAGACAGAACCTAACAATCAGATGTCAACAAGTACATAACAGAAAATTTAAGGTAATCCAGCTCCTTTAGAGATTCAGACTGATTATCTGAAAAAAGCACAAAACATAAATGCCAGAGTTCATAGAAAGACACAACACGGTAGCCAGAAGCACAAGTCCAGCTGGGCATGCACATAGACAGTAGTGCCGCAATGAAGATTTGAAGCACAAAAGCATACGGATAGTAGCATGTGCGATATTTTCTCTCGCAAAAAAACAAACAGACAATAAAGGTGATACAGGAACATTTAAGTAAAATCTAGAATATTGTAGCGGAAATACATAGCTAGCAATATTGTTTGATTTGCCATGGATGAATGAAAGCCAACTGCGGGAATTTGATCTAATCCATCTGATCAGAATATATGTACTGGAGCATACCATTTTATGGTTAACAAGTGATAACATATGACCTAGGCAAAGGTTGCACTGTACGGTAGTAAGTAGTAACTACCCTATGAGCGAAAATATCAATAGGAAACAGTGCAGAGATCAACTTAGGAACTAAACTTAACTAGATACAATATGGAGAAAAGTGATATACAACTCTACAAGATTTCATGATATGCTGGTCAGAAAAAAAAAACATGCACGGTAGCAGTTTTGGACTTTTGGTATTCCCAGACATAGAAAACTTCCAAGTAGATTGGTCCAGTTGAAAGTGAAACCACCTTGTCACTGAATATGCAGCATGCCATATTTGTGTTCACAAGCTTATGCTCAATGATGCACAGGAGGAAATCAGGTATATAAGATGAGCCAATGCTAGTATAAAGTGCATATAAATGCAATATCCAAGGTTCAACATGACAATTAAATATTGAGAACCTAAATAAAGTCAAACCAAGATCAGCGAAATTTGCCACATCTACATTACACTGAATTAAAATAGGAATCTATTAAAAATTTTGAACAAAATGACTTATTATTGGTACCTACTCCTATCTAATAGTGTATTATCCAGACAACAGAATGAACACACAGATAAAATCAACTCCACAGAAACTAATAACAATGAATCAGATCAATTGATCAAGCACGGGAACTCCCATTCCAAGACCATTGCATAAATCTGAAATCTCTACAGCACAAAGAGATATCAGGGGCCAGCATAGACGACAAGAATCGGCATAAATGAAGGTCAACACACAACCAGCGTGTCGTCACAAGGAGGAAGCACTAATGGCAAACAACATTGGTGGATCATATTCAAATCCTAACAGGTACAGAACATCGAGAATCCTAGCGGCTATCTGAAAGCTAACAAAAAATCAGACATCCGAACAAACAGACTAGTACAACAATCAAATCATGACCAATAGTAAATCACAAGGGCAATACAGACCAAGTACCTTAACATAAGATCCTGAGACTCAGCTCATAGGACCATAGATCAGTAAACTTTTGATCTACAGGGCAATAACTATTAACCAGAGATAAAATCAAACAAATTTACAACACTAGCGAGTCAGTTAAAATACGAATCAAAATGAACTACCTTAAGGGCAGGCAAATCAGACTAGCAACAATTAACAATTGGTAATCAAACCACTACAATCTAACACACTCAGATAACATCCCTAATGGAGATGGAACAATCCATCAGAGCAATGGCAGCAGCAGCAAGCCAGCGACAGCAGTCATATGACAAATCACTACGATCAAACAACCTCCTAAATCATTCCAGGGTGGAGATCTAAGCGCAGCAGCTGCAATTGGACACCCGATCGCTACAATAGATCCGAGCACGCTTCTAGAACATTCCAGTACCGAGATCTAGCTCCGATCCAATCACCACAAAACATTCCAGCAACCACGAATGAAATCAGGCCAAAGGATCGGTTCCCACCTGTGAGAACTTGAGGAGATGCTCGCCACCGTCGAGCTGGAGGGAGCCGGAGACGAAGACGAGCATGCCGCCCGTCGGGCCGGACGGCTGGCAGTCCACGGTGGTGATGCGGTGGATGCAGGTCCCAAAGGGGAGGGAAGTGAGCTTCGCGGCGATGGAGGCGGCGCCCATGAACTTCTCGCCCTCGAAGGTGAGCATGGAGCCCTCCTGGTACAGCCCCGCCAGCGCCGCCCGGTTAGAGTCGAACGTGCGGTAGTAGTGCTCCACGAACGCCTTCGCCACTCCGTCGGGGTCCATCTCCGCCGCACTCCTCCGCCGGCGGCGGTGAGCTTAGGGTTTGAGGAGGGCTTGGGTTTGGTCCGGTCGCGTTTGGGTCGGAGGGTTAGTTTTGCGTGGGAACGACGCGACGCGATGGGCTGTTGTTAAATATTAATGTGGGAGGCGGCTGGAATGGAAGAGTGTAGAAGGCTGGAAGTTTTCTGAAAAATTGTTATTTTCTAGTCACTTCTTTCTATCTTTAGATTTTTTTTATCTAATAGTATGGAAAAAATATTATATTTTTTTAACTAGACAAAAGTAAATCTAGCTAAACTCTACAAATACAAAAAATATAAAAATAAATAGAATTAAAAGTTATAGTAGAGATGTATTAAAATTGTACATCACTTGGTACTATAATTTTAAAATTAATATTGTGTAACTGTAGGCGACTGATAAAAAACTTCAAAAACTAAAAATTAGCAAATCCGTTTTTTTTCTTTTTTTCCAAGACTCTGGAGAGCAATGGGTCGAGAAGATTGCTAGGTTGGGCCGCGCTGGTCTCAAAAAAAAATTATCGTGGGGGGAGACATGTGGCGCCCACGACAAAGCCCACTCCCTGTCACGCAAGTGCCGCTCTCTCTCTCTTCCTCCCGCACTACACACGTGTCAGTGTGTAAGTGGCTGCAAAGGCGGTCTCGCGGATCGGCACTCGGCGCTGGCAAAATCCGGAGGGTCGTTTCAGATCGAATGACTCACAAAAAATTTATGCATATCGCTTTGCATTTCCATAACATTAAAAGTAGAAGTGGTGGTCTCCGAGAAGCTCTTTTCAAACATGAAAGCAGGGATTCGAATGGTGAGGTTCATCATCTTGCCAAGGCGGCGACATCCTTAGGATTAGGATTTGGCCGTTATGTTTGCTATTTCAATCCCCCTTAGATCGCTATTGTACCCTAGACATGAATTTTTTAATTTTTTTTTACAAAACTAGGTAATCGGCTTAAAAAATTACAAAATAGGTCTATATCGCTAGTTCGTCTGGCGACAGGCTCCTGTCACTAACTGAACTAGCGACAGGGGCCCTAAACAGTGGGGCTATATTCATGTTGCTAACTCAAGTGGTGATAGGAACTTAAGAATTTTTTAAATATAGCAAATGAGCTCAAAAAATTATGATTTTTTTGTAGCCTCCCAACATAGTATTACTACTTGTGTAATTGTTTCATAATTTATCCATTCTGCATTGTTCTCTAAAATTCACTTAAGTATACTATTGTAGGAATTTGTAAATATACAAAATGAGGTCTAAAAATTATGAAGTAATTGATTGTGTAATTTTTCCAGAATTTTAGATGTTCTAAAATTGTCTCAACAATTAAGGATTTATACAATCAAGTACACTGTATCGAAAACCTAAATTCAAATTTTTAAGATAATTTTAGAACATATAAAATTCTGAAAAAATACACAATAAATTACACTATATGAGGAGCGTTCAAAAAAATCATAATTTTTAGACCTCATTTTATATATTTACAAATTCCTACAATAGTATACTTAAATGAATTTTAGATAACAATGCAAAATGGATAAAATTATTTAAAATTTACACAAGCAAGAACACTATATTGGGAGGCTACAAAAAATTTAATAATTTTTAAGCTTATTTTCTATATTTAAAAATTCATAAGTTCCTGAACTGGCGACAGGAACCTAGCCCCACTGTTCATGGTCCCTATTGCCAGTTGAACCGGTGACAGGGACCTATTTTTGTAATTTTTTGAAACGATTACCTAGTTTTGTACTTTTTAAAAAATATTATTTCAAAAAAAAACTCCCCATAACATTTCGTTGAACTGATAAAATCCCAAAAAAGTGAGTCGAAGCATGACGATGCGGTGAGACAACGCGCGAAGCCGAGAGCATTTGTGGAGTCTGGGTCCCGGCGCACCCATCCCACGCCCCTTTGAATTCCGAAAGCACCAACTTTCATGTTTGTGTACTACGTGTGCTTGGTATTGCGTGGCTGGCCCATTTGGAAGGCAGGAATGAATTTCGGGGGAATTTTATAGAAAACCATTCAATCCTCGTAAGAATTCAGAAAAAAAAATCACATTAAACACAGGTCTTATCTTTTAGGAGAGATGCATGGTTCACCAATATTTTGGCCCTGTTTGTTTAAACTTTTTATTTGGCTTATAAGCAAAAAAAAAAAAACAAAGCCTAAACAAAGGGGTAGTTTTTCATCTAGTTTATGATAAACTTAAACCATTTTAAACCTAAAAACCAAAAGCCATAAGAAATGTGTTTTTTTTTTGCTTTTACAGAATGCAATATCCCTTTGCCACTCAAGTTCGTTAAAATTACCCACAAAATATCATTCATATATAACTCCGAATCCTTTCATTTTTCTCTTCTTCCTCCTTCCCCACTCTGTTTTCTTTTCCCCTTCGACTCCCTCGCCATCTCCCTCTCCCAAGCGACTCACCGCGATGCCGCCATTCTCCCCCACACCCCGCGATGCTCAACGCCGTCGTCCCGCTCCCGCCGCGCCGTCCGCGCCCCAACTCCGCCAGCATCCCTCGATCATGCGCCCGACGCCACCGGCCTCCCTTGACCCCACACCTGCCACCGCTGGCCTCCCTCGGCCCCGACAACCTCGCCATCCCCTCCTCCGATGGGTAGTGGATCTATATCCCCCGTTCAGATCTGGAGGATAAACCCTAAGATATGCTTCCTCCTTCCTCCGCCGCCGCCTCCTCCAATGGCGACCGATAGCAAGGGAGGCACGGTGACGGTGTCCCGACAGCAAGGGAGGCATGCCGACGACGGTCGACAGATTTTTTCTCTCTATTTTTTTCTTCCTTTTTTTGAATTGAATGAGTATATATGATGTGATTATCAAGGTCATGATCAGTGATACATGTTCAAGGTAGTTCTCAAAATTCTATAAATTACCACTGATTGTTGTGTGTCATGATTTGTGAATTTGGTATGTGTTCATACATGAGCAGTTGCATATTCATGTGATTCTCGAACTGTGATGTGTGAATTTGATATCCTCTTAGCTCATTTGTGAAAGGGTATTTCAGACATTCATTATTTGTAGGATCGAGTACTGTAATCAGAGGGGTGAATGATTGTAGTGAATTCTTTTTTATTTACCGAGGATGGTATGCGTTGGATTGAACCGACGACTAAAAACACCATGCTCATGCGAGATCCCTCCTAGTTGTCATGGTCGAATATGCTCTGATCTGTTGGCTACGTCCAAGTGAACGACATGTCACGTGATCAAAGAAGGTGAAGTCGATCTGGTCGAAAGAGTTCGACTATTGGATTTCTTCCATCCTACGACTTGAGAGCATCACACACTGCTTGGAATGAGAACAAGTCAAAAACTGCTCGGAATGAGAACTCGTCAAAGACGATGCCCAGAAAAACACGTTGCTAGCGATGACTAATCTTTCTTGGAATAGTTTTGATCCTTTATTTTTGAAACATTTTTTATGGCTACAAAGTGCCTTCACAGTACCCCTCAAACCCTAGTACAAAAACTCCAAAAGCCTTCTCCCGAAAGCCATTGCCTCAAAAAACCTCACATAACTCTTAGCATCTCCCTTCTTTTATATGCTAGAGCCCTAAATCTACTCCTCATAACCCGGACACAAAATCATATATGTTTCCGAATATCAAGGGACCTGAAACCCCTCCAAACACGAGTTTTTTCAAAATCTCTAAACCTTCCGGTTATAAGTACAATCAATAAGTCATCACGCATCGAAGCCTTCAGGACTGCACCTCTCGTAGCTTCTCCACGCATCATGTATCCACCTTTGATCTCCACGTCCACCAACGTAAGCCTGACCACCTCGTGACATCCTCGACCGCCTGAACCTCGGATTTCCCCCTCCTAGTCCCGGTCTTCCTCGTCATCGTCCATGATCGTCTCCACACCCATCCTGCACATGCAAAGACCAAAGAAACATTTTTCTGACACAAGTTCTCAAACTTGACCAATATCAGTTCACACACACATATCACACCCTCATTTATCAATAAGCACGAACCAGATCACCCATGATCTTAGTTTCTATGCTTTAAGAAAAAATAACTTGAGACCACTCAAAAGCGGTCTTATCATTGCAGACAGCCGATCGATCATTGGCCGATCGACATGAGTACTCGAGGTGCTCGAAGATTACAAGAATTGAAGCACTCGAAGCCTACGACTACCTACTGTGAAGATTACGGCAACCGATCGTGAAGCCTACGACTATCGACCGCAAAGCCTACGACTACCGATCATGAGGGCTACGACTATCAATCGCAAAGCCTACGACTATCGATCATGAGGTTTACAACTATCGACCAGGCACTGTAGCTTTCGACTATCGACTATGCACTGTAGCTCCGACCATCGACCATGCATTGCAGCTTCCGACCATCAACCATGCATTGTAGCTTCCGACCATCGACCCGGTATTGTAGGTTCGACCACTGACCATGCACTGTACCTTCGACTACCGACCATGTATTGTACCTTCCGTTCGGACAACTCCGAATGCCCTTCGTACTCGGTACTCGAAGCTACAACACTCGTAATTCGGTCGAAGTCTAGCGGCGAGAGGGTCATCGAGTATCCCCGTTTGGACCACCCAAACTTAATATTCCAACAACCAAAACTTTCACAAATGCATATTTCAATGCAACCCAAAAATCAATTATTCATCATTACAAAATTTACGACCTGTCCACATGGTCTAACATTATTGAAGACAATAAGCTAACCCAAGAAAAAGCCAGACTACAAAACATGTTGGCTTGGCTTAAAAGCTATGTGCTTATAAGCTGATTTAGCCAAAAATATAGCTTTAAGGTATAAGCCAAAAAATCTAAACCTAAACAAATAGGACCTTTGTGGACCTGACCCATAGACCGCAATGCTCGTCTTGTCAAGCGTCGTTTTGGTCCTTCTCTTGCTGGAACTGTCCTTCTCTTGCTAGTTCCAGCGATCATCCCCCGTGCTGCTCAGCTCACTTTTCAGATGGTGCCACTGATACACTGTCTAAATCTCCTTGAGCTCGATTCTTGTGTACCAGACCAAGGTCTTGTACAAAAATTTATCTAAATCTCGCATGTAAAACATCTAGACAATTGACAAAATTCATCTCCATATACAAATCAGTGCTTTGATCGTGGTTTTTTTTAAATAATATGTATTTTTTTTAAAAAAATTTATAAAACTAGGGAGTCGTCCCAAAAAACTATAAAATCAAGTTCCTATCTGTTGGACCGAAAAGGCAACTAAAGGGGGGTGAATAGGAGCATGCTCACTTTTTTTATAAATAATTGATTCAATAAGATTTTACTCCAGTAGTATGGAAGCTATGGAGATCAATATACCAGTACAGCGGAAGACTAGTATTGAATCCAATTTAACTCCCTAAGCAATACGACAAAAATCAATACAAGCTAAAGCAATTCAGTGCTGGGCAGTCGGACCGCTGGGTCAATGGCGGTTGGAACGCTGACCCCTGGCGGTCTGACAGCTGGCCTAAAGAACAAATCAAACAGCCTCTATGACTAAGTTGCAAATAGATAAAACTTTTAATCTACAACTCCAAACTCGATGAAACTTAGAACACATCTTCTCTATAATGTCAGAAACCTATTCCAATCAAAGATTATGGAAATTCTTGGAAGAATTATGATCATTTTCCATTTGAGAGGAGGATGGTTCAAAATCGAGTCAAAACTAGATCCAAAAACTTACTCGTGGGTGATTGATGATCAAGATGATCCTAGATATGTTCCCACATGTCACAGCAAGCTAGATCACGTAAAGAAATCAATAAAAAAAACTCACGAATCAAAGAAAGACTCAAATTATCAAAACGAGAGAAGGAAAGCAATGAGACCAAATATTGATCAAACTTTTTTTGGATTGATTTGATATGATTTGGGTTTACAGCCACACCATCAATGGAGGACAAAACTCAATCTATAAGCACGAAATCACATCAAAACTCTCTAGAACCCTAACCTCCACAAAACCTCTCCCTAAGCAAATTAGGGTTTCAAAATAACAAAAGAGACGAGATAGGGGGGCAGGCACCACGCTCCTCTATTTATAGTGGAGGCTTAGATCTTCTAGAAGTTTGACTCAATTGGGCTCTCGTTAAGGCTCAAAACAAACGGGTCACATACGCACGTATTTTAATACACCGTCTTTATCTCCTCTTGACCTAATTAGCTATACCTCGCGCCGTCTTGCGCTGCGGATTAGCCAATAGGTCACCCTTGTCCATCTTGCACCACGCTTGAGTTCATTGACCTCACCCGACATCGTCAATCGTTCTGGACCTCAACTCTCCAAGCCTAGTCCCGATCATCTTCGTCGTTAACCACCAAGCAACCTGCACAATAATAGACAAGTAAACCGAATCCGGAACAAGTTCTTCAGAACTTGACCCATGTTAGTCAAAACATGCATCATGCAATACATATGCACTGAAACTCATGACTT
This sequence comes from Hsuehochloa calcarea, assembly GCA_036346395.1. Taxonomy (NCBI): domain Eukaryota; kingdom Viridiplantae; phylum Streptophyta; class Magnoliopsida; order Poales; family Poaceae; genus Hsuehochloa; species Hsuehochloa calcarea. The sequence continues at coordinate 21,345,002 of CM070609.1, read as the reverse complement.
TGACATAACAACCAAACATCGCCTCCACGAAGGACGGCGATCCAAGTGAAAACCGGTCAGACCGCCGTCATGGTCGGTCTGATCGCCCACCCTGGCCGGTTTGACCGCCAGTTGGGACTTAGCCGAATTTATCCTCTGAAAAACCGAAACCTACTAGAATTTTTAAACGAATATAACTTTTGACTGGAGATTCCAAAAATTATGGGACCAAGTGCAATAGAATCCCCTCTCTTGCCTACACCCTCTATTTTTGGCCCAGCTCAAAACACCACTTCCTGAAGTTGGTCGGTCCGATCACGCTATGGTTGGCCGGATCGCTTAGGCTTGGCTCGATCGCCGGCTTGGCTTGGCCGACCGCCAATGGCCCGACAAAGACAAACAACTTTGCTGAAAACACGTGAAACGACAAACCTTTAACGCCATTGCCAATTACCACATCATCATAAGATCAGGAGCATATCCCCATGATATCCACACTATCTCCAGTTCATCTGACGACGGGCAGGACTCTGAACAGTAGGGAAAGTTCCTGTAAATATAGGAATTTTTAAATATAGCAAATGATCTTAAAAATTACGATTTTTTTTGTGGAGCCTTCCGACATAGTGCACTTGCTTATGTAATTTTTTTATATAATTTTATCCATTCTGCATGTTTCTACAAAATTCATTTAAGTGTATTGTTTGTAGGAATTTATAAATATATAAAACGAGGTCCAAAAATTATGAATGTTTTTGTGAATGCTCCTTATAGTATAATTAATTTTTCTATAATTTTATATGTTCTAAAATTGTCTAAAAAATTAATGGTTTACACAATCAAGTACACTGTGTGAGAAAACCTAAATCCAGAATTTTAGAGATAATTTTAGAATATATAAAATTTTAAAAAAATTACACAATCGATCAATTCCTAGGAACCTGTCACCAGTTCATCTAGTTTTGTAATTCGCGACAGAGACATAATTTTGTAATTTTTTAGGGCTTCTCCCTAGTATATATATATATATATATATATATATATATATATATATATATTTGATCGTGTATTCTTTGCTTCTTCATATCGTTTTTAAACGAAAACCTTACTGTGTATCCACGGTACTAACACTCTTTAGCCTGTACAAGGAGAAGACATTGGAAACCGTGTGCAAATGTATCCATTTCAGTATACGAGCCCCAGAGAACAGAGATCTCAATTACAAGTGTTGCAGCTGCTGTAGGCGTCTACTAATTGTTGAAGGCAGTGCAATCTCTTCTGATCTCCCCGTGCTTGCCGGTCTTCACTCCGACCCTCCCCAGCTTGACCATGGCTTCCTTGAACGCCTCGAAGAAGAGCGTCTGGTTCTTGGCGAAGCCCTTCACCGCTGGCCGCGACGCGCCGTCGGTGTACATCGCCTGGTCCGAGGTGAACAGCCCCAGGCCGCCCGCGAGGTTGGCGTAGTAGGTGTTGTCGAAGGCGGACGGGGTGACGGGGTCCATGTCGACGGCGATGGTCGGGCCGACGTTGGGCGGGCACGCCTCCATGAGCTGCTGCGCGTACGCCGGGTTGTACGACGGGTCCACCGTCCCGCCGCCGGCGCCGGAGCCGCTGTACCGGTACAGCCGGCCGGTGAAGCGCGTGCAGTGAGCGAACCCGACGGTGTGCGCGCCCGAGAGCGCGACCATGTCGAGCATGGTGAGGTTGTTCTTCGCGAACATGGCCGCGAGGTCCTCGACGTGCATGTCCGGCCCGGGCAGCTTGCCGGCGACGTTGCCGGCCTTGGAGACGAGCCCGTCCAGCCGGCCGAGCTCGACGGGCCAGTGCGGGCCCGACGACTGCCATGCCATTGCCATTGCCACCACCACGGAATCAGACATTGACATTGTCAGGACTCAGGAGCCGTAACCATGAGAAGACAGAGCTTAATTAAGAATTACCATGCTGACGACGTCCCTGGCGGCGATGGCGAGAATGTCGGCGCAGGAGACCACGCCGGGGCACTTCTTCTCGACCTCGGCCTTGGCCCGCACCACGGTGTCGAAGCCGTCGCCGGCCAGGGACATGTTGTCCGGCGCGTCCTTCTCGGCGTCGTTGTTGCGGAACGCGATTATGACCGATGCGTCACAACCCTGTAAATGTAATTCCCCAGAAGCATGTCTCACGTCCATTTTCACTCAGTAGTTCACAAGAGAGTGACATTGGACTTCCATACGGTTTTCAAAACCCAATATTTACTATTAATTTTAATTATAATATATTGCAAAACATAACATTTTCATATGTCTAATCTAAATATTTGTGAAAATATCACTATTTTGTGATGGGAGGGAGTTTAAAATTTGGAATTTTGGAAAATCAAATTAATTTCGTGAGAATGACGAATGACGACGTGGACCGCATGAAATTCGCTTTCGCCACGTCGGAAACAACAAACGTCCAGTAGGGATGCCCGGCAAATCTGACCTGAATATTTCATAATTCAGTCCAGTTGACAGAAAGGTCGTGCAGTCACATGGCAGAACCGACGAGTGCGTGATTTGGAGCCAATCGAGTTGGCATTCGTAGCAATAATCTACTACCACCTAACCTCTCATACTAGCACCATCTCTCTCTGCTGAAATGCTGAGACTAACAAACCAAATTCACTTTGATCTCAAATGAAACAAATGGCTGGCTTAGCAAATGGGACATAATACAGAGACACTAAGACTGAGACAAGCTGCTGATGTCGCCGAGCTGAAAAGTCTGAAAAGCAGCTGCAAGTTGAGCTGAAAAGTTTGCAAGGTTGCAAATGCAATTAACTATTCTCCTGAAAGTTGAAATCCTTTTAATTCTTGATCAAACTAAAGTTCTATCAATAACGAAACAATGAAACTTTCACCGGACAAATCTGAATCAAACGCTTTGCATCCTTAAAAGAAGTCAAAGAACACAGTAAAGATGCCGTGTACTGCCGCCAAATACCAATGCGCAATCGCAGGCACTGATCGATCTCACTCACCTCGACGAAGCAGTCGTGGAAGAAGAGCCTCAGCGTGGCCGGGACCGTGACAAAGGTCTCCTTGACCTTCTTGGCCACCGCCGCCCGCACGATCGACTCGACGTCGGGGCACGTCGACCGGTAGTGGTCCGGCGACAGCTTCGCCTCGCCGAACGGCGCCATTGCGGCCACCACCACCACCGCGGCGAATAAGTAGCCGCCTCTTCTCCATTGCTCCATGGCCTTGGAGCTCAACAAGCGGTGGTGCTTGGCGTGTGCGTGTCTTGGATTTTGGTTCCAAAGGGAAGAAGGCAGGCACGGACCAGTGACTAAAAGGCTGAGACTGATGGAGACAGGAGGGGTGGAGCAATGTATACAGTAGTGGCCAATGGGGCAGTGAAAAAGGAGAGATGCTGTACATGAAACAGAATAGAGAGAGAATTGTGTTCTCTTTTGTAGTAGTCTGTATCACCAGATTAAATAAAAGTATTAAAAGATTATTTGTTGTCTACAATTTTGTAACCGAATGTATCATCATAACCCACTGTATAAACTGTCTACAAGTGATATAAAGAGTTATTATAGACAACAGCTATCCGTACCATTGTATATGCCCTTACTACCGCAATGTTTAACCTAAAAATAATAAGCTACATAGTTCATACAAAGGTATACAATATCAACAAGGTTGTGGCTAATGGTTACAGTTTGTCTTATTAGCTACTGCATGTTACATGGATTTACATGTAGATTTTTCTGGGATTTAATTTCGCGGCGAGGGGGCTGTAGTACTGACTCCGCTCACCACACCTATAGTACCTCCTTGTACATGTTTTTGGGGTCCGAATACACTATTAATAATTAAGATACTACCTTTAATATATCTACCATTTTAACATTGTTGCTCATAAATTTATATACCAATTTAGATTACTTATGAAATTTAAATATGTGTTGATTACGTTACTCATAATAACTTCATCTCACTAGTATCCCATCTATTTTTGTCCGGGTACGCATTGTTCGTGACCACTTTGGTGCTCATCCCTGAGGATGATTATGACCTTCAAAATATCAGGGCAAAGTCAGGGGATGAGTACTACTGAACTGGTCTTCATCTCCGGGAATTTGCATGATGACCAAACTTGACCCAGTTTTCAGCGTTCGATTCCGAAATTGGCGGCCCGATGACCCTTGATATGTCACCGTCACATGCATCAAGACTCGGGCTATTATTAAATTCTCAAAACCCTCACGGATAGTGTTATGGTGGAGCTCACACCTTCTTGAAAGGTTTCTCATGTGGAATTGCTCTCTAGGAAATGCTGACACTAATACCTGATCTCTTGTATCAGTAATACTATTAATTGACCACTTTAAGAGTATAGATTAATAGATTATGATCATGGCATTGATACGTGTCACTGACGGCTTAAAGAATGATTGGTTAGAGATTCCTCACTCGATGTTAGTGAGAGCCTGAGAGGGCCATGCCAAATTGCCAAATCATATTGGACTTTGAAGTTTGAGCTGTGAATAGCAATGTTCCTTATGCCTATCGGTTTGAACAGTTGTGCTAATCATTATCTGTGAAATCATTATCCAAGACTCGATCAAATCTAGTCAGAAAAAGGAATTGTGGGTAGTGAGGCTGCACATGGGTTCCAACTGTTTCATGACCAGATGGTGAAGTATAGCAACAAACCAGCGGGCATCATCTCCTTGGTATCATCTGAGCTTTTCTAAGTCCAGACAGTAACAGCAGAATCAAAGAAGCTTAAATAATGCAGACTAAATAATTTCTCATCATTGAAAAGATGGTTTGTGATTGCCATACAAAAGCTAGCAGGTTTGGCCGGCAGTGCTCCTTTCAGTCCAGCCTTTTTGTTGTTGTTCAGAAACTTCCATATCAGGAGTTGAAGCTTAGGGGTCCTTGTTCTTTGAAAGAAAAAAAAACTTGCTTCAATACTTTCTATGACTGCCAAGCAATCTTGTACTTTGATGGCTTAAAAGATTTTAAGATTAATGGTAGCACTTATCACCAAGTATACAAGAGCAGGTGGATATCGTAGCTGAATTCAAACTAATCAGAACAAAAAGATCATAGAAGGCAAGTTAATGCTGCACAGTACCGTGTCAACTGAATTACACAATTCTGGAACAAAAATGAATGAATACTTGAACGGTGTGTAGCAAATCTTGCAAACATACAATGCAGTACTGAAATCCAGTTGGGTTGGTGAGTATAAGGAACTAGCAGACAATTAGACCCTAGATGTCCCCAGCTTACGCTCAAAGAGGCGACGAAGTAAGTAGACCTGCACAACACTGGCTGCAATAAGGGCAGCTGATTCGAAGAGTGCCTTGTGAACCGCCCTCTTGCTCATGTTCTCGTTTACTGCATAGGGAAGGAGAATATTGCACTTTTAGCAACAAAAAACATTTAGCTGGCAATGTCAAATTTGTACCAGAAGATTAATAGCTGAGAAGTCATGGTAAATAGTAAATACAAAATGCTGACATGGCAATAGCAATGTGTTGGACATCAGGGCAAAAGACTGCAGTGGAAGGACTGGCAAAACATGAGGTTTACACAAAATATAACTTGACATGCGTTCTTAAGTTGCTAATTAGTCGAGTACACAATAGTTCACAAAATTCAAAACCAGACGTCCCTTCCCAAGTTGGTAAATGGTAGTGACCCTAGCTGAAGATGGTTGCGTTGGCACCTTCGGCCTAAATGATTATATAAAAGGCTGGAGCTCCTAATGCAGGGCAAATTATTGGTAGTAAAGCAACAGGAAAGTCACAGTGGTTTTTACTATTTAGAGAGAGAGAGGACAACATGAGAGCCTTACATATTACAATTTACTAGTATTTTGAATAGCGAGAATGGCAGGAGAAACTTACATATTGCTTGGCGGTCCGTTTGGGCCTCTATCCAGTGCTGTTCGAACTGAATTTTGTAGAGGGCTTCATCCAACTTCGCAATTTGTTCAAACAAAGGACCAAAATGCTCTACATTTTTCCAGAAGAATGGAATCAATGGCATGTTGCTTGTTGGACTAGTTAAAGGAAACTACAGTGTACAGAAACTCTTACCATCCTTGGCATGCTGGTCAAAATATGAAAAATGACCATGAACATCAAAGTCTACAGTTTCATGATATGTGGACTTATTGGTGAAGCAGAAGCAATGGACACCTCTCTTGTGAACTATGAATTCGAACTTATCACTAGTCTTGTCGCGAGAATCATGGATTTAATTGCCATTAGGATCTTTAACCTGCCATAAATCAAGATTGAATCAGCTTTGCGGTGGCTGTGACTTATAATGAATAGCTTAATTAGTACACAGATAATGAATTGCTGCTGGGATGCTCAATAAACTATCTGAGTGAATTATTATTAAAAATCAGGCACAACTCAGGATGCATCACCGGATCGATGGTGCTACAAACAATATACATCATGATGTAGATTAGATGTACTTATGTACATGGGCCAACATATAAGATATAAAGAGTAATTCATTTGTTGAAAACTAATCCTTATTACAAAGTAAAGTACGCTAACTATTAACCAACCAATCCCAACTGATTAACCGATTCCATCCATGGAAGAAACCTTAGATTTCTATGGATAGGAAAAAAATGTTCTAAATACTAGGCCTATTTAGCAAGAATACAACTACTCTCTCCAACTGCAAAGCATGAACACAACTAAGAGGCAAAAAGTATCATTTAGTGCAACCAACACATCGGAATGAGTAGAACTGTCGCAGTAATATTTTGCTACCAATGCACGGAAACCCAGAGCACAACACAACGCCACACGCCAAGCAAGATGGAACGACGTAAGTGGAGAGCTTTCAAGGGTCCAAATAATAGACAGTGTGCTCCCCTTGTTCTTTATGATTAATGTTCAATACTTCCATTGTCAAACTATAAACATGAAGGTAGTTAGCCAGTTATTGTTCCTTACAAACAATGCAAGCAACATTTCCACCATACTATGTACAATTGTGGTATATAACATGAAGAGAGGGGGGTAGGAATGGAAAAGAGAAAGAAGATCATACCACAAGATCCACACCATCCTCGGTATAATGCCACGGGGTGTCCGCCTTGATCACAACAAAGGATACATGAACTGTATCCCCTTCATACTCAACATTATGAGAGAAGAACTCTTCCCTATCGATCACGAAACGAATAGCCACAGCAGGGCGCAAGAAAGGCACAAGACGTAGAACAAGAAATAACCCAATCTCAAACTCCTCCCCTCCATCGTCCTACTGGAAGAAGCACAAAAGTAATGAAATTAGACCATGTCCAGCGACTGCAGCTATACGATGGCATTGAAGAAAATCGGACTAAAGATTTCACCTCAAAACACTGACGATCCAGGCCATTAACTTGGAGACGAACTGTAACATCCTGTTTTAGCAATTAGGTTTTCAAAATCAAAAATTTGGATTTCAAATTTTCTAATCCGGCAAAAGCAATCTCAGTGGATTGCTTACCTCAGTTCGCGTGCCGCCCTCTCTCCCCAATCGCCGCGCTTGCTCCTCCCCCTTCTGCCGCCGACAGCCACACCACCCTCGCCCTGTCCCATCACCACCCCTCCTCCCCAATCCGCTTCTTCTGCGCCTTTCACCCGCTCCCGTCACCTCCTCCGCTCGGCTGCAGCGCCCACTCCCTCCGTCCTGTCTCCATCGCCGCCTCGGGACCCCGCAACTCTCCTCGCCCTCGCCTCCGCAGGCTATAAAAGCCGAGCCCTCCTTCCTCCCCCTCCACCCCTTCACCTCCAAAGATTGGCGCTGCTGCCCGCTGGCCAACACCGCCTCGGTCCCGTCGCCTCCTCCTTCGACTCCAGCCTCGGCTCGACCCGGCTTGGCCTCGCCCGCGCCCTTCCTCCTCCGCCTCGGCCACCGCCTGCCGCGCCCTCGCCTCTCTCTCTCTCCCCGCTCCTCTCCTCTCTCTCGGCGCGAGAAAGCGACATTAACGCCAGTGGCAGAAGATACAGTGGGCCTCTGAAAGCATCTAGGCCCCTAAAACGTATTTTGGTAATTAATGACATTATGTGAATATGAGACTAACATGTTTGTTGAAGTGATTACAAGGCATAGTCCCAAATGACAAAGTGAAACCAAGGAGCCGCATGTCAAAGAATGTTGAAAAGATGGAGTTGATCTCAAAGACAAGGTACAAATAGACTAGGACCCTTTGAATTTTACTGGTCTTTGAGTATGGAGGAAGACCGGATTTTAGGATAAATGTCGTACTATTAAGGGAGCTTGTCTAGTAGCTTGAAAGCATCTCATTATGCCTTTGGATCAACTTAGGATCATGCATTGTCTTTTGGTTTGGTTTTAAAGTAAAATCTTTCTCTGTGTAAAATCGGAAGTTCCGCTATACGTGCGGAAATTCGATTATCGATGATCCAAAATGCGCGCTTGATTTTTCCGAGAGCATCCGGTTTGGGACTTAGCCGATTTTCGAGGTGCGGAAGTTCCGCAATGATAAGAGCGGAAGTTCCGATTATCGGATGATCCAAAAATACGCGCTTGATTTTTCCAGAGAGCATCCGGCCGGACTTAGCCGATTTCGAAGCGCGGAAGTTCCGCAATGATACGAGGAAGTTCCGATTATCGGTTGTTCAAATATTTGCGGTCGGTTTTTCCAGAGAGTACCCTTTTAGGGACTTAGCCGCTGCAAGCGCGTAGTTCATTGTGGAATAAAGCGAAACTTCCGATTATCTAAGAACCAAATCTAGTTGGCGAAGTTCCGCATATAAATCCAACGGCTAGTTCGAGCATTTAATGCTCACCGTAATGACCGCTGAAGCACTCGATTGAAGGCGGAAGTTCCGCACCTTACACGCGGAAGTTCCGATTTCCGAGTTTTTGCTCGATTTTTCGCATAACGGTCATATTTGGTTGTGGGGTATAAATGCACCCCACCACTCAAGGACGTGTTGTTGAGCATTCATTCAATTCATTTGAGCCTTGAGCACTCCTCTCACTCCTCATTTACTCTCTTTGCACACATTTGTGAGGTAGTGAGCAAGAACAAGAGCATTGCATTATTAGTTGATCCTTTGGCTCGTGATTGCCGTCAAGTGAAGGTCAAGGTCTATTCTCTTGGTGCTTGTCGGCACCTAGACGACTTGGCGGAGGTTGCTCGGTGATCTCTTCAAGAAGCTTGTGAAGAGACCCGCTGTTTGTGATTGGTTGGTGTTCACCAACTCCGAGAGGAGGAAGAACAACCAAGTGATCGAGGGTAGGCTTAATTTGTGGAGCCGGCTTGAGTGAATCAAGCTTCCTCAACGTGGACTAGTGAAGATCGACAAATCTTCGATACCACGGGAAAAACCCCCTTGTCCTTGTGCGGTTAATTCTTGTCTTTACTTATTGCACTTATTTTTGGAGCTCATAGATTGTGATAAATATCTTTGCTTATGTCCTATTGGTAAGGTTTCATCAATTGGCTTGTTTGATTCTTGTTATATGCTCAAAAAGGCCAAAGATGGAAAAGTGATTGCTAGGTTTGTTGGCACCTCAATTTTAGGTGTTAAGAAGAATGCTATTTGGGTGCCCAAATCTTTGATAACTAACCTCCAAGGACCCAAACAAATATGGGTACCTAAAAGAACTTTATTTCTTTTGTAGGTGAACTACAAGACCGGTGGAAGGCATTGGGTGCTCGATAGTGGATGCACTCAACACATGACCGGAGACCGGAAAATGTTCACCTCATTTGAGAATGAGAGCGGAAATGAAAAGATCACATTTGGTGACAATAGCAAAGGAAAGGTGATTGGCTTAGGTAAAATTGCTATCTCAAATGACCTTTCCATTTCAAATGTATCTTTAGTGGAAACATTGAATTTCAATTTGCTATCCGTTGCTCAATTATGTGATCTTGGATTAACTTGCTCTTTCTCTAAAAAGGAAGTTACTATTTTTAAGGAAAAAGAAAATGAAATGATTTTTAAAGGTTTTAGATTTGGCAATCTCTATTTGGTTGATTTCTCCTCAAATGAATCTTGTTTGAAAACTTGTTTGATTGCAAAAACCTCAATGGGTTGGTTATGGCATAGAAGATTAGGTCATGTGGGAATGATTCAACTTAAAAAACTCAAGCTCTCTCACTAACACACTCCTCTCCCCCTTTGTCATCAAGGGCCAAAAGGTTCACTCCGCAGGAGGATCTTGTGGAGGAGCAACAGGAGGATCAGCAGGAGGACCACCAGGAGGAGAGCGAAGGCGACGCCACCAAACCCAACAGCGGAGGAAATCGCTCTGCGAATCTGGCCGAAGCGCATCAAGATCGCGGTGTGGGCGTCAAGCTCGAAGTGGTGGCGCGCCAAACGCATCCAGCCTGGAAGAGGTCGTCCGAAGGCCTCCGAGACGCCTTCATCTCTAACAAGGTAGCATAAATTTGTTCCATGGTGGCTTGACCTGGAGGAGCAAAGAAGAGTTGACTTCAGTTCTTTCTGCCGAGGCGCGAAGATTGGCAGAATGGAGGACCTTCTCTTGGCTTATAGAATTTATGAGTTGAAGGTGTGGCTCCATTATAGCCGTCTGTCGAATGATCAAGATCATAATGTATGGTGCAAAGTTTATCCGCTGACTCGATCATTCTTTGTGCTCGCTATCTCCTTATGATGACATCTATGACATCGAATTTTCTCCCATGCATGATGCAATCCAAGATGTTCACACATGTCCCTAATTGCATCATAGTTCACTTTTGGTAAAATGGTGTGATTGATGATCGGCCAAGCTAGGGATAGGGAAGACACATTATCTTGCCAGAATAAACCTCGTGTAGTGTCATAGAATTGATCAAGGCGCAGTGAGGAGAATCGTCTATCATATATTTGCTCAAATTAAGCTGATCGATATTCAAAGCATTTGCAAAAGCACGCTTTGTGCAAGAATATCTCATCGTCTTCGTCATCCAAGTGAGCTAAGAAAAATCGGGAATGCATCGCGTGGCATAGAATCTGTCGGATGATCTCATCATCGTAGTTGCATCTTAGTGCCACAAAATTATGAATCACTCATTGAAAAAGAGCCTATAGGTACCCTCATATTTATCAAGCTCGCTGAGGTAGGACCAATTAATGCACTTGTGATCGACAAAGGGTTTGTTTGGTCCATAGAAAGATCATAGACTTGCCTTCGAAACTTTGTATGAAATCGAGGTCATCACAATTTCGCAGTGAATACGATCTTTAATTCGAAGAAGAGTGTGTCGTCGCCGTGAGTGCCTTAAGATCAATTTCAAGCTCTTAGGCTCTCTAACTCCTCATCAGACTTCAGATTGGACCCTTCACCGATGCACTTTCTTACATTTCGAATTTTCAGATGACTCTCTTTGATCCTCAATTTCTTTCAATTCTTCTCCGCCTTAAGGTGGATTTTTGAAGAAGATGGGCGCTACGAATAGCTCTTTGGGACAAGATCCTTTGTCCTAGGCATCTTCAAAAACAATAACGAATGGAGTGTCAGGATGAATCAAAGGAAATGAGATTTTCTCGCTTCGCCAGACAATCGGAAGCTCAAGCACTTTGAACGCGGAACTACCGCACGCGAAGTTCCGCTTTCAACGGCGGAAGTTCCGATTATCCCGAGCCGATTCGTAAAATCTCATTTCCTTTGATTCATCCTTTGACACTCCATTCATTATTGTTTTTGAAGATGCCTAGGACAAAGGATATCGTCCCAAAGAGCTATTCGTAAGGTGCCCATCTTCTTCAAGAAATCCACCTTTAAGGCGAGAGGAAGAATTGAAAGAAATTGAGGATCAAAGAGAGTCATCCAAAATTCGTAAATGTAAGAAAGTGCATCGTGAAGGGTCCAACTGAGTCCGATGAGGAGTTAGAGAGCCTAAGAGCTTGAAATTGATCTTAAGGCACTCACAATGACGATTACACTCTTCTTCAATTAAAGATCAATATTCACTGAAATTGTGATGACCTCGATTTCATACAAAGTTTCAGAGGCAAGTCTATGATCTTTTCTATGGACCAAACAAACCCTTTGTCGATCACAAGTGCATTAATTGGTCCTACCTCAACGGGCTTGATAAATATGAGGGTACCTATAGGCTCTTTCAAATGAAATGATTCATAATTTTGTGGCACTAAGATGCAACTACAAGTGATGAGATCATCCGACGATTCTATGCCACAAAGGTGCATTCCCCGATTTTTCTTAGCTCACTTGGATGACGTGGACAATGAGATATTCTGCACAAAGCGTGCTTTTGCAAATGCTTTGAATATCCAAATGTTTAATTTGAGCAAATATATGATAGACCAGCTTCCTCTCACACCTTTGACTCAATTCTATGACACTACACAGAGGTTTATTCTCGCAAGATAATGTGTCTTCTCCTATCCCTAACTTGGTAAACCTGATCATCAATCACACCATTTTACCAAAAAGGAACTATGATGCAATTAGGGGACATGTGGAACATCTTGGATTGCATCATGCATGGGAGAAAATTCTATGTCATAGATGTCATCATAAGGGAGATAGCAGCACAAAGAATGATCGAGTCAAGCGGATAAACTTTGCACCATACATTATGATCTTGATCATTCGACAGATCGCTATAATGGAGCCACACCTTCACTCATAAATTTATAAGCCAAGAGAAGGTCCTCCACCTCGCTAATCTTCGGCGCCTCCAGCAGAAGAACCTCAAGTCGAACTCACACGCCGCCGCTTCCTCCAAAAGGTCAAGCCACCATGGAACAAATTTATGCTACCTTGTTAGAGATGAAGGCGCCTCAGAGGCCTTCCAGATAATGACCTCTTCCAGATCGGATGCGTTTGAGGCGCCACCACTTCCGTGCTTGACGCCCACACCGCTGGGCCTTGATGCGCCACCAGATTCTGCAGAGCGCTTCTCCACTGCTCGGGTTTGGTTTGCCGCCTTCGCGCCTCCTCCCGTGGTCCTCCCGCCGATCCTCCCGCTGTTCTCCTGCTGATCTTCCCTGTTGCTCCTCCGCTGATCCTCCACAAGATCCTCCGCGGAGTGAACCTTTGGCCCTTGATGACAAAGGGGAGAAGAGTGTGTTAGTGAGAGAGCTCGAGTTTTTTAAAGGGGAACCTATCTATTATAATATTGTAATATATTGCTGTCATTTTGACTATGGTTTGTAATGACTTTGTTTGACAATTTGTTGCTTATGATGATATATTTTGTTATCTTATATTTTTGTTGTACTTGGATCTTTGATTAATGATGAATGACCATGTGATGTGAATGCTCTATCTTTTTTGTCATTTGTTCTCTTCCAAGTAACAACGTTCTACAGAAACTCCGCCGAAATTTCCTGAAAATCCAAACATGTGCTTTACATTATCTTCTACTCAATTTGCACATGTTAAGAGAGAGCTTTCTGTTTCAAACCAACTATCTCTCACATCTTTTTTGTGTTGTCATCAATTACCAAAAAGGGGGAGATTGAAAGCATCTAGGCCCCTAAAAACTGTATTTTGGTAATTAATGACATTATGTGAATATGGGACTAACATGTTTGTTGAAGTGATTACAAGGCATAGTCCCAAATGACAAAGTGAAACCAAGGAGCTGCATGTCAAAGAATGTTGAAAAGATGGAGTTGATCTCAAAGACAAGGTACAAATAGACTAGGACCCTTTGAATTTTACCTGGCCTTTGGAGTATGGAGGAAGACCGGATTTTAGGATAAATGTCGTACTATTAAGGAGGAGCTTGTCTAGTAGCTTGAAAGCATCTCATTATGCCTTTGGATCAACTTAGGATCATGCATTGTCTTTTGGTTTGGTTTTTAAAGCAAAATCTTTCTCTCTGTGCAAAATCGGAAGTTCCGGCGTTATACGTCGCGGAAGTTCCGATTATCTGATGATCCGAAAAATGCGCGCTTGATTTTTCCAGAGCATCCTGCCGGACTTAGCCGATTTCTCGAGGTGCGAAAGTTCCGCAATGATAAGAGCGGAAGTTCCGATTATCTGATGATCCAAAAATACGCGCTTGATTTTTCGAGAGAGCATCCTGCCGGACTTAGCCGATTTCTCGAAGCGGAAGTTTCGCAATGATACGAGCGGAAGTTCCGATTATCGCTGTTCAAATATTTTGGTCGTTTTTTCCAGAGAGTACCCTTTTAGGACTTAGCCCTTTTCGCAAGCGCGTAGTTTCATTGTGGAATAAAGCTTAACTTCCGATTATCTAAGAACCGAATCTAGTTGGCTAAGTTCCGCACATAAATCCAACGGCTAGTTCGAGCATTTAATGCTCACCGTAATGACCGCTATAAAGGCACTCGATTGAAGGCGGAAGTTCCGCACCTTACACGCGCGAAGTTCCGATTTCCGAGTTTTGCCTCGATTTTACGATAACGGTCATATTTGGTTGTGGGGTATAAATGCACCCCACCACTCAAGGACGGTTGTTGAGCATTCATTCAATTCATTTGAGCCTTGAGCACTCCTCTCACTCCTCATTTACTCTCTTTGCACACATTTGTGAGGTAGTGAGCAAGAACAAGAGCATTGCATTATTAGTTGATCCTTTGGCTCGTGATTGCCGCTGGTGAAGGTCAAGGTCTATTCTCTTGGTGCTTGTCGGCACCTAGACGACTTGGCGGAGGTTGCTCGGTGATCTCTTCAAGAAGCTTGTGAAGAGACCCGTTGCCGGTTGTGATTGGTTGGTGTTCACCAACTCCGGAGAGGAGGAAGAACAACCAAATGATCGAGGGTAGGCTTAATTTGTGGAGCCGGCTTGAGTGAATCAAGCTTCCTCAACGTGGACTAGTGAAGATCGACAAATCTTCGATACCACGGGAAAAACCCCCTTGTCCTTGTGCGGTTAATTCTTGTCTTTACTTATTGCACTTATTTTTGGAGCTCATAGATTGTGATAAATATCTTTGCTTAGAGTATCTTGCTAATTTGGGTAATTTGATCAAGAAAATTTAGAAACCTCCTATTCACCCCCTCTAGTCGGTTATCCTTGATCCTACACCGCCTCATTGCATGGTGCCGCTAGCAGTGGGCCCTCACTGTCTTGTGTTGCCGACGGGCAAAGCCCTCGCCATCGTGGGCCTTGCCGCGCGCGTGGACTTGGTCCACAAGCATAGTGCCCGTGGACCGAGCACAGTGCTGCCACGTGTCAGCGCGAGAAAAATACAGATTTTCTGATTTATTTTTTAGTTGAAAAATCTGTTAAAAAGCTTCAAAAATTCATATCTTTTTCTGTATAACTCCAAAAATTATGAAAATTGTTTCTAAAATTTTCTAAAATCAAGATCTTGCTAATGGCACTGGTCTTGTTCATTTTGGAGTTCATTTATTATGAGTTTAATATTTATTTGCTCTCTTTGCTGTTGTATCTTTTTCCGGTACTTTCGTCCAATTAGGGTTCGAAGACGCCGGAGACCTCAACTTCGATCAAGCTCAAGAATACCAAGACCTCGCTGCCTTTAACCAAGGCGAGTCAATACTTTGATCATTCTGAGCCTACATTTTATGCAAACTATGTTTATTTAAAATATCAAAGTTGCATGCTTTAATTTTGTAAACAATGATATGTTAAAGCTTAAGGTAGTTAAATACCCATTTGCTGATTAATTACTTATTAAGTCATCCTTTGATAATTGAATCTAGTATTCTTTGTCACCCTAGTAAATATATGGTAAATACTAGTATAGGTTGTACTTAAGCGACATGCTAGTCTTGCTTAAGTACCGGGACAATAAACGTCCCAATCATCATCCTTTAAACATGAAAAATGGTTTTGGGCAGTCATTGGATGTAGATGGTGATGTGTTGCGTTAATTGATTTCCTTCCCAAAACCCTAAAACAACTTGTTAGTACCCATCGGGACGGATGGAAAGAGTGGTGGAGTGCGGACGTAGACGAGCATGGTTGGTATGTGGTATGATCGCCCGGATGAATTAAGGACTTAATCTTGTCATGACCTCTTGTGTAAAACAAGTACAACCGCAAGTCTGCAAAGTGCAACTTGGCTTAATAAATTATTGAACCCTGAATGTCATCCCACAACTGGTGTTTAGAAGTATGCAAGCGGCATGACGTATGCTAGCTTGAATGGGACACCGAAAACGGTGAAGTTATCAGCTGCGCTAGTCGTTGTGGTAGGGGCAGTGCGCTAGTCGTTGTGGTAAGCATCCGCACAACTTATGGAATTGGTCATAGGGGTGAGATGACGAAGGGGCAAGGTAGTTTGAAACGTTACTGTGACGATCGCTCAACTACATGACTAAGGAATCATGTGGGGTAACGAGTATGATTATCTCTTGTGGGTACAGTGTACAACCTCTGCAGAGTCTAAACTGTTTAAACAGCCGCGCCTACGGTCAAAGGCGGACATGGGAATTTAACCTAAGTTAGTTCTATTTCAAAAACCTTTGTGGGTGGAATGGAAATGTGTTGGGCTCATCTAGCCCTTGTTTTGGATTTTTCCTGGGTAGCCTTACCCAGTGTTGATAATTGGTGGATGTAACCGCTATCAAAATTAAGCATGAGGTGGAGGTAACCTCTACTTTTCTCTTTAATGAAAATACAATTTGTTTAAAATGCTAAGTCATAGGGATTTGTACTTATGATAATTGAAAATGTTGCTTTAGCAAATAAACGAACATGAGCCATCCTTGTTAAGCCTTGCATGTATACTATTGCATTCGTGTGTTGGCTGTGAGACGTGTAGTTGTGCTTCTCTCTCTCGCCTTCCCAAACCCTCCGGATGATATGGAGCAAGGAGACTACACCTACTACGAGGATCCGAAGTTGATGGCCAGGAACCTCGAAGAGTAGTATAATTTTCGTAGTATCGGTCTCGCCAGATCTAGCGACTCATTTGGTACCTAGGTGCATCCTATATTATCGAGTTTTCGCAATATCGGATGTACAGTTTCCCGATCGCTTCGCCGTGGAGAGATGTGCCATCACCCCTTTTGCCTCTGTTGCGCTTCGCTACTTATGTGATGTAATCATTTGAGTTGTTTCGCCCTTATTGTAAAGTTGACCGACGCGTCTATGTAAACTCGATGTGTTAAGTTAATGGATGGTATGGTTTTTACGCCATGTATGAAATGATTGATGATGTATCTGTGAGCGCTATCTCTTGATCAGGAATAGCACAGCAATTTCAGAGGATTGGGATTAGAAAATCACCGATCAGACAGTGGTATCGTAGCGTCTGATCGTAGGATCCTTAGCTAGATCGTCGAGCCTAAGGACTTGTGTCATATTTTCAAAACTTAAAAAAACTTTGGCAAAATATAATGTATTTATTGCTTTTACTCATCACTCCTAGTTACGCACTTATCTCGGCATTCATTATGTTTTTCGACTTTTCTTCGCTTCAAAATTTTGTAGATGACCAACTCACTCTGTTGGGCCATGGGACCACTGTTCCCACGGAGAAACGCACACGGAGACTTGGCGACGCCCGTCACATTAATGCGATATCTCGGCTACACGCGCCTCCTCTTTAGAGACACATGGAGAGGATCATGGATCGCGAGTCTGAGCGATGGAGGTTTTCCTTCATGCCAGATTGGCGAGTTCACTCACACCTTTGTGGCGAGGCACCGTCGCGGCGTTATGGGCGCCGTCCAGATGCCGCCGAGACGCCTCCGCTCGCTGTCGATGCACGGGACCTCTCGCAGAATCTCCGTCCTCGCTACCACCGCTTCTCCCGATGGAGGAAAGTATCGAAGTATTCGACTCCGCGACAGCGACCCCGCCGACCCATCCATCAGCGCACACGCGAGCGATGTCGCCACATCGCCGCGCCGCCGGCGAGATCCGGCAACTCCGATGCTCCATCGAAGCTACGCCGCTCACAACCTCTCGCAACAACATGCTTGAAGCGACGAGGCTTATTTTGTTGCGATTCGGAAAGGACGCCGCCGTCGCAGCAGCTCGCCACGCCGCCGCCGCCACGGCGATCACCGCCTCAGCTCTAGCTTTCCTCCTCCTCGTTATCGCCGCCAGCCGACAGACGCCGCTCGAACAAACCGCCGCCCGAGAGCGCGCCGGATCGATGATCGCAAAGTCGGCGACGCCGCCGCAGCCGCCGCATTCGACCGAGAGCCCGATCATCAGCGCGATCTCGTCGTTCCGCTCCGCTCACGATCACCCACCATCGGCACCGATCGCTCGCGCGCCGCCGCCGGATTTGATGAGGCGCCCGCTCCCGGAAGCGGCACGCTTGTGGTAGCAAGCATTCGCTGGAGGAGTAGTTAGCTTAGATTAGCCGGTGCAGCAGCTTTTAGCTTTTGTTGCAAGCACCTTTTGTTCCTTCGTCTGTAGGCGTTGTGTTAGTATCGTGTGTCGTGGCTTAGATTAGCTTATAGGCTATGTTTCAGAAGTCATGTAACACCTAACCCTTTATTATTAATGCAGCCATTTCTGGCTTTGTATTGTTTGAGTTCGATCTTCTTGTTGGTTTAAGGTTCTATTGTGTGTACCTTAGAGGGCTAGAAAACCCTCATATACTTCCTTTTTGTTCTAAGCTTCAGCTGTTCTTCAGATGCCTCCTGGAAGAGCCGCCGCCCCAGTCCGTGGAGCCTTCGCAACCAGGGTTCAACCCAGGAGCTGCCCCGACTTAAGGCCAGGGTCCGAGTCAAAGCAAGAGTCTTCAAACTTCTCAAGCATCACGGTTTACCCCGACGCCAAACCGTGGCCAAGTGAACCATGTCACAGCCGAGGAGGCTCAGGACGCCTCAGGAGTGCTTATGGTACATTCCCTGTTCACACTCTTTAACTCAAAGGTTGGCAACAAAAGCATTTCAACAAATTTTCTTGAAACATTGCTTAGCAGAGCAGAAGAGTCAGACATTACTTGAGCCATGGAGTCTTTGGCTGGGGAACATTACTTGAGCCATGGAGGGGTTTGTCAAGCATGGCTGGGTCAGCAGATCTTGACCTTGGCTACGACCATTTCCACGACCTTTCCTACGGCTATGAAGGCTCCACTGATCGGGCATGGCTCTTCCAGAGGCATCTCAAGAACAAACCAAGCTTAGAACAAAAGGAAGTATATGAGGGTTTTCTAGCCTCTAAGGTACACACAATAGAACCTTAAACCAACAAGAAGATCGAACTCAAACAATACAAAGCCAGAAATGGCTGCATTAATAATAAAGGGTTAGGTGTTACATGACTTCTGAAACATAGCCTATAAGCTAATCTAAGCCACGACACACGATACTAACACAACGCCTACAGACGAAGGAACAAAAGGTGCTTGCAACCAAAAGACTGCTAAAGCAAACACCGCTGGCTAATCTAAGCTAACTACTCCTCCAACGAATGCTTGCTACTACAAGCGCTGCTTCCCGGAGCGGAGCGCCTGATCGAATCCGCGAAGTGGAGCGAGAGCGATCATTGCCGATGGTGGGTGATCGTGAGCCGAGCGGAACGACCGAGATCGCGGCCGATGATCGGGCTCTCTGTGGTCGAACGCGGCGGCAGGCTGCGGCGGCGCCGTGACGCTTGCGCTGCGGTCATCCGGCGCGGGCTCTCGGGCGGCGGTTTGCCGAGCATCCCTGTCGGCTGGGGCGGCGACAGCGGAGGAGGAGCCGAGCCGGGCGTGATCGCCGTGGCGCGCGAGGCGGGCTAGCTCGCGACGGCGCGGCCCTTTCCGAATCGCAACAAAATAAGCCTCGCCGCCCAAGCATGTTGTTGCGAGAGTGTCTGAGCGGGCGAGCTTCCAGCCGAGGAGCATCCGAGTTGCCGGATTCGCCTGCGGGCGCGTGCGGATGGTGGCGACATCGCTCGTGAGCCGCACCGATGGGTCGCGGGGTCGCTGCCGCCGAGTCGAATACTTCGATACTTGCCTCCATCGGAGGAACGGCGGTAGCAGGACTGAGATTCTCGCAGAGGTCCCCGTGCATCCAAAGACAGCGAGCGGAGGCGACTCGGGCAGATCCTCGACGGCCCATAACGCCGCGACGGGTGCCTCGCCACAAAGGTGCGAGGTGAACTCGCCAATCTCGCATAGAGGAAAACCTCCATCGTTCAGGACTCGTGGTCCATGATCCTCTCCATGCGTCCTCTGAAGAGAGGAGGGCGCGTGTAGCCGAGATATCGTGATTAATCGATGAAGGACGCCAAGTCTCCGCTGTGTTCTCCGTGGGAACAAGTGGTCCCATGGCCCAAACAGAGGTGAGTTGGCCATCTACAAAATTTTGAAATGTAAGAAAAGTCGAAAAACATAATGAATGCCGAGATAAGTACGTAACTAGGAGTGATGAGTAAAAGCAATAAATACATTATATTTTGCCAAAGTTTTTCTTAAGTTTTTAAAAATATGACACAAGACCTTAGGCTCGACTAGTCTAGCTAAGGATCCTACAACAGACGCTCGATACCAACTGTTTGACCTGCATTTTCTAATCCCGAATCCTCTCAGGAAAGCACTGTTATTCCTCGGATCAAGAGATAGCACTCACAGATACATCATCAATCATTTCATACATGGCGAAAAACCATACCATTCATTAACTTAACACATCGAGTTTACATAGACCGCGTCGGTCAACTTTACAATAAGGGCCGAATGCACCAAATGATTACATCACATAAGTAGCTGGTTTACAACAGAGGCAAAAAGGGGCGAGGCACATCTCTCCACAGTAAGCGATCGGGAAACTCAGGTACATCCGATATTACCCAAAACTCGATAATATAGGATGCACCTAGGTACCAATGAGTCACTAGATCTGGGCAAGACCGATACTACAGAAATTATACTACTCTTCAGGGCTCCCTTGGCCATCAACTTCGGGATCCTCGTAGTAGGCGTAGTCTCCTTGCTCCATATCATCTGGAGGGTTTGGGGGAGGAGCGAGAGAGAGTGAGCACAACTACCGTGCTCGCGAGCCAACACACAGAATGCAATAGTATACATGCAAGGCTTAACAAGGATGGCTCAGGTTCTTTTATTTGCTAAAGCAACATTTTCAATTATCATAAGTACAAATCCCTATGACTTAGCATTTTAAACAAATTGTATTTTCATTAAAGAGAAAAGTAGAGGTTACCTCCACCTCATGCTTAATTTTGATAGCGGTTACATCCACCGATTATCAACACTGGGTAAGGCTACCCAGGAAAAATCCAAAACAAGAGCTAGATGAGCCCAACACATTTCCATTCCACCCACAAAGGTTTTTGAAATAGAACTAACTCAGGTTAAGTTCCCATGTCCGCCTTTGACCGTAGGGCGCTACTGCTTAAAACAGCTTTAGACTCGCAGAGGTTGTACATCGCACTCCACAAGAGATAATCATACTCGTTACCCCACATGATTCCTTAGTCATGTAGTTGAGCGATCGTCACAAGAACGCTTCAAACTACCTTGCCCTTCCGTCATCTCACCCCTATGGCCAATTCCATAAGTTGTGCGTGATGCTTACCACAACGACTAGCGCAACTGCCCCGCCACAACGACTAGCGCAAATTGATAACTTCACCGCTTTTGTCCCATTCAAGCTAGCATACGTCATGCCGCTTGCACACTTCTAAACACCAGTTGTGGGATGACATTCAGGGTTCAATAATTTATTAAGCCAAGTTGCACTTTGCAAACTTGCGGTTGTACTTGTTTTACACAGGAGGTCATGACAAGATTAAGTCCTTAATTCATCCGATTCGCTCATACCACATACCAACCATGCTCGGTATACGTCCGCACCCACCACTCTTTCCATCCGTCCAGATGGGGTACTAGCAAGTTGTTTTAGGGTTTTGGGAAGAAAATCCAATTAACGCAACACATCAGCCATCTACATCCAATGACTGCCCAAAACCATTTTTCATGTTTAAAGGATGATGATTGGGATGTTTATTGTCCCAGTACTTAAGCAAGACTAGCATGTCGCTTAAGTACAACTTAAACTAGTATTTACCATATATTTACTAGGGTGACAAAGAATACTAGATTCAATTATCAAAGGATGGCTTAATAAGTAATTAATCAGCAAATGGGTATTTAACTATCTTAAGCTTTAACATATCATTGTTTACAAAATTAAAGCATGCAACTTTGATATTTTAAATAAACATAGTTTGCATAAAATGTAGGCTCAGAATGATCAAAGTATTGACTCGCCTTGGTTAAAGGCAGCGGGGTCTTGATATTCTTGAGCTTGATCGAAGTTGAGGTCTCCGGCGTCTTCGAACTCTAATTGGACGAAAGTACCGGAAAAAGACACAATAGCAAAGAGAGCAAATAAATACCAAACTCATAATAAATGAACTCCAAAATGAACAAGACCAGTGCCATTAGCAAGATCTTGATTTTAGAAAATTTTAGAAACTGGTTTCATAATTTTTGGAGTTATACAGAAAAAGATATGAATTTTTGAAGCTTTTAATGATTTTTCAACTAAAAACTAAATCGTAAAACTGGATTTTCTTTGACACGTGGCAAAGACTGCGTGTTTCGGCCCACGGCATCGTGCTTGTGGACCGAGTCCACGCCAAGACGGGCAAGACGGCCACGAGATTCGCCACCGTCACCGCACAAGACAAAGGGCCCACTCGCCGCTGGCACCGCAGATGGAGGCCCACTGCCGGTGCCGCGTGGCGTTATTAACGCGACGCTCGCTTTTCGCGCCGCGAGAGAGAGGAGAGGGAGAGCGGGGAGAGAGAGGAGAGGCGGTGGCGCACGGCACGGGCACGGAGGAGGAGGAGGAAGGGCGCGCGGCGAGGCCGGCCGGCCTGGGCGCCGAGCCGAGTCGGGAGGAGGTGGAGGAGGCGACGGACCGAGGGTGATGGCTTGAGCGGAAGCGACAGCGCCGCGCTTTGGAGTGAGTGAAGGGTGGAGGAGGAAGGAGAAGAAGGAGGGCTCGGCTTTTATAGCCATGAGGCGAGGCGAGGCGAGGCGAGGAGAGCTGGGTCCCGAGGCGGCGATGGAGACAGGACGGAGGTAGCGGGCGCTGCAGCCGAGCGGAGGAGGTGACGGGAGCGGGTGAAAGGCGCAGAAGAAGCGGATTGGGGAGGAGGGGCAGTGATGCGACAGGGCGAGTGTGGTGCGGCTATCGGCGGCAGAAGGTGGAGGAGCAAGCGCAGCGATTGGGGAGAGAGGGCGGCGGCACGCGAATCTAGGTAAGCAATCCACTGAGTTTGCTTTTGCCGGATTAGAAAATTTGAAATCCAAATTTTTGATTTTGAAAACCTAATTGCTAAAACAGGATGTCACACGAACATACAGCAACTGCCTCCCAAAATCACATTACTGTAGTTCAAGATTACACTAGCTATTGAGGTATTCAAGAAATGATTCACTCTCTATGACAATGCACCATGAACAAATTAACAGGTTCGAGATCCTAAAAAGTAAGAAGTGAATTAACATATCAGTTTCAGACAATTGCTTAATTCACATGATAAGAGGTACAAGTACAACTTCCACATAACTTAAAAACACAAACTACCCGTGGTGGCTCACGCAGTAACCTCTCCAAGCTACAAAATGCACAGTACCTAGGGTAAGAGATAAAACCTCCCTTCAAAACTGGGGCACAGGGGCACTGGCCATACGACGAGCCAAGCATTCCCGCTAGATCTAGACGGCTCCCAAAACCAAAAAAAATAAATAATCGGCGCGCATTGCCCTTGTCCATCAATTGGGGCAGCGAATTGAGAAGCCAAGATGCAAGTGGGGCATCAAAATTCGGGAGAAAACTAACAGAATAACAACCAGAAATCACGGAATGACCCAAGCAGTTCCAAGAAACACAAATCTTGCTAAAAAGAGAGAGAAATTTCCTTCAAAAAAAACTAACTCGAGCTGTTCCGCGCGACTAGTTCATTGGAAGGAGGGAATCCAAGATAGTAACAGAATTGAATCGCGCATTGGGGGAGATGGATCGAGCTGACCTTGGGCGCAGACCGGGAAACCAATATTTCTCCAGGAGTTCCTTGTTCGTGAAGTGGGGAGGAGTTCGCCCGGTGGGGAGATAGACTGGGGAGTGCGAGAAGTTATCTTTGCGTGAGTAGCACGTGCAGAAGCCCACTTGCCGGTGACGACGTGATGCATGAAACGAGTCCGGAAGTCAAGACCAAGTGACAGCCCGGCCTAATTATTTATCTGGGCCAGCTGAATGTTAACTGTTAAGTTACTGCTAATACTTCCGTTACTGTGTCTTCAGCTATCGTTATTGGCGAAATTGAATATTTATGTTAATATTGTTTCTATATGACTTAACATTAATTTTAGCACGGTCGTGCATGAAACGTCACGATTAACAACATCATCAATCGGTAAGAGACTAAGATCGGGCATGAAGCTGTCATGGCAGCATCCTTCATGAAAACGAGTTCGGCAGAGAACAGAGAGCAGTTGCAAATGAAGTGTACCATAAGACACATGTGGTTCAACACAAAGCATAAACTCTGTAGAGACCAAACACAGTAGCTTCTGCTCTTGTAAAGTTTCTAACATGGTCCGGTGAATGAAAAGATATGAAACTTGATTCAGAAAAACCACAGTACGATTGCACAGTACTCAATGAGTTCCTCGTCAAAATCAGGGCACTGAAAAGGGCACTACAGGGCAGACTCAACAGAGGCTAAATTTAGGTCATCCGCTGAGCAGCCTCCTTGGCGAGCAACTTTTCCCTGGCTTTGGTCTTCGCCTGTGACTTGGAGCCCATGACGCCGCCTCCCCACTTCTTCCTGATCTCATCAAACTTGTCGTTGAAGTTCGCCTGGGGAACAAGTCGCAGCGTTAGTCATAAGGGGCAATGGCACAGCATTTGAGATCAAGAATGGGGGATCCCATGGTTTCTTACCTTGATAGCCTCCAAGATCTTGCTGAACTCAAGCTTGTCCTCGTTCTTGACAGTGGTCAGGCAGAGAACGGATGCGGTCTTCTTGTGAACAATCTACAGAAGATTATTTGCGAAGAATGAGCCTTTGTTCCTACTAGCCTTTGTACATTCAACAAGTAAAACAACGGGCCATCAGGAAATATACCGATCCAAGGCGAGCTTTTCCTTTCACAATGCAGTAAGGGACCTCCATCTTCCTGCACAGGGCTGGAAGCCACACAACCAGCTCAATTGGATCAACATCATGGGCGATGACAACCAACTGGGCCTTGCTCTGCAGGAAAACAATCAATTATCAGAACATTGTTGCTTGTTGCCATGAAAGCTAACTCTTGTTTAATGACTAATTGGGTGAAACAAAGTGAAAAAATGTTTAGTACCTGCTCAATGAGGTAAGTCACATGGTTAAGGCCATACTTCACAACAATTGGTTTCTTCGCCTCAATGGTTTTCCCTTCAGCCTCAGCCTGGGCCCTTTTCAAAAGCCTCTCCTTCTTGGCGGCCTTGTCCTCAGGGCGGTACTTGAGAAGCATCTTAAACAGGTTGGTGGCTGCAACAAAGGATTTACATCAGGGATTTTCGACAGCATAATTTTTTTCAAAGATTAAACAGATGATGTATACAGAGCTACTCAAGGTAAGAGTCATTTCAAAAGTTTTGTGATTTCACTTTTACAGGCATATGATGCATACTTAACCACATAACTAAACAGACAATCATCATCAACAACAAAAAAGCAGCAGCGGCGGCAACAAACACCATACACATAAATGGCATGTAAATAGAGAACGCGTGATTCCAAGTCCAAACATAGCAACCATAGTAAAAAAACAGAGCATGATGGTCTCTTCTATTGATGGCATCTCCCCAAGGGGAAGAAGCTGATGCCAGCCACTCTACAGTTCTTAAGTAACTTATATGAGCAAATAGTCAATCGTTTATCACTTTATTGTCATGGCATATTAATGTATTAACAGTCCGATACTGCAAGAAGGCTTAAATAGTGTATTATCCATTTAAGTTGTGAAGCCAAATCCCACAAAACATTAGCAAAAAAGTCATAGGTGAGCACTAAGGAAAGGGCCAACTCACTCAAGAACTGCTTCCCATGCTAATCAAGATAGCAAACAAGACAACAGGTATTAAATACAACCTAACATATATTGCCATAATTATGAAAAACCACAGTGCCCAAAGGCCACCAAAAACTTATAACGCGTACATCAACTCCTCTTCATTACCATTATTAATATATTCAAATGGCATTTGTTAGGACAGGTTCCCTCAACTAGTCCAGACTTGCAACAAAACAACAGGTACATACTATGTAAATCAAGAGGGGTTGAATGAATAAATAAATTTGTATATACCTAGGTTCTTATCGAGGGTGCGGGTGAACTGGTTGAGCGCCGGGGGCACCTTGAGGCGCTGCTTGAGGATGCGGCGCTGGCGCTGGATGCGCACGACCTTGGGCCACTTCACAAACCGGTGCAGGTCTTTCTTGGGCGGCAAAGCGCCGCCGATGCCGAACTGCTTCGGCCTCTTCTCGAACAGCGGGTTCGTTACCTTCTCCTGCACCCAAACCAACCCAATCAATCAAATCACACACTGCAACCAAGAAAACACGAGATTTCAAGCAAGAAAAGAGTATAGAGCAGTACCGTCTTCTTCTTCGCCGGTACTGGCGCCCTGCCACCTCGCTTCGGGGCCTGCGAGATTCGCGATCCAAACTCTTTAGCACACTCCAAGATTCAGACATGAATTCCATGCAAAGTCTAGAAACAAAATCTATAACGCATTGATACTACAACTCAAGAATCTAAGCCAGTACTCCCAAGATCCACGAAACTACATAAAAAAACACTACAAAAAGACCACTGACACTCCAACTTTGAACCGCAAGGAGATTGCAACAGCAGCAATCTACCCAATAGCACTAAGGATGAATCGGCAGGGAGATCGTACCATTTCGACGGTGGGGAGCTTGGTGTTCCGAACGGGAGGCGGCCAGGCGCAGGAGGTGCAGGAGGAGGCGGCGGCGAGTGGTTCTTCGAGGTGGAGAGGTGATTTTATAAAGGAAGCGTTGGGGCGACGTGGACGCTTTATGAGCGTCAGATGTGGGGGTGCGGAGGAGCTGGGAGGTCTCGGCCGTCAAGTGCCGGGATTAGGGTTTAGGAGGCGGCACTTGGGTCTCGGCCGCAGAGAATGAGAGAGGTGAGGTGGGCCGAGATGAGCTGCGCCGATTGGTGCTGTGGTTTGTGTAATAATATTGGTTCCAGCCCATTTGGCTTGGTACGTTTTCTTTTAAAATCCCTAGTAGATTTGAATATTGCATCATTTTTGAATGAATTACTGATCATTATTGTGCAAGAACGCAGAACAGTTATTATTATTTAACCTCTTTTTAATTTATTTTACTAATAACCTTTCACCTAACTTATTTTCAAATCTGACACTTTTGGTCACACTACTATCCACGACGTAGCAAACAACATTACCACACCACGATGTAAGTCCAACGTTAAGAAAAAATGGCCTATTTGGTCACGCCACTGGTGGTGCTAGTGTGGCAACACTACCACGCCACTTGGCTATGCCAATATTGATGGTGTGGCAATGTGTATTTGCCACGCCACATGGTCAAAAGAGTTATATTTGGAAATAAAGTTGTGGAGGGTTTACTTATAAAAATATTTTTGGAAAAAATTATTTATTAAAAAAATCACATGTATATGATCATAGTACTATTTGAAATCCAAACATATTTTTCGAAAAGCATGCATTAGTATTTGTTTTAATTTTCCTCAAATAGTGTTTCATATTTCATATACTAGTAGGATGTCGTGCGTTGCAACGGAACCCCAAAATACAATGATACATATCAATATACGGGGTCATAACCCGAATAATAAATATCAATTTTCTTTCACACGAATAAATAAAAACATTAACTCCAACTATTACAACACCTACTACTACTACTACCCAAAATGAATGAACAATCACTTTGCATATAAACTGACAATAAGCACCAAGATGATGAAGCTCGTATGTGTTGCACACCTTGGCTATAAAAAATTGAACTTCACATTTTATACGGGACACTAAAAGTTTCAAAACAACACATATTCTCCCCTCTCTGACCCGAGCTTAGGCATCAACATGATCACCAAAAATTTTACTCAAGCAATAAAATTTTCTTCAATGAACAAACCTCTCACAAGGGAAAAAAATCTAGTACTTACGATTTTGCAAAACAAACTAACACTTTCGAATGAAACACAAAGATTAGGTAAATAAAAGATATGGATGAAGCCATGAAGGTGAAGAGTGATTGGGGACCTAGGAGGGTTCAATCATCCGTATCGTGAGGAACTGCAGAGAGATGCGAAAGAGGTGGCCATAATCCCTCAAATTGTGACCGTTCCAGGCTTCCAGTGACTAGTTCATGTGAGGGAGCTCTCTGCACAATGCAAGAATTATGTACATCATGGTGATTATCTTGGTTAGCAAAGCAAGCATTTTAAAACAATAATAGATAACTAACCGAGCATAACAAGGTTAGACTAACTCTTTCCCATGTCGGCAAACCAATCCATCTAGGATCTAACGTATAAACTAATTTGAGACCATGGATGCATTTTTTTAGTGGAACCATGGATGCAATTAGTAGTAAAAAATTAACTCATACAACATGTCACACTAATAAAATGAGAATTCTATCAATTAAGTGGCATGTCCTAATTTAGCAAGATACAACATGAGATGACATTATCCTAGACCAAACTCTGTATCACTGAGGGGATTATCTTCAAAATAGTGTAAAAGGTTCAGATTTGAAATCCAGATAAGCATTCCCATCTATTCTGGGTAACTTTCAGCTCATGATAGATAATGATTATTCACGAATTTACTTCTGTAACAATAAAAGGAAGAAAATCACATTTAACCATTTACTTCACATTAATGGCCAACAGTTTCCCCATTAAAAAATTAGAGCAATGATTCCTTTACCATTCTCAGAGATCTAATATGTATGTGTATAAACCAGGCCATTCAACAAAATAGATCATGTATTTCTAAACAAAGCTACTTAAGCAAAACTCTTAACATGGTATCTAGCTTCAGACGCACAATATTCCAGCTACTTGATCTCATGTTACATGTTTCAATCTCAGCTTTAGTCCTAGACTCATATGACAATTATCCACCAAAAGAAAACAAAGAAATATAATCCCAACATGCGAAAAATGAATTAAGTCCCAACAAACTATCAATCCATTAGCAATTTCAGATCACAAGCACACCAAGGAAGAGGCTTTTGAACTACAGAGTGCTAGATCTATTCAATAAATAAAATCCAATGCTACATTTCATTAGAAGTAAAATGATATAATGCCAGAATTGAGAGTCACAACCTCAGATCTCTCAATAACCAGCGGATGCAAATCATTGCTCTGCCAGCCAGCTGTGAATGGCGCCAACATGCTATGCACCATAAACCTAGAAAGATCATCATACTTTGCAAATCAAGAATAGCTAGTAAAACATATGGAATCCAACTCTACATACATCTCAGTGCATAATAGAGCCAGACTATGTACCAATTCTACAAATGAAATGAAAATATGTATACTCATTTTCTTCAGTTGAGTTAGACCAAGGAGATGGTACTAAACTGAAATAAATGACTGAGTATTAAGGCTTGTCAAGTAAGATGGACCCAAATAATATTTATGCCTATCAAAGAATTTACTAAGATGTTTGAGCAGTAGGGCTTAATCCTGAGCTAGAATGTTGATGACATCCAAGCCTCCTGCTGTTTAGGACAAAGAATGCTAAAACGTGAGTAACTAGTGATTCCATTCAACTTTGTACTCCACAAATTCAACTTTCCATTAATGAAGAAATTTCAACTCGAAAATTCGTCTAATTTCAACTTTGATTTTGACAACTACAGGTCGAATTCAAAGCTTTCAAATCGGATTAAAAAACTTTCCAACCATTCTTGTATACTTTCAATTCGGACTCTGAAGCTTTCAACTCGAGCCCAAAAAATCTACGAAAATTAGATTAAAAAACATTGAAATTGTGGATGAAAACTTACAATTGGGGGAGCTTTCAAGTTGGGATTTACAAAACTTCCAACTACAACCGAGCTCAAAAGGGGGGAAAAGGAAGTTGCAATTACAGCTTGCTACCTTAACACGAGAGAAAGAGAAAGAACGATTAGAGGAGATATACCTTTCAGCATGGACATGTCACAGGAGTGGGGAATCTGGCAAGATGCGCTGATGAGCGGATCCTACGTGCCATCGCCATGTGCAGTAGTTTTAGCCATTACCGCCACCGAGAGACATCGCCTCGACCCGCAACGCCGGTCGTCCGCGACGTCGGCCGTTGATGTGACCAGGAGCTGCATCGGTAGCTGACTTCCTAACTAATATCCATCCACGAGAAGTACTTGATTGACTAACGACTAGTACATCTAAACCATCTTTCGCTACCGCCACAAGGCATGCACTTCTCATTTACTTCAAACTCAGATGGACCTTTATCATATGACATTCCGTGTCACATAGATAACATATATGTTTGCCCTCGCTCTTGCTCTCCTTCTTCCCGTGACTTTTGCTTTTGCCTATAACTCTTATGACGGCCAATGCTTGATCACCCGAAGATGGAGATTTCGATGAATTCTTCAAGAACTCTGCCTCCAATAGATATGCAACTGCCTCATTGAAGTTGCTAGTGTTTTTCGAACGAGAATATTCATCACTAATTACTTCCTTCATGGTGGTAGAGATGATACCAATATGATGACCTTATCATTCTTCTCAATTTTCTCATCCACA